>JARWIR010000058.1:3600000-4163119 GCA_029959085.1 Nemophila menziesii | reverse complement strand
AGGGGGACTGGGCCTTGAGATGAGAAGAAGGTGTCGTAAGTGTTGATAGAAACAGTAATTAATAGAGATAGGGAAATGGGGTTCTGGTTGAGAGGGCGAGGGAAGAGAGCTGTGATGTAGAAATAAGAAGTTTAGATATAACCTTAATTTAATTTTTAGTCCTTTTAATTATTTATTTTATAGTTTTTGACCCGTTTAATTTTTAGAAGATTGACCATTAGGATCTCGGCACGAGTTTTATTGAGACAAATGAGCTACTTGATTTTACCATTCTTTTAGAATACCATTTAATAAAGAAATACTAAAATATATACAGATAAAATGCCTACATTAATCTTTTTACTTGTTTTAACCTGTTCCCTGAACTTTAGTTATACGCCCTTCTTACCCATTTTTTTAATTTTTTTTTTTTCAATTTCTACTCTCAAGTCATATTTAATCAATTAAAAGTACAAAAAAATTTACCAAAATTCTCAAGCTCTAAAAAATATTTAAATAACTATTCAAATATTATTTATCCCATTATACATCATCTAAAAAATTCTAAGTTTATTATTTTTATTTATACCCGCCTTCAATTTTATTATTTAATCCCATCAACTTTAAAAATCAAATGAAACCCCAATGATTATTTTTTTCTTTAACGTCATGATGTAGTTTCGTTTTTTGGATACGATTTTTTTTTCCTATATTTATTTATATAGAAAATATACATATTGTATAAAAGTAATCGGTCAACCAAAAAAGGTATAAAAGTAATCCAAAAATTCAACCTAATGTGGGAAATACCTAAAACAAAATTAATTAATTTAACATGTATCAACCCATTAAATGTTTTTAAATTGTTTTAGCTTTTTAAAATAATAAAAGAATGAGAATAATTTAGAAAATAGAAAGAAAAATATTTACACCTCACTAACCGTTATTTATATGAATCTATAATTGAAATGCAATAACCATCCATCGGATAGGTGAGCAGATAAAGATAACACTTGGTTGGAGATCCGACTGCATATGACAAATCATAAAAAGAAGAAAGAGAAGAAATGGAGTTCTGTGGTGAAATAGAATAGAAAAAATTTAATTTAGAAAGAAGAAGATAATTGAGAAGATGTGAAGAGTGGTATGACTTTTAAGGTGTGTGTAATGTTTATGCATAACCGTGGAATGAGGCGGCTGTTAGGGTTTCAGACAATAATGTGTGATATTTTAAGTGTAGAGACACTCCTGACATTTTGGGGGCCAAGGCAAATTTTAAAAAGTAGGCCCTAAGAAAATCTTATGTGTATTATAGATAAAAAATTTATCACTTATGTTAATTAAACAATTTTATTCATAAAAAAAATGGACTGCCATTTCTGTTTTGAATTGGGCCAGCCTTTTTATATAAAAAAATATTATACTAGGACCCTAACAGTAGAGTAAAGATATATATCACCTTTTTTTCTTCACCTCTATATCACCTCCTATGTGGAGGATTTTAAGAAACCAATTAAATCGTTTCTCTCTCTTAATTAATTATTTTCTCTCTTTTTTGTTTATTCTCTCTCTTAATTAATTATTTTCTTTTTTTTTTGTTTAATGCCACATAGTATGACACCTAGGAGGTGAACAAGGCCAGGCCTCCCCTCAGGCCCGGTAGTTAATAGTGACTAGAAACGGCACGTGAAATATTTACAAATCCTTTTTTGTAGTTATTTTTTCAATCATTTTTATTTCTAATAAATTTTAAGATATGATTTATGTTATGAAATAATTAAATTAAAAATATTATTATACTTGATTTCAAAAAAAATATATTATATATTTAAAAATATGTTTTAAACATGAATATTTGAACAAAAATTCATATATTTGGTTAGAAATGTCTAAATCCAAAAACGTTAAGGAGATCGTATTAAAATTATAGAACATATATTTTTTAAATGTCCTTACATCATAGTTTATTGTGTCAAGTTTTTTTTTTTAATTACAACTGAGTTATAAGACCTAGAATATATTAAAAATTGGTTTAGCATGATTGTTAAAAGGTATTTGAAAAAACATATCTTTTGAATTAGAATTGAGTTACAAAATCAAGAACATATGGAATATTGATTTATAAATATTGTTAAAAGCTTTTTTGGTGATGGCGGGGATAAACAAATGTTTATTGTTTTTCTTTTATCCTCTAGCAAATATGAAGGACGCGTATGAACATATGAAATTGAACATCATGTTACATTTCAACAAACTTATGATCTAAAAATTTAATTTTAAGTGATTTTCTCAATCTTCAAGAAGGTGAAAGTATTCAAATTACCCAACTAATTTTTGCCAATAAAAAAATATTTTGTGGCTTTTCTTTTGCTTATTAATAGGAGCATACATATATTTATGGTCTCATTGATCACAATATTAATATTTCGGCAGTTTCGCTTAGTTTTTAGCACTATGTAACCATTTAATTTGATTCTAATTAATCATGCTTGAAAATAATTAAAAAAAAATATTATGGAGATGACATATTAATATTTTATAAAAATGAAGTGGCAACAAAAAAAATTTCACGACTAATTAATATTTTTTTGAATTAGATTAATAGAAAGACATAACAAAAACTTGCTTCATGAGGTTAATGAAACTATAATTATTGTTAATTTTTAATTTGTTATATGTTCACATAATTAATTTTTGTAACATGGAACTTGAAACAAACCGAACATAATTTCTTCGAAAACTCAAACATTTAACTTCCAATTGGATCAGCCCATTTTTATGAAACTACACAGGTATATATTACAAATGTTAATTACAGCGTTAGTCCCTACGATCTCCAAATCTGTCGTACAAAAACTACATGAAAGGTCACTATGGTCAATATTTATAAGAACCTCAGGGAAAAAATGTTAAATATGTCGAAGGTGTAATAGAATAGAAGAAAGTAACTACATAACCTTATATGCTCCAATCATATGTTTCTTTAGAAGATCTTTATCACTTAATGATTCCCTGCAATATTACAACACATAAAATCATTAAATTTATAATACAATTTTTGCATGATACAGGGACCTATAGTGCAATTTTTGCACAATATAAGGACTTGTACAATCTATACAAATAAATTATCTACATAACATTTTTTGCATAACATAGGGACCCATAGTACAATTTTCGCATGATACAGGGAACTATAATACATATTTTGCATAAATTTTGAGAAAGTTTTACAGTGGCGCTAGCATGTTTAATTGCATTTAAGTTCCTTAATTTTCAATCTTTATACGTAAACACACAATTACCTCAAAATCCAATACATCTTGAAGAGTGGGTGGCCTAAAAGAGTTGCGGTCACACCATGGGATTTAAGGACAGGTGGCACGAAAGGGAGAATACACAAAAAATTATCGATAAAATTTGATAATCTTTTGTGTCTTTTTTTACCTCCTTTCCAAGCCAAAAAAGATGGTTCTACATAACAAAAATATGCAGGACCTTGAAGTCCTAATAGATTATATATAGCTACAAAAAAAATGTGGTATTAGTCCCTCTATTATGCGAACACTATACTATAAGTCCCTACGTTAATATTTTTTAGTTATTTGTGCTATCAACCCCTAAATTATGGGAAATAATCACAGAATATCCCATATTTTACAAAAATTGCACTATAAGTCCTTATGTCATGCAAAAAATATATTATAAGTTCGTATAAATGTAATTGCACTATAAGTCCTTATATTTTGCAATAATTGTACTACACGTCCATGTGTTAATTTTTTAGTTAATTGTGCTATAAGGGAATATATTATATTCCTATATTCTGTAAATTTTGCAATGTAAGTTCGTATGTTATGCAAAATTACACACGAACTCCTTATATCGTGTGAATACTATACTATAAGTCCTTATTTATGGAAGGTTTACCATATAATTTATCATAGGAGACTCATACAAATAAAATAAATCAAATCCATAAAACAATAATTTGTAAAAATTAGGGGTCTAGGTTATGATATTGAACATTTGAGAGGTGGGGGGCTAAGGGGTGGATGAGTAACTTCCCTAATTTGTTTGAGTTAACAGGTCCTATTATATGCATGAACTGCACTTAGTTCCTAATATTACATGTTTTGAGTTAGTTGCATTATAAGTCCCTATTTTATGCAATATGTATATACATTTTTTATTACGACCACTTTGAGCATTTAGTAGCTCGGCCCCTGCTTTGGGGGCAACATCCCTGATATTTTTTGTTTTAACACCATTATAGGTCCCTATATTATAAGAATTGATTTAATTGCACTAAAAGTCCCTATATTATGATAATAACATTTATTTTATCGTAGAAACAACAAAATACTTCAAGGCTAAAATGATATTTTTAAAAAGATGGGGACAAGTAATGATTATGAATATTGGGGGTATAAGGTATTTATTATTTTTTTTGGGGTCAAAAAGTAACTTTTTAAAAATCTAGGGAATACAAAGTACGTCTTAACAACTTCAAGACAGAAAACAAGAACCCTTTTGAGTCAAAAGTTAATACAACATGACGCTCGAAAAAAAGTTGTTACGATTGTTACTTTTAACCTAACCAAGAAAAAACGGTTCAAAGGGTAAATTGGACTACAAAACCCTATATTATGCAAAAATTGCACTATAGGTCCCTACTTCTGATAACTTTTTATGGGGATCATATATTGTTTACCTTGTATCTGTGAATTTATTTTGATCCAAACAAGATATACATAAGCTGAGAATCACCTACTATCTACAACTATAGATATGCCATTTTCAAACTTGTACAAAAAAATTTCTATAAGATCACTCTATGCGTTACTATGAAACAAAACATTGCACATCTTAGAGCTTTCAGCTAACATTCTTCTTGTGAAAGAGCAATTGATAGAAAAGTGATATCTATCTTCAAAGGTGTTGTAACTGAAAATACAAGCAACATTATTAGGTTTGTCCTACTCAAGCATTATCGCTTTTGTTGCTAATATGTCCAAATAGACCAACCAAAAAAAAAAGCTAAATTTTTGGTATGTATTTCAGCCCATATCATAACAATATAAACAAATCCAGACATTGACTTTAACCATGGTTACCTAGCTCGTTTTCATACTGAAGGAGCTAGCTAATTCTCATTTTTTATGATCTAAAAATGTAATAGAGTTGAAGAAGCAACTATACTAGGTGTATGAGGAGCAAGTAACATCATAAAATTATCTACGTCTTGTAACTTACAAAAATAAAAAGATTTATATGTTGACATTTGTGTTGTTAGTAAGTTGTTAGATTTAGGTGAATGGAGGCAAAATATAATTTGTGTTTAATATGAATTTGAGGATAATAAGAGACAGTATATATAAATCTTTATGATAAGCATGATCCAAAAGATAATTATAAAAAAATATGGATGGATATCGTTTCTCTTAGGTTTAATTTCAATTTCATGTGTTTATCAAATGATCAAAATTTATACATGATTTTACTCTTGCATAGTCTAAGGTCGTAACAACAGTTTCAAGATGAGGTAATCATCCAAAAATACACCTATGAAATAAGACCTTTAAAAACAAAACATACAAGTTCTGGTGCATTTACATGAATGCTTACATTTTAAAAAAATTCATTTTGTACAAGCCTAAAGTCTTGAGATTACTACCTTTATTTTAGTTTGGCAATATAAACCTATTAAGCCTAGGGATCATAAAATTTGGTGGAAAAGATCTTGGGAGTTTGTCCTTGTGTATGAGCATAATGAACATGAAGGTGAAATTCTTGCACCTTTAAGGTACATCATTGCATGCATTTCATTTAGAAATTATAATTTATTCACATTACAAGCCAGATAGATACATTACTTCAACTTAATATTCTTTTTACAAAGGAAAATTCTATTCATTCTATTCATTTTATTCATAAATTATACCTATTAAACCCAATTTTAAGCATGATATTTGGCTCATTTACTAAATGTTCTGGGTGAATATTTTTTGAAATCTAAAAATTCTTTCTAAAATTTTTATCATATTTTTGGTACTTTAAATTCCTATATAGATATAACTAATTTTTCCATGGAATTTGAAGAGAGATTCATTTACCTATGATTAATGAGATTGACAAGTACAAAGATTTTTTTTAAACATATCATATTTTAGATAAATATTTGGCATATTAGCATCCATTAAAAAGTATTTCAGTAGCTGCCTTTTTTTTTGTTTAGTTAAAAATATGATTAGAAAATAGGAGACCATCAAATAACTGTGTTTCTCTTGTTCATTTCCAAATTCTCATTCACTCCAATCTCCAATATCTTATCAAAAATCTTTTGAAAATTAGTGCTCATTTCATAATACATCTACCTAATAAATTCCACCACAACACTGCATATTCTCCAGTTACCTATTATAAGGTAAAATAATTATTTTATTTAAGTATGAACCCTAAAAATTAATTTTGATGTTTTTTCTTATAATTTGTACTGAAATGGAACCGGGTTATCTTAAATTTTCATTTTTTCACATTTTTCTTACACATTTCACATTTTTTTTGTCTTTAATTAAGCAAAATACCCTGATATAAATTGAAATCCACTAAAAGGAAAAAAAACTTGTTGAGTATTGACACTGTTCACCATCTACCACTGATTTTATGGAGTACTTAGGAAAAACACAATAGTATCTATTTGGATGTAACACTAAGTATCAAAAAAACATAGGGGATTTCTATGAGTCTAGTAAAAAAATATTGAGTATCGAAAAGATCCATGAGTTGTTAGAGTACAATGTGAAAACTATTGAGTATTCTAAATAAACTTATAATAACACACAACAAAGTATTCAAAACAATTCCATTAACAGAAAAAACAAATTACATAAGGAATTAAATAAATTAAAAATATATTAAAAAATTCATTCAAAATTAATATTTAAAAAATTAAAAAATAGATATTTTGCACAAAAAATTATCCTACTTAAACGAAATAAAAGTTAGTGAAGAAATTATCATGTAGATACTTCAGAGATTATCGGAAAAAGAATTGGGGCGATCGAAGTGTGTCTTTAAATGTTGGTTAGCTATAATATCAAACCTAATTTTCTGTTTCAAATATCACCAATTCAACCCAGCTTAAGCATCTTGCATAAGCTTTGCATAAGTTACTTCGAATCTTCGTCCCAGACTCAATTTCATGTACACCTTGTGTTGAAAATCTATACTTCGGCACCTCAGGCAAGGCGGTGGATACATCACTATTGATATTCTTTTGGTGCTCTTCTCACTGGAATCTTCGCCGAGGATGGTTCAATATTTTCACGTCTTTATCGAAGCTAGCTCAAACAAAAAAGGACGAACATAGTAGAGCGATATTTTCCACGAAACTCGCCCAGAACTCAAGATCTTCGCCATCTACCCTGAAAGAGCACTCTCTCACTGAAAAAAGAACTCTATCTTTCATGCTAGCAAAATAAAATGAAAGATAAGATGTTGAGACGATAAAACATGTATTTGATCTAAACATAAATTATATCTATTTATCCAGATAATGTAGATATTACATATTGGTAATTTATCGATCCAAAAGAAAAAACATAAAGGTAATCCAAATAAAAGTAAAAATTGATATCTAGAGAGTTTATTCATATTTAAGACTAAACAATTATTACTTGTAATAAGCAAATATATATATACATATACATGTTGAATTTTGGGCCCAGAACAGCTCGGTCCAGTGCAATCGCCCAGGTCCCTGCCCAGGTCTGGCTCTGATCTTTCTATATGTCTCAATTATAAATGTAGATGTCCGTACTGGTATTAATGTTTTATGTTTGACAAAAAAACAAAGATTTACGAGGTTTTGTAGGTGTTATAGATCGTCTATATATTTTTGCAAGGTCTTTTTGCATTTGGGTTGCTACCCGATAAGGGCTCCATATCTTGTTTCATGAAATTTATGGTTACTCATCAAAGGGTGGATTCCCGATGGCACTTTGATGAATATTGTCTGAGACTAACTTATATTCGACTAGAGTTGAAAATGAATAAACCACATACCTTTACTATTTGGAAACATGTGGTATGTATGTGAGCTTAATAATACCATAGTCTCCTAATGGACTATTGACGTATAAAGGGGTGCTAACAAGGTGGTGACCCTATGACTCTCTACAGAATTTTGATCAGGGTGTTGTTGAGCCTTTCACAAATACGAGAATAGGTCGTCATTTGCCGAGTGGTGCACTAGTTGCGTGGACTCTTTGATTGGGCTTGTAAGCTCACCGAGCGGAAGCATTTTGGGTATCTAGCTTATAACCTATAAAATAGATATTACTACATTACTTTCAAAATTCCTCCCAAAATGAAGACTCCGCGTTCTATATGTTGGCATGTCTTTGCTATAAAAATACCAAGAAACATATAAAATGTGATTTTTTCCAAGTTTGTTGGTATTTATAAAAGACATAGATGCATAATAATTTAAAAATTTGTGAATTTTACTTTGAATCATGAGTATGTAAATATAAGTATTTAAGTATTTTAATTTGAAAAAATCCATATGTTAACATTTGTGTTTTTGGTTTTAAAATTGCAAACCTACATATATTTTTGCTATGTTATCGGATTAATGCGAATAGAGGATAAATCTAATTTGTATTTAGTTTGAATTTAAGAATTTTTTGAGATATTATAGTTAACTTGTTATGCTAAGCTTGATCGAAAAAAGATAATTAAGTAAAAATAAGGCTAAATATCGTGTTTCTTAGATATAATTTCACTTATGTGTGTTAAAAAATAATAGACTAACTAAATAAGAAATGGTTTGCCTATACAGATATGGGAATTTTTTTGAAAGTGCTAGTTGTTTTATTGTTAGGAAGACAAGTTTGGAGTTTCACTATACATATATGGAAATATTAACATTAATTAGGGTACTAGTACATTTATTTTAAATGATCAAAATTAACATTATATTTAAAATTAAAGGTTATTTGTATTAGCATAAATCACGAAAAAGATATACATGAATTTAATTAATAAGAGTAACAAACGATTATCAAAATAAAAATCTTAGTAAGATCAAAATGTTAATGTTTTTTCCATTACATTTTAGACTCATAAAGTTCATGATTAGTCTCTAATAACTAGATCAACTATGACTTTACTAGCATACTTTACTTTTAGACCTTAATTCCAAACATATTCTCGACGATTTTTTCGATATGGCTATTAAAATGATATAAATTCAATCGCGATCTTACTCTTGCATAATCTAAGTCCATAAAAACAGTTTCAAGATGAGTTAAATTATCCAAAAACTACACCTATTTAATAAGACCTTTAAAAGTACTTACTTATTACTTGGAACGATTCATACACTTGTAGAGAGTTGACTATGTGTTGTCGAGTTGTGTATGTATTGCATCATTATTTTATAATACCTCTAGGACAATGAGGGGTATAACCCAAAATGTTTTTAACTTTATTAAAAATATGTCATAAATATGAAATATTTGTATATGTATATTTTTAATATAATTGAAAATATGAAGCAAGTATTTTTTTTATTAATCCTTGCTTTATAATTTTTAGAATATGAGGGTATAATTAAAATTGATTTAGTTAAGGTTTTTTAGATTTTAAATTTCTTTATTTTGGTGAATAAGAAATATATACTTCAATCATGTTTGCATATTACAATTCAACTATTTTTCTCCAATTATATACTAGGTGAGCTTATAATAAATATAGTAAACTTTTAGTAATTTTTTCTTTTGGGTTCAAGTGGTCTTAAGCCATCCTTTTATTGTCTTGAGTAACCGCTACTTGAATCTTTTTATCATGGAAAAAATATCTGATAACCATAAATACATTTTCACCTACAATAGGTTAATGAAACTTTTGTATGTAGTAAACCAATTAGGACCTAGACTCTCATTGACATTTATAAAAAACATTACGTTATTTTTTGTTTCCTGTTTAGTTTTACGCATTGCATATAAATGACTATACTCTAGTCCTCTACATTAACAAAATTATACTAGAAGATTGTAAGGCCCTTCTTACCTAAGACCTATTGATAAAAAATAAAATACTTCAAAACAAACTAAATCCCTTAAAAGAACACTATAGGAATCTCAAATTTCCTTCATAGTATTTCTTTCCAATCCATATATATTGAACTTTATTTGTACTAGCAACCCACTGCATTATGTAGACAACCCACTAGAATTGTACTGGAAACATACTACAATATGCAAAACTCCTCTACGTTATGATTTGTCAACCCACCACATTGGTTGAAAAAAACTATTGTTATTATACATACAATCCATTACAATATTTTTCAATTCATAATTTAGTTCAAATTATCCATTGTTTTTTGTACAGTCAACCCACTATGTTATACTTATGTTTTTTAGTCTTTCCTGATTTTTTGTTGTTATTTTTTTTACGCACATTCAGGTTTAGGTAAGCATTAAACCTTAGTTATTCTGATATGTTTGTTGTTTTATTTAAATAATTTTCGGAAGCGGTTGATTGTTTGTGATGGAATAGTAAATATTTATACTAGGTTGCTTGGGAAACGAATTTAAAAAAAAAAATCGTCAATTTCTACTCAAGTCATATTTAATCATTTAAAAGTAAAAAAAAAATTTACCAAAATTCTCAAACTCTAAAAAATATTTAAATAACTATTCAAATATTATTTAACCCATTATATATCATCTAAAAAATACTATGTTTATTATTTTTATTTATACCCACCTTCAATTTTATTATTTAATCCCATCAACTTTAAAAATCAAATGAAACCCCAATGTTTATAATTTTATTTAACGCATATCAAAATATACGTCATGATGTAGTTTCCTTTTTTGGGTACCTACGAGTCGTTTTTCCCTATATTTATTTATATAGAAAATATACATATTGTATAAAAGTAATCGATCAACCAAAAAAAGTATAAAAGTAATCCAAAAATTCAACCTAATGTGGGAAATACCTAAAACAAAATTGATTAATTTAACATGTATTTACCCATTAAATGATTTTAAATTGTTTCAGCTTTTTAAAATAATAAAAGTATGAGAATAATTTAGAAAATAGAAAGAAAAAAATTTACACCTCACTAACCGTTATTTATATGAATCTATAATTGAAATGCAATAACCATCCATGGGATAGGTGAGCAGATAAAGATAACACTTCGTTGGAGATCCGACTGCATAAGACAAATCATAAAAAGAAGAAAGAGAAGAAATGGAGTTCTGTGGTGAAAAAGAATAGAAAAAATTTAATTTAGAAAGAAGGAGATAATTGAGAAGATGTGAAGAGTGGTATGACTTTTAAGGTGTGTGTAATGTTTATGCATAACCGTGGAATGAGGCGGCTGTTAGGGTTTCAGACAATAATGTGTGATATTTTATAGTTTAGAGACACTCCTGACATTTTGGGGGCCAAGGCCAATTTTAAAAAGTGGGCCCTAAAAAATCTTATGTGTATTATAGATAAAAAATTTATCACTTGTTAATTAAACAATTTTATTCATAAAAAAATGGACTGCCATTTCTGTTTTGAATTGGGCCAGCCCTTTTATATAAAAAAATATTATACTAGGACCCTAACATTAGAGTAAAGATATATATCACCTATTTTTCTTCACCTCTATATCACCTCCTATGTGGAGGATTTTAAGAAACCAATTAAATCGTTTCTCTCTCTTAATTAATTATTTTCTCTCTTTTTTGTTTAATGCCACATAGTATGACACCTAGGAGGTGAACAAGGCCATGCCTCCCCTCACGCTCGGTAGTTAATAGTGACTAGAAACGGCACATGAAATATTTACAAATCCTTTTTTGTAGTTATTTTTTCAATCATTTTTATTTCTAATAAATTTTAAGATATGATTTATGTTATGAAATAATTAAATTAAAAATATTATTATACTTGATTTCAAAAAAATATATTATATATTTAAAAATATGTTTTAAACATGAATGTTTGATCAAAAATTCATATATTTGGTTAGAAATGTCTAAATCCAAAAAAATTAAGGAGATCGTATTAAAATTATAGAACATATATTTTTTAAATGTCCTTACATCATAGTTTATTGGGTCAATTTTTTTTCTTTTAATTACAACTGAGTTATAAGACCTAGAATATATTAAAAATTGGTTTATCATGATTGTTAAAAGGTTTTTCGAAAAACATATCTTTTGAATTAGAATTGAGTTACAAAATCAAGAACATATGGAATATTGATTTATAAATATTGTTAAAAGCTTTTTTGGTGATGGCGGGGATAAACAAATGTTTATTGTTTTTCTTTTATCCTCTACCAAATATGAAGGACGCGTATGAACATATGAAATTGAACATCATGTTACATTTCAACAAACTTATGATCTAAAAATTTGATTTTAAGTGTTTTTCTCAATCTTCAAGAAGGTGAAAGTATTCAGATTACCCAACTAATTTTTGCCGATAGAAAAATATTTTGTGGCTTTTCTTTTGTTATTAATAGGAGCATACACATATTTATGGTCTCATTGATCACAATATTAATATTTCGGCAGTTTCACTAAGTTTTTAGCACTATGTAACCATTTAATTTGATTCTAATTAATCATGCTTGAAAATAATTAAAAAAAATATTATGGAGATGACATAATAATATTTTATAAAAATGAAGTGGCAACAAAAAAATTTCCACGACTAATTAATATTTCTTTGAATTAGATTAATAGAAAGACTTAACAAACACTTGCTTCATGAGGTTAATGAAACTATAATTATTGTTAATTTTTATTTTGTTAAATGTTCACATAATTAATTTTTGTAACATGGAACTTGAAACAAACCGAACATAATTTCTTCGAAAACTCAAACATTTAACTTCCAATTGGATCAGCCCATTTTTATGCAACTATACGGGTATATATTACAAATGTTAATTACAGCGTTAGTCCCTACGATCTCCAAATCTGACGTACAAAAACTACATGAAAGGTCACTATGGTCAATATTTATAAGAACCTCAGGGAAAAAATGTTAAATATGTCGAAGGTGTAATAGAATAGAAGAAAGTAACTACATAATCTTATATGCTCCAATCATATGTTTCTTTAGAAGATCTTTATCACTTAATGATTCCCTGCAATATTACAACACATAAAATCATTAAATTTATAATACAACAGGGACCTATAGTGCAATTTTTGCACAATATAAGGACTTGTACAATCTATACAAATAAATTATCTACATAACATTTTTTGCATAACATAGGGGCCCATAGTGCAATTTTCGCATGATACAGGGAACTATAATACATATTTTGCATAAATTTTGAGAAAGTTTTACAGTGGCGCTAGCATGTTTAATTGCATTTAAGTTCCTTAATTTTCAATCTTTATACGTAAACACACAATTACCTCAGAATCCAATACATCTTGAAGAGTGGGTGGCCTAAAAGAGTTGCGGTCACACCATGGGATTTAAGGACAGGTGGCACAAAAGGGAGAATACACAAAAAATTATCGATAAAATTTGATAATCTTTAGTGTCTTTTTTTACCTCCTTTCCAAGCCAAAAAAGATGGTTCTACATAACAAAAATATGCAGGACCTTGAAGTCCTAATAGATTATATATAGCTACAAAAAAAATGTGGTATTAGTCCCTCTATTATGTGAACACTATACTATAAGTCCCTACGTTATTATTTTTTAGTTATTTGTGCTATCAACCCCTAAATTATGGGAAATAATCACAGAATATCCCATATTTTACAAAAATTGCACTATAAGTCCTTATGTCATGCAAAAAATATATTATAAGTTCGTATAAATGTAATTGCACTATAAGTCCTTATATTTTGCAATAATTGTACTACACGTCCATGTGTTAATTTTTTAGTTAATTGTGCTATAAGGGAATATATTATATTCCTATATTCTGTAAATTTTGCAATGTAAGTTCGTATGTTATGCAAAATTACGCACGAACTCCTTATATCATGTGAAGACTATACTATAAGTCCTTATTTATGGAAGGTTTACCATATAATTTATCATAGGAGACTCATACAAATAAAATAAATCAAATCCATAAAACAATAATTTGTAAAAATTAGGGGTCTAGGTTATGATATTGAACATTTGAGAGGTGGGGGGCTAAGGGGTGGATGAGTAACTTCCCTAATTTGTTTGAGTTAACAGGTCCTATTATATGCATGAACTGTACTTAGTTCCTTATATTACATGTTTTGAGTTAGTTGCATTATAAGTCCCTATTTTATGCAATATGTATATATATTTTTTATTATGACCACTTTGAGCATTTAGTAGCTCTGCCCCTGCTTTGGGGGAAACATCCCTGATATTTCTTGTGTTAACACCACTATATGTCCCTATATTATAAGAATTGATTTAATTGCACTAAAAGTCCCTATATTATGATAATAACATATATTTTATCGTAGAAACAACAAGATACTTCAAGGCTAAAATGATATTTCTAAAAAGATGGGGACAAGTAATGATTATGAATATTGGGTATAAGGTATTTTTTTTTTGGGGTCAAAAAGTAACTTTTTAAAAATCTAGGGAATACAAAGTACGTCTTAACAACATCAAGACAGAAAACAAGAACCCTTTTGAATCAAAAGTTAATACAACATGATGTTCGAAAAAAAAGTTGTTACGATTGTTACTTTTAACCTAACCAAGAAAAAACAGTTCAAAGGGTAAATTGGACTACAAAACCCTATATTATGTAAAAATTGCACTATAGGTCCCTACTTCTGATAACTTACTTATGGAGATCATATATTGTTTACCTTGTATCTGTGAATTTATTTGGATCCAAACAAGATATACATAAGCTGAGAATCACCTACTATCTACAACTATAGATATGCCATTTTCAAACTTGTACAAAATTTGTTCTATAAGATCATTCTATGAATTACTATGAAACAAAACATTGCACATGTTAAAGCATTCAGCTAAAATTCTTCTTGTGAAAGAGCAATTGATAGAAAAGTGATCTCTATCTTCAAAGGTGTTGTAACTGAAAATACAAGCAACATTATTAGGTTTGTCCTACTCAAGCATTATGGCTTTTGTTGCTAATATGTCCAAATAGACCAACCAAAAAAAAAGCTACATCTTGGTATATATTTCAGCCCATATCATAACAATATAAACAAATCAAGACATTGACTTTAGCCATGGTTACCTAGCTCGTTTTCATACCGAAGGAGCTAGCTAATTCTCATTTTTTATCATCTAAAAATGTAATAGAGTTGAAGAAGCAACTATACTTGGTGTATGAGGAGCAAGTAACTTCATAAAATTATTTACGTCTTGTAACTTACAAAAATAAAAAGATTTATATGTTGACATTTGTGTTGTTAGTAAGTTGTCAGATTTAGGTGAATGGAGGCAAAATATAATTTGTGTTTAATATGAATTTGAGGATAATAAGAGATAATATATATAAATCTTTATGACAAGCATGATCCAAAAGATAATTATAAAAAAATATTGATGGATATCGTTTCTCTTAGGTTTAATTTCAATTTCATGTATTCAAAAATTGTATATTAACTAAATAAGAAATTGATTGCAATATACGTATATGATAATGTTTTTGAATGTTCTAGATGATTTTATTGATTAACAATACAAGTTTGGATTTGCACTATGTAAATCCGAATGTTAATCGCGGAAATTGGGGTATTGGCACATTTATTTTGAATAATCAAAATAACAGGTACATTTAAATTAAAAGTTATTGTGTATTAATTATTACATAAATATTGAACAAATAGATATATGAAATCAATTTATAAGAAAAACAAAATAAAATCAAATTTCTTTAGGACCAAAATGTAAATTTTTTCCATTACGTTGAAGAGTCATAAATTCATGCTCAATTCCCAAAAACTAGAGAAACTATGAACCTTATTTTCAAGGATATTCTTTTTAATTTACCCCTTATTCTGATTTGGCAATATAAACCTATCAAGCCTAAGGATCTTCAAATTTGGTAGAAGAGATCTTTCAAATTTGTCCTTGTGCTTGAGCTTGATCTACACTGTGCGAATTTAAACTACACAAGTGCATGTATAAAAAATCAGAATTCATTCACTTAAATTATTACAAGTCAATAGATACATTACTTTAACTTGAATATTCTTTTTAAAAAGGAAAAATATATACATCTTACTAACTAAATAATACCTATTTAACTTATCTTACTCGAGACTTTTGGCTACTTTAATAATTGTCATGGGTGAATATTTTCTAGAATATAAATATTTTTTTTTTCTAAATTTCTTACCAAATTTTTGACACCATATATTTCTATATAGAAATAATTAATTATCAATAGCTTCATTTACATATGATTAATGATGCAGGTAAATCATAACAATATATATTTTATATTTGTCATTAATTTATATATGATTAACTAAGGTAAGTGATAAAATTTAATATAATATGTATTGGTTTATTAACTTATCTTTAACACCCATAATGCCTAGTAAACGTAGATATTTTGTGTACAAAATTGATAAAGTCCTAGATAGACACTGTAATAAGAATAATTTAAAAAATAGAAACAAAAGACTCACCTTTATAACCAATAAAGGTATGAATACATAATTAAAATATAATGATCATGATCTAATATGTGAAACGATAAAGAACATATTTTGATTGGATATTAGACTGTATAAGACAAAAAATTATTCAAGAAAAAGACCAGAAATGGAGATTCGATGGTGGAATAGAATATGAAAAATATAATTATGGAGATGTAAAGAGTAGTATGGTTTATCAGGTGTGTAATGTTTATGTATAACTGAAGTGGAGGAGAGGGTAGGGTTCAAAAGATAATGTGCACCATTTTATAATTAGTGATTAGAAACAAAATCATTGAGTATTTACAAATTCTGTTTTCTAAAAAAAAAATTAAAAATAATTTTAAATTAATTTTATTAAATAATTAGAATTGAAATTGAAATTTATTATTGTATTTGGTTTTTGTAAAATATATCATATATTTTAAATATGTATAGAACTAGAATGTTCCAACATAAATTCATATATTTGGTTAGAAATACGGTAGGGATGTGGCCCAATAAATATATTTATTACCAAAGAAAATATGCTACTTCATCTAAGAGAGATGTGGAGATTGTGGTGCTAGATTCTTTTATTGATTAGGAAGACGATTTTGGAGTTTCACTATACATATATGAGAATATCGATTGCGCAAATTAGGGTAGTAGTACATTTATTTTGAATGATCAAAATTACATGTACATGTAAAATTTTGATTTATTGTGTATCAACGAATATATATAAATCTTGAACAAAGATATACATAACTTAATTAATAAGGTTACACCAAATAATCAAAAGAACAATCTTATTAAGATTAAAATGTTGAAAACCTTTTTTAATTACAGTGAAGAGTCATAATGTTCATGCTCAATTCCTAATAACTAGAACAACTATGACTTTACTTCCAAGCATATTCTAGACAGTTTAAAAAAATCGATGTGTTTATCATATGATCAAAATTTATACATGATTTTACTCTTGCATAGTCTAAGGTCGTAACAACAGTTTCAAGATGAGGTAATCATCCAAAAACTACACCTATGAAATAAGACCTTTAAAAATAAAACATACAAGTTCTGGTGCATTTACATGAATGCTTACATTTTAAAAAAATTCATTTTGTACAAGCCTAAAGTCTTGAGATTACTACCTTTATTTAAGTTTGGCAATATAAACCTATTAAGCCTAGGGATCATAAAATTTGGTGGAAAAGATCTTGGGAGTTTGTCCTTGTGTTTGAGCATAATGAACATGAAGGTGAAATTTTTGCACCTTTAAGGTACATCATTGCATGCATTTCATTTAGAAATTATAATTTATTCACATTACAAGCCAGATAGATACATTACTTCAACTTAATATTCTTTTTACAAAGGAAAATTCTATTCATTCTATTCATTTTATTCATAAATTATACCTATTAAACCCAATTTTAAGCATGATATTTGGCTCATTTACTAAATGTTCTGGGTGAATATTTTTTGAAATCTAAAAATTCTTTCTAAAATTTTTATCATATTTTTGGTACTTTAAATTCCTATATAGATATAACTAATTTTTCCATGGAATTTGAAGAGATATTCATTTACCTATGATTAATGAGATTGACAAGTACAAAGATTTTTTTTAAACATATCATATTTTAGATAAATATTTGGCATATTAGCATCCATTAAAAAGTATTTCAGTAGCTGCCTTTTTTTTTTTTTAGTTAAAAATATGATTAGAAAATAGGAGACCATCAAATAACTGTGTTTCTCTTGTTCATTTCCAAATTCTCATTCACTCCAATCTCCAATATCTTATCAAAAATCTTTTGAAAATTAGTGCTCATTTCATAATACATCTACCTAATAAATTCCACCACAACACTGCATATTCTCCAGTTACCTATTATAAGGTAAAATAATTATTTTATTTAAGTATGAACCCTAAAAATTAATTTTGATGTTTTTTCTTATAATTTGTACTGAAATGGAACCGGGTTATCTTAAATTTTCATTTTTTTCACATTTTTCTTACACATTTCTCATTTTTTTTGTCTTTAATTAAGCAAAATACCCTGATATAAATTGAAATCCACTAAAAGGAAAAAAAACTTGTTGAGTATTGACACTGTTCACCATCTACCACTGATTTTATGGAGTACTTAGGAAAAACACAATAGTATCTATTTGGATGTAACACTAAGTATCAAAAAAGCATAGGGGATTTCTATGAGTCTAGTAAAAAAATATTGAGTATCGAAAAGATCCATGAGTTGTTAGAGTACAATGTGAAAACTATTGAGTATTCTAAATAAACTTATAATAACACACAACAAAGTTTTCAAAACAATTCCATTAACAGAAAAAACAAATTACATAAGGAATTAAATAAATTAAAAATATATTAAAAAATTCATTCAAAATTAATATTTAAAAAATTAAAAAATAGATATTTTACACAAAAAATTCTCCTACTTAAACTAAATAAAAGTTAGTGAAGAAATTATCATGTAGATACTTAAGAGATTAACGGAAAAAGAATTGGGGCGATCGAGGTGTGTCTTTAAATGTTGGTTAGCTATAATATCAAACCTAATTTTCTGTTTCAAATATCACCAATTCAACCCAGCTTAAGCATCTTGCATAAGCTTTGCATAAGCTACTTCGAATCTTCGTCCCAGACTCAATTTCATGTACACCTTGTGATGAAAATCTATACTTCGGCACTTCAGGCAAGGCGGTGGATACATCACTATTGATATTCTTTTGGAGCTCTTCTCACTGGAATCTTCGCCGAGGATGGTTCAATATTTTCACGTCTTTATCGAAGCTAGCTCAAACAAAAAAGGACGAACATGGTAGAGCGATATTTTCCACGAAACTCGCCCAGAACTCAAGATCTTCGCCATCTACCCTGAAAGAGCACTCTCTCACTGAAAAAAGAACTCTATCTTTCATGCTAGCAAAATAAAATGAAAGATAAGATGTTGAGACGATAAAACATGTATTTGATCTAAACATAAATTATATCTATTTATCCAGATAATGTAGATATTACATATTGGTAATTTATCGATCCAAAAGAAAAAACATAAAGGTAATCCAAATAAAAGTAAAAATTGATATCTAGAGAGTTTATTCATATATAAGACTAAACAATTATTACTTGTAATAAGCAAATATATATATACATATACATGTTGAATTTTGGGCCCAGAACAGCTCGGTCCAGTGCAATCGCCCAGGTCCCTGCCCAGGTCTGGCTCTGATCTTTCTATATGTCTCAATTATAAATGTAGATGTCCGTACTGGTATTAATGTTTTATGTTTGACAGAAAAACAAAGATTTACGAGGTTTTGTAGGTGTTATAGATCGTCTATATATTTTTGCAAGGTCTTTTTGCATTTGGGTTGCTACCCGATAAGGGCTCCATATCTTGTTTCATGAAATTTATGGTTACTCATCAAAGGGTGGATTCCCGATGGCACTTTGATGAATATTGTCTGAGACTAACTTATATTCGACTAGAGTTGAAAATGAATAAACCACATACCTTTACTATTTGGAAACATGTGGTATGTATGTGAGCTTAATAATACCATAGTCTCCTAATGGACTATTGACGTATAAAGGGGTGCTAACAAGGTGGTGACCCTATGACTCTCTACATAATTTTGATCAGGGTGTTGTTGAGCCTTTCACAAATACGAGAATAGGTCGTCATTTGCCGAGTGGTGCACTAGTTGCGTGGACTCTTTGATTGGGCTTGTAAGCTCACCGAGCGGAAGCATTTTGGGTATCTAGCTTATAACCTATAAAATAGATATTACTGCATTACTTTCAAAATTCCTCCCAAAATGAAGACTCCGCGTTCTATATGTTGGCATGTCTTTGCTATGAAAATACCAAGAAACATATAAAAGGTGATTTTTTCCAAGTTTGTTGGTATTTGTAAAAGACATAGATGCATAATAATTTAAAAATTTGTGACTTTTACTTTGAATCATGAGTATGTAAATATAAGTATTTAAGTATTTTATTTTGAAAAAATCCATATGTTAACATTTGTGTTTTTGGTTTTAAAATTGCAAACCTACATATATTTTTGCTATGTTATCGGATTAATGCGAATAGAGGATAAATCTAATTTGTATTTAGTTTGAATTTAAGGATTTTTTGAGATATTATAGTTAACTTGTTATGCTAAGCTTGATCGAAAAAAGATAATTAAGTAAAAATATGGCTAAATATCGTGTTTCTTAGATATAATTTCACTTGTGTGTGTTAAAAAATAATAGAATAACTAAATAAGAAATGGTTTGCCTATATATATATGCAAGGAAACTCGAGGCCAGTGTGTCAATGTGTGTGAAGGACAAGTTTGGTGTGGGGAAATTTTGGAATAAAAAATTCTTCTTCTTTTTAGATTTCTGTATTTAACTTTTTAACCTAAATTAGCAAGTTTGTTACTATATTACTCCATTCCTCAACTTCTATTTTTCCTATTTTTTGTGGCAAAGATATAGAATACATATTAAATACACCTCTTCTTTACTATATTTCCCTTATTTATTCATAAAGTATAAGGTCATTTATTTCACCATCCTTCTAGACCCAACCTCTGTCTCATCTAAAAAATTAAATTGCAAATTTAATTTATTGTTGAACTTTTTTTCTTCTTTACCTAAATGATTTAATAAAAAATTCACATCCGGATTTTAGTTAAATTTCAGTTGAAGGTTTAGTGAAACTAATTCATATGTTTCCAAAAAATATCCAACAAAATTCCCAGTATAAGAATTTACAAAAAAATGAAAAAATTATAATTAAGTTCCACTCAAAAAAATTCAAATAAATCTAAACCTAAATTTCAAGAAATCTATGAAACGTGTTAAAGAATAAGACATAATTAATTAATTTTAAAGTTAATTTCTCTTAGATCAAATTAATCAAAGAACACATAAAGCAATCATTTTTATTCTATATGTATAAAAAAATAATGTATGCAATTTTATGTATAAATAATTTAAAAAATTATACCTGGTTGAAATGTTATGATCAACGATCTAAGATTTAAAAAAATCAAAAACAAATTTGAACATTTATTATCAATGATCTAAGATTTAAAAAAATCAAGAACAAATATGAACATGCGTTTGAGAAGAGGTTAGTATCATATGAGATATATTTCATAAAAGAAATTATATTATTGATGGTTTTCTATAATGTGACTGTAATAGGTTAATGGAACAAAACGGGGTTGAATTGTATAATATGTTTGGAAGACGGTGTGAATTATGAACATGAATAAAAGGTGGCGGCTAGTTTAGGGTTAATGAAATAGAAGATAATGTGATTTATAAGAACATTTTACAAATGAAACAAATGTCGTTGATATATTTTTCTATAATTTAATTTTTTTAATACATATAAGATCTAAAGACTGATATAATTTAATTTTTAAATTTTTTTAGTTTTTATAGCGATTTATGTTAATTAATTAATGTTATTTTTCTAAAAGAATAATCATATACTATTAATTGTGTTTAATTTAGTATGTTTTCATACAAAACATTGTTATTAATTATTTGGTATTATATACAAATTTTTGAATATAAAAATTTAATTTATTTGAAATATTTTATATTTAGGGATTTTTCATTGACTAGTAACATATGACTTGTTTAGATATTCTTTTGATTTGCATACTAAAATGTTGAATTTATAAATATTTTTAATATATTTAATATCTATAATAAAGTAATAGTTAGTGAAGAATTGAAACTGAATTATAGTAGAGTACCATTTGATCAAATGGTATAAATATTTCAATTTCATGAATAGATAGTTAATTAGAGATATGAGCATTAGTAGTTACAGATATATCAACACTAAATGATGCATGAAAATAACTAGTTATATATAATATATTGTTTAAGAGTTAAAAAATAGTGATTTATAATATGTTTACGACATCAATTGCTAAATTTCATTCAACATAAGGATGGCACTCAAGTTGTAGACTAATGTTTACAAGTTCAGATTGTTGATAGAGTAAAAACATCACCTATCAAACAAATAATCTTTTGAGATCTTCAAAATCTTTTCGTGTTAGTATTGTCCTCCAGCAAAAGTAAATCAGTAAGATCATTAGGGAAGTAGTTCTTAATGACACTATGATAATCAAGTTCATGATAAATTTGTGCTTAAGGGATCTCAAGCAAGGGAGATTATAAAGTCGGTTACCTAGTGCGTGAAATATGTGTAATTTCAAGATCGAATTATTGGTTAACGTAACCTATACGGTTTGCCAATTACATTTCACATGAAGTGTAAGATACAAAGGCGTCGTGTATATGTTGTGGAAGGCTTCATGACATTTTATCCTCCACAAGAATGAATCTATCAAGTGATCTCACCAATCTTGTCCAAAATTACATATTGTCGATCTTTACATACATTATCTTAAGTTAAGAAAGATTACTTTCAATGGCCATGTAAAATATTTGCATCAAATAAAACCTAGAACTTTAAATAGACCAAATGAGTTCATTTTATGTGTGGCACACTTCAATAGCTAAAGTTACTTTTTTTCTTTTTACTAATATGTCTCTTCTTTAAATGTGATTAATATCCAAACATTGAAATCTATATAAGAATCACATTTAATAGATCCATGACTCATCTTAAAGAAGAATATTGATGATCCATTCCTTTGAGTTATGGTGACCTAAATGTTTTAGGGTTATCCAATATCTTATATGATCATTTCTAAATAGGTTTTAGTTTCACCACACTTCCTTATTTTGAGGAACGACATAACCTAGACATTTATCACAAATTATATGCGATATCAATTATTATTATAATGTAAGAGATATTTGATTGAAAACACATAATCCTAATTTAATTGAATTAAAAAAGTACTCTTAATGTAAGTTAGGAGCTATGAATATCCAATGGTTGAACACACGAGGCATATCTAACATACTCAAAATAAAATAATTTCACCAGAAACATCTATAATCTATTATCCAATCCAATAATGTGAAATGTTTGCCCGGAAATTCTCAACGTGGACTAATAAACTCTATCTACCTAACAAAGGATAGGTTTATGCACATAGTCTTGTGTGAGTGCTCTCTGGTGTCAAATAATTATTATCTTGGGGCGAGAACCACCCACTTAACCATATATATAAACCTCTCCATTTTACTTGTTATGCTCTTCTCTTTCATCAGATCAACTAACAAAGTCGATCATCGAGTTCTTATACAAAATAGTCGACTTTTTATTTCGAGCTTCTATCTTTCGAGGTACTTTTTTCTTTACAGTTTATTTATTCTTTTAAATTTATTTGATGGTTTTTAACAATAACTCAATGTTTGATATCCAGTATGAAGGAATAACTCATTTAACTCGGGTGAATATCATCGCCAATAATATTTATCATTTATTGGTGCTCCAATCAACCGGGCCTGTCTTCTTCAGTCTATGGGTATAATCATTCTTCGTCAGATGACGAGGAAGCTTGATATTTTGGAGATGAAGTGATTTTACCCAATATAGAAGTAGATGTTTTACACCCCTTCAAGTCGATTGATATATGTATATAATACATAATGTGTCTAAAGATAGTTATTAATAGCCCCATCCAAACCTATGTCTTATGGCCTAAAATAAGTGGAGGTAAAAATATTTAAACGATTGTCAAAATAATTTTCATAAATAGTCGTCATTGTATGGGTACTTTTCTTTCAGTGAGATTCTTGGAAAATTGTCTTAGTGATTCGTCTTGATCCTATCTCAAATCTCAAATTTTTAGAGAAAACGTTGTATTCGACCTTATTTCACGAGGACCGGTCTTTTTCAAGTAATTAGAGTTGAATAGACCTCATACTTGACTAAAGTAGTGACTCTAATCTCTTATATATATAAGATTTTTAGCAAGTGTACCAAGGTCCTATAATCTTTGGCACAATACATTCCTCAAAGAATTTATATTCATTTGTGACTGCGACAATATTTCATGTAACCAATTAATGCCAAATAAACTGTAAAGTCGCTTCATTTGACATGAATATACATTTTCTTACTGAAATTAGACTTTCTATATTTAATAACTCGATTAATTACTTGAAGTCCAAATAAGTAAGTATAAGTATTCCTAACAATCTCCCCATGCCTAAGTAGTCAATGTATACCAATAAATATCTTGTTGTGAAACAACGGTCCAACCTAGCAAAGTTCTAATCTTTAACCCTCCCATTTAGCAAATAATATTTTTAGTGGGAACCAAAAACATTAAGTGGGACATAGATTCACACTTAGGAAACTAGAAAAACATCTCCAATATGCTAATAATAACATGGATTGTGTGTTGGCTACAAAATAAGGAACTTTTTAGGGAACTAGTTTCGATCCTAATTCTATGAAGTTATATACATAACTCACCCGAGTTATTCTATACCTTAAAGAAACAATTTTATTATAAATATATATTCAAAAAAAATTTGAATTAAAACCATGAAACAAAGTTTCCCAAATAGTTAACTCAATAAGAAATTAACTCATGTTTATAAGGAAAGAAAATATAGGAATTGAATGTCACTAAATGTATGTCACCAATAATGACTTGTTTTTCTTTTGTAGTGTTTATGAAATGGGTTGGACCTGACATAACTTATATCCATGTCCTATCTAAACTTTTTATGTAATATATAAAGGATAAGTAAAATTATATACTTCCAACAAAAGAAATACTAAAATAATCCAAATAATTACATGTGAAAATATAAGGACAAACCAAAATTATTACTTAGTGATGACTAAAACAAATTTGAAATTAATGGGAAGTGGCTAAGTGTTATCATGTATCTGCAAATATTGATAGTAAAAAGCCACACGCGTGCGACCAACGATGATCTAACATAGTAGAAGCATATAATCAAAGTTAAAGTCAAACTATAGTTTAAGGCGCAACTAATACAACATCTTAAGAGAAGCAAAGAATCTAAATGAGCTGCATGCCATCAGTACTCAACTAAGCATATAATAAACTCTCCCACCCAATATATGGCGAGGTTATATAACTTGTAAGGAAAATCAATAAGATTACATATCTTTCTTATCTCATTAACTAATAAGTTACAAATAATATTTATTCAATCCAAAACATTTGCAATTCTACTAATACAACATACATAACATACCTACTAAAATTGTAAAAAGATGCATGCATGCATAAGTAAAATAAAATATATAAAAACTCTTAACATGTACCAAGAACTTATCATCTCCTGTTTGGCTCAAAAACAAAAATCTCTTGATGCGTGAAATCTCATCATCGCTTGCCACGAGAGCCATACATTGGAGCAGGGTACGTTGGGAACTGTATCCTTAAATGGGTAGAATCTAGATCATGGTCATCAGCTAATAACATGTAATGATTGCTTATAAGTTAGAGAAAAAAAAGATCAAAGTAACCAAGATAAGTTGAGAATGAGAGAATGAACTTTACCTTTTAAAACACTTATAGAAGTGGCTGCACAAGCTGCATCAACAAAATAAACAAAACAATCAATAAACTCTAACTTTAAGTCAGTCGAAGAAAATTTATAACAAGTAGAAGAAACGTGAGGGGAAAAACTTACGAACAACTTACATTCATCGATTCCTTTTTCACGAGTCTCACATCTTTGTACTCCACAAATGGCTTTGATATATCTAAACCAAAAAAATTTAAGGAGGAACATTAATTATTGTTATATTTTGAAGGTATAGAGCAATATTATGTTTAAGGATACGAGCTACTTCTGTTCTAGTGAAGTTAGAAGGAAGCCCCTTGATATAGAGAATGTTTAAAGCATTGTGAGGGAGATGCATTATTTGACGAGACCTGGGCCTAGTGTCCATCTCATAGATAAGAGGACTAGCTACTACGAGGAAGAAACTTCTACAAAGCATCATTATTTATCATTTTAAAATTACACGCATATATATATATATGAAGAAACAAGTATGAATCGGGGTTCAAGATTACCGTGCTCTTACGATAACGATCATACACGGTCTTCGATAGTTCAAGTGACAACATGGTCATCAGCTCGTTTTAAATAGTTAGGTGCTTCGCACTAGGTAAATAAGTCATAAACCATAATGTGTGATCCTAGCCCAATATAAAAGGAAGATACATGTTTTAAGTTTTATAACTGATAGAAAACATAACATTTACAACTACTGCAAAATGGATTATAACTCATCAAGTCATTCGATTACAGTTTCTCCCCAAACCCTAGATAATTTAAAAAGTCAAATCATCTCACATTTCTCATCACTCAAATTTTATCAACTTATACTATTCTACTTTAACGTGTTAATAAATTAGTAATTCACTAAATTTCTTGAAAACAGAACTTTAATTTTTTACCGAAATCATGTTGAGACCTCTTAAAAAGAGATTAAATACATCTCTTCTTTACTATATTGCCTTTATTTATTCATTAAGTATAAGGTCAGTTATTTCACCATCTCTTTAACTAATTAATTAGGGGTGATAATGGAAAACTGGGAGAAAAATGAAAGACAAATAAATATGAACGCAGAGAATATTGTTATAACATGATATCTCAAACATCAATTTTCTCTCATCTAAAAATAACATTTACCATTAATTACATCTAATTTACTAATAATTTCCGACCTTTACATTAAACTCTAACCAACTTTATGTCATCCTAAATTAATTTATGCCATAATGATATTATTCGTCTAGACCCAACCTCTTTCTTATCACAAAAATTAAATCGCAAATTTGGTTGAATGTTGAATATTTTTTCTTATTTAACTAAATGATTTAATAAAAAATTCACATCCATATTTTAGTTGAATGTCAGTTGAAGGTTTAGTGATACTAATACATATGTATCTAAAAAATATCCAACCAAATTCTTAGAATTAGAATTTTCAAAAAAAATGAAATATTTATAATTAAATTACACTAAAAAATAAAATAAGTCTACACCTAATGTCAAGAATAATATAAAATATGTTAAAGAATAAGACATAATAAATTAATTTTACAGTTAATTTATCTTAGATCCAAGTTATCAAAGAGCATATAAAGCAATTATTTTTATTCAAATGTATAAAAAAACTATTGATGCAAATTTATGTATAAATAATTTTAAAAAATTATACCTGGTTGAAATGTTATGATCAACGATCTAAATTTAAATAAATCAAGAACAAATTTGAACATGCTTTTGAGAAGAGGTTAGTATCATATGAGATATATTTCATATTGATGGTTTTCTGTAATGTGTATAATATGTATGGAAGATGATGTAATTTATGAACATGAATAAAGTGTGGCGGCTGGTTTAGGGTTAATGAAATGGTAGATAATGTAATGGGTAAGACTTCCATAAAATATTGGATGCTCCAATATTTAAATCACATCCGTTGATTAATATAACAAGACACATGTCATTAGATTAATAAAAATTTAAAACTGGGGTATGTGTATGAATATAATTGGTGTATTCATATATGGAGGTAGAGATTTAAAGTCCTGTATAATTTAATTTTTAGATTTTTTCTTAGTTTTTATCGTGATTTATGTTAATTAATTAATGTTATTTTTTTCTAAAAGCATATATAACATACTATTAATTATGTTTATTTTTTTTAATATTTTCATACAATACAGTGTTATTGGTATTATAAATAATTTGTTGAATTTAAAATTATAATTTGTTTGTAATATTTTATATACACAGATTTTTTTATTTACTAGTAACATATGACTTATTTAGATATTTGTTAAATTTGTATACTCAAATTTTTAATTCATCAATGTTTTTAATTTATTAAAAAAATTATAATAAAGTAATAGTTAGTGAAGAGATTGAAACTGGATAATAGTAGAGTACCATTTGATCAAATGGTATAAACATTTCAATTTTACGAATATATAGTTAATTAGATATATGAGCATTAGTATTTACAAATATATCAACACTAAATGATTCTTGAAAATAACTAGTCATATATAATATATTGTTTAAAAGTTAAATTAATAGTGATTTATTATATGTTTTAGGACATCAACTGCTAAATTCCATTTATCATAAGGATGGCACTCGAGTTGTAGAATAATGTTTACAAGTTCAGATTGTTGATAGAGTAAAAACATCACCTATCAAACGAATAGTTTTTTGAGATCTTCAAAACCTTTTCGAGCTAGTATTGTCCTGTAGAAAAAGTAATCCAGTATGACCATTAGGGAAGTAGTTTTTAATGGTACTATGATAATAAAGTTCAGGATAAATTTGTGCTTAAGGGATCTAAAGCGAGGGAGATTATAAAGTCGGTGACCTAGTGTGTGAAATATGTGTAATTTCAAGATAGAATTATTGGTAAACTTAACATATACGGTTTGCCAATTACATATAGCAAAATATATTGGTCCATCAAATGGTCAATTGTTAAGATAGGGATGAAATAATATCTCGTGTTCCACTTTTTACAATATAGTAGAAGACTGCTACTATGCCTATCTCTGGTAATAGATATAACAAGTTTGCAACATGTATATAATTAAACATTCATAGTGTGATTCTTATAGATATTACGAGATTTGTCATAGAGAATAATTTGAGTATATGTTGCTTATGTGATACTTCCATCTTTGTGAAGTTTTCAAGTGATCTAGAACTACGCGTGAAGACCTTTAATCTCATAAATATTGGATATTTTGAAGACCAATACCCTATCATCTGGTGTTTTTAGTTGTGGCATATTCTGGGGGAAATTTCCTATATCATACTTAATGGATTAAAAACTCATATTTCACATGAAGTGTAAGATACAAAGGCGTTGTGTCTATAATTTGTTCAACGATATACGTTGTGGAAGGCTTCATGACATTTTATCCTCCACAAGAATGAATCTATTAAGTGATCTCACAAATATTGTCCAAAATTACATATTCTCGATATTTACATGTACATTAACTTAAGTTAAGAAAGAATACTATCAATGGCTATATAAAATATTTACACGAAATAAAACCTAGAACTTTAAATAGACCAAATGAGTTCATTTTATGTGTGGCACACTTCAATATCTAAAGTTACTTTTTTCCTTTTACTAATGTGTGTCTTCTTTAAATGTGATTAATATCTTGACAATGTAATCTATATAAGAATCACATTTAATAGATTGATGACTCATCTTAAAGAAGAATCTTGATGATCCATTCCTTCGAGTTATGGTCACCTAAATGTTTAAGGGTTATCCAATATCTTATACGATTAATCTTAAATAGGTTTTAGTTCCACCACACTTCCTTATTTTGAGGAATGACGTAACCTAGACATTTATCACAAATAATATACGATATCATTTATTATCTTAATGCAAGGGATATTTGAAAGAAAAACTATGAACCTAATGTAATTGAATTAAAAAATAACTACTCCTAATGTAAGTTAGGAGCTATGAATATCCAATGGCTCAACACGCAAGGCATATCTAACATACTCAAAATAAAATAATTTCACCAGAAAAATGTATAATCTATTATCCAATCCAATAATGTGAAATGTGAAACGATCTTGATAAACTTTATTTATAAATACTAATAATTACAATAATAATTTGCAAGCAATTTAGAGATCTTGCATTTATTGAATTACATGCATTTACATGATGAGAATAATCGAAATACAAGGAGGATAGAAGAGAAGAGTTGAAGAAGACAGGGAAGGAATTTTCTAGTTTTTTTGGATAACCGTTGCCTCCTGCTTCTCTCTTATTTATAACTTTAGCCAAGTACATAACCGTCAAATTTATTAGGAACTATTTTATGACGGTTACTCTTACGTTGTTGAAAGTCTCTATCCCCAGGTTCGGAAGGCATAACATTGCCCCGCCCACTTTCGAGAACCTTGTCCTCAAGGTTCGGATAATTTTTCAGAATGATCGTTGCATCTTCCCATGTTGCCTCTTCCGTGGATAATCCTTCCCATTGAACTTGTACTTGTTGAACTTCAGAACCTTGACGTTGTATTGTACGTTTGGATAAGATAGACACCAGTTGAACAATTTGGGTAGTTGGGGTAGACAATAGTGGTAACGGAATTGTCTGATGACCAATATTACCAGAGCACTTCTTTAACATTGAAACGTGAAACACTGGATGTATACGGGCTGTCTAGGGTAGTTCTAATTCATAAGCAACTGAAACAGTACATTTAATAACCTTGAAAGGTCCAAAATATCTCGCACCAAGCTTGTGGTAGCATTGTAAACGGACATAAAGTTGCCGATAAGGTTGAAGTTTCACAAATACCCAATCACCAACAGCAAAACGTACATCACCGCGCTTCTTATCAGCGTTGTGTTTCATTCGGTGTTGTGCTTTTAGCAAGTTCTCCTTTAAGGTTTGAAGCAATACATCACATTGAATTAGATCTTGATTGACATTATCATTAGTAGTTTACCCAGAAATATAACGCTCAAAAGTAGGAGGGGGTCGACCATATATGCCTCAAATGGTGTCATTCTAGCGGCCGTGTGAAAAGAAGTATTATACGAGTATTCCTCCCAAGGTAAAAATTTTGTCCACTTCTCAGGATGATCATGCACAAAACATCGAAGATACATCTCAACATATTTATTTAATACCTCTGTTTGGCCATCAGTTTGAGGATGATAGGAGGTGCTCATTGCCAGAGTAGTTCCCTGTAGACGAAATAATTCCTTCCAAAAGATGCTCAAAAATAGAGGATCACGATCCGAAACAATGGTTCGCGGCATACCATGAAGACGCAAGATCTCCTTTACAAATATATCTGTCACAATTGTAACTAGTAAATGTTGTAGGAAGTGCACAAAAGTGACCATACTTAGTAAGGCGATCCACCACTACGAATATTGATGTCTTTCCTTGCGAACACGGTATCCCTATGATAAAATCCATAGAAATATCTTCCCAAACCTTATTAGGTATAGGTAATGGTTGAAGAAGTCCTGCTGGTGATGACTAAAGAGGTTTCATTTGTTGACAAATAATACAATCTGCCACATACAAATTCACATCTTTCTGCATAGTCAACCAAAAAAAATTAGTTGCCAACCTTTTAAAGTTCTAAGAGTTCCAGCATGCCCTGCTATAGGTCTGTTATGGAATTCAGTAATAAGAACATGTTTTAAACTCGAACGTTCGGACAACACAAGTCTATTCCAATAATAAAGAAGGCCATCTCGAATTGCATACTCAACAGATCTTTCTCCAATTTCTCGTGCAATTGTATCAAGTCCTTTTCTTTTGCATTCTCTTGACGCAATTCTTTGACAAAATCGAAATGAGGCGTTGTGACAGCAAAAAATACATTAAAATCCGTTGGGTATCTTGAAAACGCATCTGCCACAGTATTCTCCTTTCCAGGACAATAAGTAATGTCAAAGACGTATCCCATTAATTTGGAAAGTCATTGTTGTTGTTCAGGTGTCTGAATCGTTTGATCATTAAGCTCCTTCAAACTACGTTTATCTGTGCGAATAAAAAATTTTCTACCCAAAAGATAATGTCTCTATTTTGAAACTGACTGTGTAATGGCATACATTTCTCGATGATATGCCGAGGACCCTGCATCCGCGGTGACAATTTTGCACTAAAAAAAGCAATAGGATGTCCGTCTTGGCTGAGTACTGCACCAATTCAAATTCTTGATGCATCGGTCTCCACGACAAAATGTTTTGTAAAATCAGGTAAGGCTAATATAGGTGCTGATGTAAGCGCAGATTTTAATTGATTGAAAGCCTGGAAAGATATATCCGTCCATTCAAAGGAATCTTTTCTCAATAAATCAGTGAGAGGCGAAGCTATACGAGCATAACTCTTGATAAAACGTCTATAACAACCTGTTAGACCCAAAAATCCGCGTAATGTTTTCAGAGGATGAAGAATAGGCCAATCCACCACTGCTTGAATTTTTCCAGGATCCATACTTACTCCCTTGCCACTTACTACAAGCCCCAAGTATTCAACTTTGTCTTGACCAAAGACAGATTTGGATAGTTTTGCAACAAATTTATTAGATGACAAAATTTGTAAAACCAATTCAAAATGTTAAATGTTCCGATCGAACGACTATACACAAGAATATCATCAAAAAATAACAACACAAATTTACGCAAGTATGGCTTAAAAATATGATTCATCGCAGCTTGAAATATTGATGGTGTATTTGTTAGGCCAAAAGGCATCACTAAGTATTCATAATGACCTTCATGTGTCAGAAAGGCAGACTTATGAACATTATGTGGTTGAACTCTTATTTGATGATACCCAGAAAGTAAATCCAGTTTTGAAAAAACCATAGAACCATGTAATTCATCGTGTAATTCATCCACTATAGGGATCGGAAAACGATCTTTTACTGTAACTGCATTTAAGGCACGCTAATCAGTAAGCGTTCAATTTCCGTCTTTTGGCAATGAGGGTATCTTTACGGACGAACATTAACAGGCGAAGGTAATAAATGAATGGAATGATCAAAATTCCTTTGCGGAGGCAAACCATTGGGTTTCTTGAATACATTACTATATTTTTCTAGCAGTGGTCCCAAATAAGGATGAATACCATCAGTAATCTTTGTTCTTTCAACACAAACATGCAATTGATAAAAACATTCCACATCATCAAAATCAGACAGACGACCGAAAGAATGAAACTCTATCGCGGATTCAAATGTTGTACCCCTTGTAAACAAATTTCATTACCCTTATGATTAAATGAAAGAGTCAGATCATTATAATCATGGAGAACTTTTCCCAAAGATGCTAGCCACTGTACCCCTAATACTATATCAGCACCATGTAAAGGAAGAAGAAACAGATCCACAAAAAAAATAACACACTGAATATGTAATTCAATATTTTTAACACAACCCTCACTAATTAACATACCACCATTTCCAACCATAACACCAAATTGTGATGATGACTCAATTGGAAATCCTAAATTTTTAGCAATAGGACTCTGGATAAAAAATTTAGTAGACCCACTATCAACAAGAACTTGTAACGACGTACGTGTCACTAAGGCATCCAAACGAATCGTAGTAGGGGATGATGATCCGCCTAGAGCATGAAATGATGTATCACTAACAAGTTGGAGTTCTGCTTCATGAAGAGAGGTTTCAGAATCATCGATAATACAATCAGAGTCTACAATATCATGATCCAAGATGTAAAGTAGTGGTGGTGTTTTACAATCATCACAATAATAACAAAGTTGAAGATCACGGCGATGTTGCATTTCAGCGGCACTTAGTTTACGAATAGGAAATTTATGTGTTGCAGGTTTGGGTAGTAACGGTTCATTAGGTGTCGCCAATAATGCAGGTTGTTGCCCTGTATCAATAAATTTTCTATAATCATGTCAAAATTGAACACGACGAGACTCTATAAATTTTGCTTCATGTAATCTAGCCAAGGCAATACACTGTGACATCGATTGAGGACGGAAAGCCTTCACTTCATTTCGAAGATCCTGTTTCAAACCAGACAAGAAACAACTAACCAGAGCAAATTCAGATAACCCTTGTGTACGATTTGAAAGCACTTCAAACTTGGTTTGCTAATCTTGAACAGAATTTGTGTGTTGAAGTTTAAATAACGCCCCTTGATGATCTTCAAATTCTGTTGGTCCAAACCGAACTTCTAAACTCCAAACAAAGTCCGCCCACGTATTAAATGGACTAGTATTATTCATCCATTGAAATCATTGCAAATCCGGACCATCCATATGGAGGGAAACCAAATCTAATCGTTATTTATCACTTACAAATGAAATGAAAAAAACTATCTGCCTTGAATATCCAACCGAGTGGATCATTACCATCAAATCTAGGAAAATCAATACGAACATGACGAAAAATATTATTTCCAGGAATGGTTGATGTGGAATGTAAAATTGATGTTGGATCTCCAGATCTGTTCGTGCCCTCGTTGTGATTAAGTAATTGTTGCACACGCCCATCCATTGTAATAAGTTTTACCATTATATCTGTTATGGCATCTGAAAATTGTGTGGTTAGAGTAGAGATTTGTTCTTATATATGTTTGATCGCTGCATCCATTGTTTGAATACGTGTTCCCTCAGCCATGGTTCAATTCAATGAAAGCACCAATGAAACGATCTTGATAAACTTTATTTATAAATACTAATAATTACCATAATAATTTCCAAGCAATTTAGAGATCTTGCATTTATTGAATTACATACATTTACATGATGAGAATAATTGAAATATAAGGAGGATAGAAGAGAAGAGTTGAAGAAGACAGGGAAGGAATTTTCTAATTTTTTTGGATAACCGTTGCCTCCTGCTACATAACCGTACGTTGTTGAAAGTCTCTATCCCAATGTTCGGAAGGAATAACATTGCCCCACCCACTTTCGAGAACCTTGTCCTCAAGGTTCGGATAATTTTTCAGAAGGATTGTTGCATCTTCCCATGTTGCCTCTTCCGTGGATAATCCTTCCCATTGAACTTGTACTTGTTGAACTTCAGAACCTTAACGTTGTATTGTACGTTTGGATAAGATAGACACCAGTTGAACAATTTGGGTAGTTGGGGTACACAATAGTGGTAACGGAATTGTCTGATGACCAATATTACCAGAGCACTTATTTAACATTGAAACGTGAAACACTGGATGTATACGGGCTGTCTAGGGTAGTTCTAATTCATAAGCAACTAAACCAATACATTTAATAACCTTGAAAGGTCCAAAATATCTCGGACCAAGCTTGTGGTAGCGTTGTAAACGGACAGAAAGTTGCCGATAAGGTTGAAGTATCACAAATACCCAATCACCAACAGCAAAACGTACATCACGGCGCTTCTTATCAGCGTTGTGTTTCATTCGGTGTTGTGCTTTTAGCAAGTTCTCCTTTAAGGTTTGAAGCAATACATCACGTTGAATTAGATCTTGATTGACATTATCATTAGTAGTTTACCCAGAAATATAACGCTCAATAGTAGGAGGGGGTCGACCATTCATGCCTCAAATGGTGTCATTCCAGCGGCTATGTGAAAAGAAGTATTATACCAGTATTCCTCCCAAGGTAAAAATTTTGTCCACTTCTCAAGATGATCATGCACAAAACATCGAAGATACATCTCAACATATTTATTTAATACCTCTGTTTGGCCATCAGTTTGAGGATGATAGGAGGTGCTCCTTGCCAGAGTAGTTCCCTGTAGACGAAATAATTCCTTCCAAAAGATGCTCAAAAATAGAGGATCACGATCCGAAACAATGGTTCGCGGCATACCATGAAGACGCAAGATCTCCTTTACAAATATATCTGCCACAACCTGACTAGTAAATGTTGTAGGAAGTGCACAAAAGTGACCATACTTAGTAAGGCGATCCACCACTACAAATATTGATGTCTTTCCTAGCAAACACGGTATCCCTGTGATAAAATCCATAGAAATATCTTCCCAAACCTTATTAGGTATAGGTAATGGTTGAAGAAGTCCTGCTGGTGATGACTAAAGAGATTTCATTTGTTGACAAATAATACAATCTGCCACATACAAATTCACATCTTTCTGCATATTTACTCAAAAAAGATTAGTTGCCAACCTTTTGTAAGTTCTAAGAGTTCCAGCATGCCCTCCTATAGGTGTGTTATGGAATTCAGTAATTGAAACATGTTTTAGATTCGAACGTTCGGACAACACAAGTCTATTCCGATAATAAAGAAGGCCATCTCGGATATAATAAAATTGCATACTCAACGGATCTTTCTCCAATTTCTCGTGCAATTGTACCAAGTCCTTTTCTTTTGCATTCTCTTGACGCAATTCTTTGAGAAGATCGAAGTGAGGCGTTGTGACAGCAAAAAATACATTAAAATCCGTTGGGTATCTTGAAAGAGCATGTATTCTCCTTTCCAGGACAATAAGTAATATCAAAGACGTATCCCAATAATTTGGAAAGCCATTGTTGTTGTTCCGGTGTCTGAATCGTTTGATCGTTATGCTCCTTCAAACTACGTTGATCTATGCGAATAAGAAATTTTCTACCCAAAAGATAGTGTCTCCATTTTGAAACTGACTGTGTAATGGCATACATTTCTCGATGATATGCCAAGGACCCCTCATCCGCGGTGACAATTTTCTAATTTTTTTGGATAACCCGTTGCCTCCTGCATTTCTTTTATTTATAACTTTAGCCAAGTACATAATCGTCAAATTTCTTAGGAACAATTTTATGACGGTTACTCTTACGTTGTTGAAAGTCTCTATCCCCAGGTTCGGAAAGCATAACAATGTGTTTACCAGGAAATTCTCAATATGGACTAATAAACTCGATCTACCTAACATGGGATAGGTTTATAAACAGAGTCGCGTGTGATTCGTGTTGTGCTCTCTATGTGGGTGTCAAGTAATTATTATCTTGGGGAGAGAACCACCCATTTAACCATATATATATACCTCCCCATTTTACTTGTTATGCTCTTCTATTTCATTAGATCATCTACCTGAGTCAATCATCGGGTTGTTATACAAAATAGTCGACTTTTTATTTCGAGCTTCTATCTTTCGAGGTACTTTTTTCTTTACAGTTTATTTATTCTTTTAAATTTATTTGATGGTTGTTAACAAGAACTCAGTTTTGATATCCAGTATAATCATTCTTCTTCAGATGACGAGTAAGCTTGATATTTTGGAGATGAAGTGATTTTACCCCATATATAAGTAGATGTTTTACACCCATTCAAAGTCGATTGATCTATGTATATAATACATAATGTGTCTCAAGCTAGTTATTAATAGCCCCATCCAAACCTATGTCTTATGGCCTAAAATAAGTGCAGGTAAAAATATTTAAATGATTGTCAAAATAATTTTCATAAAAAGTCGTCATTGTATGGGTACTTTTCTTTTAGTGAGATTCTTGGAAAATATTCTTGGTGATTCATCTTGATCCTATCTCAAATCTCAAATTTTTAGAGAAAACGTTGTATTCGACCTTATTTCACGAGGACCGGTCTTTTTCAAGTAATTAGAGTTGAATAGACCTCATACTTGACTAAAGTAGTGACTTTAATCTCATATATATATATATATATATATATATATAATATTTTTAGCAAGTGTACCAAGGTCCTATAATATTTGGCACAATACATTCCTCAAAGAATTTATATTCATTTGTGACCGCGACAATATTTTAAGTAACCAATTAATGCCTAATAAACTGTAAAGTCACTTCATTTGACATGAATATACATTTTCTTACTAAAATTGGACTTTCTCTATTTAATAACTGATGTCTCCTCATTTGTGATAATATAATCGATTTCTGAGACATCATTTTAGGCTTATTTATTAGTTTATAGGTTGAATTGAGCTTAGTTTAGTGCACTTTCCTATTTTGAGTCTTGATTTAGTAACATAATATTTTTAGAGCATATTTTTTTAATTGTTTATTTAATGTGAAGCTTTAAAGATAATTATGGAGATTAATTAGAGTCCAAGTCAAAGACTACAAGATATGGAAAGAGATTAGCATGGTAATTGGAGATAAGGAAACAAAAGCTAAAATTATGGAAAAAGAAAAGCTGCCTAAATCTGAGATTCTGCAGCACACGCCTAAATAAGTGGTAATTACTCCTACAAGGAAGCCGATTTTGGAAGATTCCTTTCATAGAGACATAGATAATTCTGTGACGATTCTTTTGGTATATTATGGAGCTCAAACCGACCAATAACGAAGAAGATATGCTCAAAACGGTCCAGCAGTGTTTATCTTTATTTCCTTACGAATTTGAGTTGGGTTTGGAGTCTATTACTTGGCCTTTTCTCCAAGAAACGAATTAGGTCAACCTATACACTATAAATACAGCCTCTTAACACTCTTAAATCATCCTTGGCCAGACCTTAAGGCCAAGAGGATGCTGCAACACAAGAGAAGAAGTCGGGAAGGAGCTGTGCATCAATCATGTCTCCTTCAACCTCTTATTCTGTAATTCTTTTCACTTCTTTTCTTTGTATGAATTAATTCTATTAGCTTGGGTTTTGCATCATGTATAAACTATGAAGTATAATTCTTCTATCTAAGTTTCTTTGGGAATTATATGTTTTAATTTGATATTAGCTACTTACCTTTATATTTGATTATGTGTTTTGATTTAATGATTGTTTTCCTTGCTAGTGCACGAGTATAGGATTACCTTAATAATAGTTAGATGATCACCTTAGCTGGGTGTTTAACTATTGAACCACCACATAATGTCTAGTGTCGATATTAGTTCTGACAAAACATGATTCTAACTAGATAGTCATTAGGGTTTGTTTTAATCACCATATCACCAATTGATTGTTGCGTTTGCTTAGAGCCTTGGTAGCGCTTGATAACTCTAAGAGTGTAACCACGTCTTGGTTGTGCCGTAGCCCCCTTAGTCGCTGTCAAGGTCTAAGGAATAGGAATTTAGAATCCTAACTAAGTATACCAAGAGCTAATATTCTCCCTTATAAATTAGATCTAATAGATAGAATTAGAAGGATTAGTGCATACTAGTAAAACCTAAGCTATATTTCTCATCTCATATTCTTAGTTATTTATTTTATTGTCTTTATTTTCCTAGTTTTAATTAGTTATTTCGAAACTCATATCTTTTATTTTTTGTCTTTTATTTAATAGCTTAGTTTTCTTTATAAAAACCAAATAAAAATCTATTTTCCTTTTCTTTCTTTGCGTATTATCTTTTCTATCTTTAATACTGCACTTGAATAATTTGCATAAGTTCTTCTTAACCTTCGTAGTCCCTGAGGAACGAATCTTACTTATTCATTAAAACTTGCATACGATCTGTATACTTGTAGAACCGTGTTAGCTTAGGGTGTTTATTTGCACTTATTTTATACATCTTTTTATCACACCTTAGGCCACACCAATAACTCGATTAGTTACTTGAATTCCAAATAAGCAAGTATAAGTATTCCTAACAATCTTCCCATGCCTAAGTAGTCAATGTATACCAATAAATATCTTATTGTGAAACAACGGTCTAACCTAGCAAAGTTCTAATCTTTAACCCTCCCGTTTAGCAAATAATATTTTTAGCGGGAACCAAACATATTAAGTGGGACATAGAATCATACTTAGGACACTAGAAAAACATCTCCAACATGCTAATAATAACATGGATTATGTGTTCGCTACGAAATAAGGAACTTTTTAGGGAACTAGTTTCGATCCTAATTCTATGAAGTTATATACATAACTCACCTGAGTTATTCTATACCTTAAAGAAACAATTTAAATATAATATATATTCAAAATATTTTTAAATTACAACCATGAAACAAGGTTTCCCAAATAGTTAACTCAATAAGAATTAACTCATGTTTATATGGAAAGAAAATATAGGAATTGAATGTCACTAAATGTCTGTCACCAATAATGACTTGTTTTTCTTTCGTAGTGTTTATGAAATGGGTTTGACCGGACATAACTTATATTCATGTCCTATCTAAACTTTTTATGTAATATATAGTGGTTAAGTAAAATTATATACTTCCAACAAAAGAAATACTAAAATAATCCAAAAAATTACATATGAAAATATAAGGACAAATCAAAACTATTACTTAGTGATGACTAAAACCAATTTAAACTGAGTGGGAAGTGGCTAAGAGTTATCATGTATCCGCCAATATTGATAGTAAAAAGCCACACACGTGCGACCAATGATGATCTCATCATAGTAGAAGCATATAATCAAAGTTAAAGTAAAACTATAGTTTAAGGCGCAACTAATACAACATCTTAAGAGAAGCAAGGAATCTAAATGAGCTGCATGCCATCAGTACTCAACTAAGCATATAATAAACTCTCCTACCCGATATATGGCGAGGTTATATAACTTGTAAGGAAAATCAATAAGATTACAAATCTTTCTTATCTCATTATCTAATAAGTTAGAAGTAATATTTATTCAATCCAAAACATTTGCAATTCTACTAATACAACATACATAACATACCTACTATAATTGTAAAAAAATGCATGCATGCATAAGTAAAATAAAATATATAAAAACTCTTAACATGTACCAAGAACTTATCATCTATTGTTTGGCTCAAAAACAAAAATCTCTTGATGCGTGAAATTTCATCATCGCTTGCCACGAGAGCCATACATTGGAGCAGGGTACGTTGGGAACTGTATCCTTAAATGTGCTGAATCCAGATCATGGTCATCCAGCTAATAACATGTAATGATTGCTTATAAGTTAGAGAAAAACAGATCAAAGTAACCAAGATAAGTTGAGAATGAGATAATGAACTTTACCTTGTAAAACACTCATAGAAGTGGCTACACAAGCTACATCAACAAAATAAACAAAACAACCAATAAACTCTAACTTTATGTCAGTCGAAGAAAAAATAATAAGTAGAAGAAACGTGAGGGGAAAAACTTACATTCATCAATTCCTTTTTCACGAGGCTCACATGTTTGTACTCCAAAAATAGCTTTGATATATCTAAACCAAAACAATTTAAGGAGGAACATTAATTATTGTTATATTTTGAAGTTATAGAGCAATATTATATTTATGGATACGAGCTAGTGAAGTTAGAAGGAAGCCCCTTGATATAGAAAATGTTCAAAGCACTGTGAGGGAGAGGCATTATTTGACGTGTCCATCTCACGGATTTGAGGACCTACGATGAAGAAACTTCTAGAAAGCATCATTATTTATCATTTTATAATTACACGCATATATATATATATATATTAAGAAACAAGTATGAATCGGGGTTTAAGATTACCGTGCGCTTACGATAAAGATCATACACTGTCTTCGATAGTTCACGTGACAACATGATCATCAACTCGTTTTAAATAGTTAGGTGCTACAGTATCTGCATTATGTAAATAAGTCATAAATCATAATGTGTGATCCTAGCCCAATATATAAAAGGAAGATACGTGTTTTAAGTTTTATAACCGATAAAAAACATAACATTTACAACTATTTAAAAATTGATTATAACTCATCAAGTCAATCGATTACAATGATTTAAAAAGTGAAATCATCTCACATTTCCCGTCACTCAAATTTTATCAACTTATACTATACTACTTTAACGTTTTAAGAAATTTAGTAATTCAATAAATTTCTTGAAAACAGAACTTTAATTTTTACCAAAATCATTTTGAGGCCTCTTTAAAAGACATTAAATATATCTCTTCTTTACTATATTGCCCTTATTTATTTCATTAAGTATAAGGTTAGTTATTTTACCATCTCTTTAACTAATTAATTAGGGGCGATAATGGAAAATTGGGAGAAAAATGAAAGACAAATAAATATGGACCGAGAGAGTATTGTTATAAAAAATATCTCAAACATTAATTTTCTCTCATCTAAAAATAACATTAACCATTAATTACATTTAATTTACTAATAATTTCCAGCCTTTACATTAAACTCTAACCAACTTTATGTCATCCTAAAGTAATCTAAGTCATAATGCTATTACTTCTTCTAGACCCAACCTCTTTCTCATCACAAAAATTATATTACAAATTTGATTAATTGTTGAACATTTTTTTTATTTAACTAAATAATTTAATAAAAAATTCATATCCATATTTTAGTTGAATTTCAGTTGAAGGTAGTGATACTAATACATATGTATCCACAACCAAATTCTCAGAATAAGAATTTACAAAAAAAATGAAATATTTATAATTAAGTTACACTAAAAAAACTAAATAAATCTACACCTAAATGTCAAGAAAATTATAAAATATGTTAAAAAATAAGACATAATAAATTAATTTTACAGTTAATTTATCTTAGATCCAAGTAATAAAGAGCATTTAAAGGAATTATTTTTATTCAAATGTATAAAAAAACTATTGATGCAAATTTATGTATGAATAATTTAAAAAATTATACCTGGTTGAAATGTTATGATCAAAGATCTAAGATTTAAATAAATCAAGAACAAATTTGAACATGCTTTTGAGAAGAGGTTAGTATCATATGAGATATATTTCATATTGATGGTTTTCTGTAATGTGTAATGTGTCTGTAATAGGTTAATTATATGAGTCAGAGTTGTATAATATGTATGGAAGATGATATAATTTATGAACATGAATGAAGTGTGGCGGCTAGTATAGGGTTAATGAAATGGTAGATAATGTAATTGGTAAGACTTCCATCCAATATTGGATGGTACAATATTTAAATCACAGCCGTCGATTAATATAACAAAACACATGTCATTAGATTAATATCTAATAAGAGTTTAAAACATGGGGAATGTGTATGAATATAATTGTTGTAGGATTATCCAATATTGGATGGAATTATTTTCCTAATGTAATTTATAAGAACGTTTTACAAATCAAAACAAATGTCATTGAAATTTTTTTTCTATAATTTAATTTTTTTAATACATATAAGGTATAAAGTTCGGTATAATTTAATTTTTAAATTTTTTCTTAGTTTGTATCGTGATTTATGTTAATTAATTAATGTTATTTTTTTCTAAAAGAATATATCATATACTATTAATTATGTTTAATTTTTTAATATTTTCATACAATATAGTGTTATTGGTATTATAAATAATTTGTTGAATTTAAAATTATAATTTATTTGAAATATTTTATATACATGGACTTTTTTATTTTCTAGTAACATATGACTTGTTTAGATATTTGTTAAATTTGTATACTCAAATTTTTCATCAATATTTTTAATTTATTAAATATCTATAATAAAGTAATAGTTAGTGAAGAAATTGAAACTAAATTATAGTAGATTACCATTTGATCAAATGGTGTACACATTTCAATTTTATGAATAGATAGTTAATTAGATATATGAGCAGTAGTAGTTAAAAATATATCAACACTAAATGATGCTTGAAAATAACTAGTTATATATAATATATTGTTTAAAAGTTAAATTAATAGTGATTTATAATATGGTTTACGACATCAACTGCTAAGTGTCATTCATCATAAGGATGGCACTCGAGTTGTAGAATAATGTTTACAAGTTCAGATTGTTGATAGAGTAATAACATCACCTATCAAACGAATAGTTTTTTGAGATCTTCAAAACCTTTTCGAGTTAGTATTGTCCTACAGAAAAAGTAAATCAGTAAGACCACTAGGGAAGTAGTTTTTAATGGTACTATGATAATAAAGTTCATGATAAATTTGTGCCTAAGGGATCTCAAGCAAGGGAGATTATAAAGTCGGTGACCTAGTGTGTGAAATATGTGTAATTTCAAGATAGAATTATTGGTTAACTTAACCTATACGGTTTGCCAATTACATATAGCAAAATATATTGGTCCATCAAATGGTTAATTGTTAAGATAGGGATGAAACAATATCTTGTGTTCCACTTTTTACAATGTAGTAGAAGACCGCTACTATGCCTATCTCTAGTAATAGATACAACAAGTTTGCAACATGTATATTATTAGACATTCATAGTTTGATTCTTATAGATATTACGAAATTTGTCATATAGAATAATGTGAGGACATCTTGCTTATGTGATACTTCTATCTTTGTGAAGTTCTCAAGTGATTTAGAAGTACGCGTGAAGACCTTTAATTTCATAAATGTTTGATAATTTGAAGACCAATAGCCTATCATCTGGTGTTTTTTGTTGTGGCATATTCTGGGGAAAATTTCCTATATCGTACTTAATGGATTAGAAACTCATATCTCACATGAAGTGTAAGATACAATGGCGTTGTGTCTATAAATTTGTTCAACGATATACGTTGTAGAAGGCTTCATGACATTTTTTCTCCACAAGAATGAATCTGTTAAGTGATGTCACAAATCTTGTCCAAAATTACATATTGTCGATATTTACATGTACATTAACTTAAGTTAAGAAAGAATAATTTTAATGGCTATATAAAATATTTACACCAAATAAAACCTAGAACTTTAAACAAACCAAATGAGTTCATTTTATGTGTGGCACACTTCAATAGCTAAACTGACCTTTTTCCTTTCACTAATGCGTCTCTTCTTTAAATGTAATTAATAGCTTGACAATCACGTTTAATAAATCCACGACTCATCTTATAGAAGAACCTTGATGATCCATTCCTTCGAGTTATGGTCACCTAAATATTTTAGGGTTATCCAATATCTTATACGATTAATCTTAAATAGGTTTTAGTTCCACCACACTTCCTTATTTTGAGGAACGACATAACCTAGACATTTATCACAAATAATATATGATATCATTTATTATCTTAATGCAAGAGATATTTGAAAGAAAAAACATAAACCTAATGTAATTGAATTAAAAAATAACTATTACTAATGTAAGTTAGGAGGTATGAATATCCAATGGCTCAACACACAAGGCATATCTAACATACTTAAAATAAAATAATTTCACCAGAAAAATCTATAATCTATTATCCAATCCTATAATGTGAAATGTTTACCCGGGAACTCTCAATGTGGACTAATAAACTCGATCTACCTAACATAGGATAGGTTTATGCACAAAATCTTGTGTGATTCGTGGTGTGCTCTCTATGTGGGTGTCAACTAATTATTATCTTGGCGAGAGAACAACCCATTTAACCATATATATATACATCCCAATTTTACTTGTTATGCTCTTCTTTTTCAACAGATCATATACCAGAGTCAATCATCTGGTTGTTATACAAAATGGTCGACTTTTTATTTTGAGCTTCTATCTTTCGAGATTAATTATTCTTTTAAATTTATTTGATGGTTGTTAACAATAACTCAGTGTTTGATATCTAGTATGAAGGAATAAGTCATTTAACTCGGGTGGATATCATCGCAAATAATATTTATCATTTATACGTGCCCCAATCAACCGGGCTTGTCTTCTTCAGTTTATGGGTATAATCATTCTTCTTCAGATGACGAGGAAGCTTGATATTTTGGAGATGAAGTGATTTTACCCCCATATAGAAGTAGAGGTTTTACACCCCTTTAGGAAAATATAAAGATTCCATTTATACTAGTGGTGATCCGCTTGAAAGTCGATTGATCAATGTATATAATAAATAATGTGTCTGAAGCTAGTTATTAATAGCCCCATCGAAACCTATATCTTATGGCCTAAAATAAGTGGAGGTAAAAATATTTAAATGATTGTCAAAATAATTTTCATTAAAAGTCATCATTCTATGGGTACTTTTCTTTTAGTGAGATTCTTGGAAAATTGTCCTTGTGATTCATCTTGATCATATCTCAATTGTCAAACTTTTAGAGAAAACGCTGTATTCGACCTTATTTCACGAGGACTAGTCTTTTTCAAGTAATTAGAGTTGAATAGACCTCATACTTGACTAAAGTAGTGACTCTAATCTCTTATATATAATATTTTTAGCAAGTTTACCAAGTTTGTATAATCTTTGGCACAATACATTCCTCAAAGCATTTATATTCATTTGTGACCACGAAAATATTTTAAGTAACCAATTAATGCCCACTAAACTGTAAAGTCGCTTCATTTGACATGAATATACATTTTCTTACTGAATCTGGACTTTCTATATTTCATAACTCGATTAATTACTTGAAGTCTAAATAAGAAAGTATAAGTATTCCTAACAATCTCCCCCATGCCTAACTAGTCAATGTATACCAATATATATCTTAATGTGAAACAACGGTCCAACCTAGCAAAGTTCTAATCTTTAACCCTCCCGTTTAGCAAATAATATTTTTAGTGGGAACCATACACATTAAGTGGGACATAGATTCACATTTAGGAAACTAGAAAAACATCTCCAACATGCTAATAATAACATGGATTATGTGTTGGCTACGAAATAAGGAACTTTTTAGGGAACTAGTTTCGATCCTAATTCCATGAAGTTATATACATAACTCACCCGAGTTATTCTATACCTTAAAGAAACAATTTAAATATAAATATATATTCAAAATATTTTTTATATTAAAACCATGAAAAAAAGTTGCCCAAATAGTTAACTCAATAATATATAACAAGTAGAAGAAATGTAAGGGAAAAAACTTACATTCATCGATTCCTTTTTCACGAGTCTCACATCTTTGTACTCCACAAATGGCTTTGATATATCTAAACCAAAACAACTTAAGGAGGAACATTCATCAGTGTTATATTTTGAAGGTATAGAGCAATATTATGTTTAAGGATACAAGCTAATTCTGTTTTAGTGAAGTTAGAAGGAAGCCCCTTGATATAGAGAAATGTTCAAACCACTGTGAGGGAGAGGCATTATTTAACGAGACTTGGGCCTAGTGTCCATCTCGAAATGGCCATGAAACCCCATTTCTCTTTCATGCGGTATTGGAGAAGGCTCAAGGATTGGAGGACTAGGCATGCTACTACCAGATGACGAGGAAGAAACTTCTACAAAGCATCACTATTTATCATTTTAGAATTACACGCATATATATATGAAGAAACAAGTATGAACCGGGGTTTAAGATTACCGTGCTCTTGCGATAACGGACATACACAATCTTCGATAGTTCAATTTATAACATGATCATCAACTCGTGCTAAATTGTTAGGTGCTTCAGTATCTGAACTAGGCAAATAAATCATAAATCATAATGTGTGATCCTAGCCGAATATATAAAAGGAAGATACGTGTTTTAAGTTTTATAACCGATAGAAAACATAACATTTACAACTATTGCAAAGTTGATTATATCTCATCAAGTCAATTGATTACAGTTTCTCCCCAGACCCTGATTTAAAAAGTGCAATCATCTCACATTTCTCATCACTCGGAATTTATCAACTTATACTATACTACTTTATGGTGTTAAGAAATTTAGTAATTCACAAAATTTCTTGAATTCATAACTTTAATTTTTACCAAAATCATTTTAAGGCCTCTTAAAAAGACATTAAATACATCTCTTCTTTACTATATTGACCTTATTTATTCATTAAGTATAAGGTCAGTTATTTCACCATCTCTTTAACTAATTAATTAGGGGTGATATTGGAAAATTGGGATAAAAATGAAAGACAAATAAATATGGACGAAGAGAGTATTGTTATAACATGATATCTCAAACATTAATTTTCTCTCATCTAAAAATAACATTAACCATTAACTATATCTAATTTACTAATAATTTCCAGCATTTACATTAAACTCTAACTAAATTTATGTCATCCTAAATTAATCTACGCCATAATGCTATTACTTCTTCTAGAACCAACCTCTTTCTCATCACAAATATTAAATTGCAAATTTGATTAATTGTTGAACATTTTTTCTTATTTAATAAAATTATTAAATAAATAATTCATATCCAGGTTGTAGTTGAATTTCAGTTGAAGGTTTAGTGAACTAATACATATGTATCCAACAATATCCAACCAAATTCTCAGAATAAGTATTTACAAAAAAAATGAAATATTTATAATTAAGTTTCACTAGAAAAATCAAATAAATCTACACCTAAATGCCAAGAAAACTATAAAATATGTTAAAGAATAAGGGGGTGTTTTTTTGCACTTAATGAGATCTTAATTTGGTTCGACACTGGATCAATAAGACTGTTTGTTTTTCTGTCTAATTCAGATCTGAATGGCTCTTAATGGGTCTGTTTCATTAAGATTTCAAACTATGAATCATTCAGACACATCCTCTTAACTCAGCATTCAGCACTTATTACTTAAAAAACAAACGACACCTATGACATAATAAATTAATTTTATAGTTAATTTATCTTAGATCCAAGTAATCAAAGAGCATATAAAGCAATTATTTTTATTCAAATGTATAAAAAAACTATTGATGCAAATTTATGTATAAATAATTTAAACAAATTATACATGTTGAAATGTTATGATTAACTATCTAAGATTTAAATAAATTGAGAACAAAATTGAACATGCTTTTGAGAAGAGGTTAGTATCATATGAGATATATTTCATATTGATGATTTTTTGTAATGTGTCTGTAATAGATTAATGGAACGAAACAGGGCAGAGGTGTATAATATATATGGAAGATGATGTAATTTATGAACATGATTGAAGTGTGGCGGCTGGTTTACGGTTAATGAAATGGAAGATAATGTGATTTATAAGAATGTTTTACAAATCTAAACAAATTTTATTAGCAGATTTTTCTATAATTTAATTTTTTTAATACATATAAGATATAAAGATCGGTATAATTTAATTTTTAGATTTTTTGTTTGTTTTTATCGTGATCTATGTTAAATAATTAATGTTAATTTTTTTTCTAAAAGAAAATATCATATACGGTTAATTATGTTTAATTTTGTATGTTTTCATACAATTAAGTGTTATTAACTGTTTTGTATTATATCTAATTTGTTGAATTTAAAATTTTAATTTATTTGAAATATTTTTATTTAGGGATTATTATTTACTACTAACATATGACTTGTTTAGATATTTTTTCGATTTGTATAATAAAATTTTGAATTCATCAATATTTTTAATATATTAATATCTATAATAAAGTAATTATCAGTAAAGAAATTGAAACTGAATTATAGTAGAGTACCATTTGATCAAATGGTATAAACATTTCAATTTTATGAATAGATAGTTAATTAGATATATGAGCATTAGTAGTTAAAAATATATCAACACTAAATGATGCTTGAAAATAACTAGTTGAATATAATATATTGATTAAAAGTTAAATAATAGTAATTTATAATATGTTTTACGACATCAATTGCTAAATTCCATTCATCATAAGAATGGCACGCGAGTTGTAAACTAATGTTTACCAGTTTTGTTAATAGAGTAAAAACATCACTTATCAAACAAATAGTTTTTCGAGATCTTCAAAATCTTTTCGAGGACCACTACGGAAGTAGGTTTTAATGACACTGTGATAATCAAGTTCATGATAAATTTGTTCTTAAGGGATCTCAATCAAGGGAGATTATAAAGTCGGTGACCTGGTGTGTGAAATATGTGTAATTTCAAGATCGAATTATTGGTTAACTTAACATATACAGTTTGCCAATAATTCGATCGAATTATTGGTTAACTTCTCTCGGCAAAAACCTCCCCAACAGCTAGAGATATATTAACAGATTTATCTTAAGATGTTGCTTTAGGGTTTATTTGTTAGCTTCTACTTGTTTATACGCTTACTTATACCCGTTTGTTTTGTTTTACTTTGTCGGGACGACAAATGATTGAGTTGGGGGTCTTGATGTCTCCCTAATTGTTCTTATTTTCGACCCTTGGGAGACATCATTTTTTATGTTTATTTGAATATTTTAATAGACTTTTGAGTTAAAAATGCAATAATCCGGAATTTCTATTTTATTTCTAGTAATTTTGATTTATTAAACTTTTGCGCGTAATCTTGTGTGTTTTAGTGAAAAGTTTGTAGGTTTTAATTATTAGCAAGGAATGGAATCCGAGAAGAGAGTCAAAGATCGTGATATGGAGTCAAGACTTGAAGATAAATCCAGAAGAAATTATTTTTAGAGCTGAAAATCGGTTTTCCAGGCCATTAATTGCTGATTTCGAGGTGCTTAAGAGATGATTTAGCCACTGACCTTTGAAGAGAAAACATTCCTTATCGAGTTACGGAACTTTAGCAACCGAAATTAGGTCAATCAGAGTCATAACGAAGCGGGAAAAGCCGTTTTACTGAAGGTGTATCAGCAGTTACGGGATTTTGGGCTTAGAATTTGGGCTTGGACATTTAATTAGTGTTTTATTCTTAGGTCCAAGCCCTAATCCGTTTTTACACTTATAAAAGGAGCCTTTGACTTCTATTTTTGAGACAATTCACATTCCACAAGATTAAACATCAGAGAGAAGCAACAGAAGGAAAAAAGACGAAGCTGCAAGAACTGGAGAGAGTCTATATCTCCGTTCTCAGTCATTCCAACTCCGGAAATTAGGTTTCTTTCAATTTTAATTTTGTAATCAAATATGAATTCCATTTCAATTAATTTAGTTTTTCTTTTAATTAGTATGAGCTAAACATTTATTAGTGCTTGAGAATGCTATATGGGTAATTCCCAAATCGTATTGAATTTCATATGTGTAATTTGGCTTTCTGTTAAATTAAATTAGATTGTGTCTTTTACCCTCTTCGATAAATTGAGAATATTTACTGTTTTTAGAGTCATGAACTAGAAACAGGTGTTAGTATCTAGGCTATTCCAATTAGTGGCAATTGGATCATCCTGATGGAGGGTTTAGGTACAGAACCATTTATTCAATCTAGAATAGAAGCTATTGATTCTGACGAACTTAGATAATTCTAGGGCCAATGAGGTAATTAAACTTAAACATCCAAAAGTTGATCATATTTACCCTGACGGGACTAGTGACACTCTAGGATAGCCATATAGTCCACCCTGACGGGGGTATAAGGAATTTAGAATCCCGACCATTGTAATTGACCAATTTAACCCTTAAACAGCATAAGTTAGGAAATAGGATTGGGAGGATCCCTTGCGTTCTCAAGTGCTACCTTCTCATACTGCGTTTTACATCATTTTACTTGCGTTTTATCTTTTACTTGCATTTTATCATTAGTCTTTCATTCAGTAGAATTAATACAACAATCAAATCAATCATTATTTCTTTACTTGTTTTCATAAGTGCAACCATTCATTACTTGTTAAACATTGTAGTCAACCATCCCGTCTTTGGAACGAATCTGTTTAATCAACTATATTACTTGGGACAACCGTACACTTGCGGTTGTGGTTCGATTATTTATTGCATTATTTTTAGAACACACAAAGGACCACCACTTTGCCGGTCAAAATCTTCTCAATCCTTTTCTTTTATCTTTTGTAAGTTGATAGCTAGCTATGACTCTATTTTTTTAATTGAAGTATCATGCTACTTTTTCATATATATATATATATATATATATATATATATATATATATATTCTTTCAACTCGTTTTTTCATTTACTTTTACCCCGCCGAAGGGTTACATTAATAAACTCATTATCAATAATTTTCACAATTACAATCAAAACTCCCAATTCCCAATTTTTCCCGTTGATGAAACCGACCACCCCAAACTAAAGCTCTAAAACAACTTGTCTCAGGTTTTGCGATTCAAGTATGAGGCATATGGATAAGTTCTATAAACTAAGAGGTATGGATTATAATGTTGCTAATAAAAGGCTTTTGAAAGGCTCAGGGGGCTAAGACGAATAATAATAATAATAATCAAATAAAAGGGTTAGAAAGCTAAAAGGCTTCAAGTGAATTAAAATATGAAAGAGCTACGTTATTCACTTTTCTAACTATTTGATTTCGTTATGTTTTCACTATTAGTTCATAGACAAGCAAGCTTTCAACTAATTTGAAACATCCTGTTCTACACACCGGTTAACTCTCCCTAAGTTCCAACTTGAAACTTCTTATGCATTGCTGATTAATCTTCCATAACTTTTACTTCCTGTTTTCATACATGCATACTAAACATATTTGTGACGCTGTTTAGAAACATACTATTTACTATCATTGACTTAATTAAAACATGCTCAATAGGTACATCCAGTATATTTTATGTCAATTCTAACCCTAAAAAATTTTAATTTTATAATAAAACAAAAAGGAAGATAAGGACAAAGAATCCCCACCCTCAACTCGAAAGTGAGTCGTGACCCCAAGACTCAAAAAATACTCAATAAAACACTAAAATTTAAACTAAACTAATCTAATGCACATAAGCAGTTAAGGAGAAGGATTAAAGGGTGGTACCTGGCCAAAAACTATGTTCTCCCATTTATAATTGGGTTGAGAATCATCTTGTATGAAGATTAAGTAAATATTGTTTGTTATCTTCTTTTTTTGGTATACTCTTTCTCATGTTATATTTCCATAGTGGTTGTTTTGTAGTTACCTCGAGCTTTGGATTCTTTGCAATAGGCTCGTCAATGTTGATGGCTTACTCTTTTGTAGCTCCAAGTAAATTCTTTTTCTTCCCTAAAATATACCACTTCCCCTAGTAATCCATCTCATTAGTTCTGTTTGTCATCTTTGTTAACCCACAACTCAAGATGCACCAAGTATGAGATTAAGTTTTGACTGATTGGTGTGGCTCTGAATTTGTTATTTGGATGGAGGATTATGAACAATTTGGGAAGGAACAATTTACTTGTGGTGAGAAAAATCTTTAAAACTTGATGATCTTTTGATGTTTGAAGGTTTAATCAAGCTTCAAGGTATATATATGGAGTTTCAGTCTGAAAATTGTGTTAGAAAGGTAAGAATCCAAAATGGAATAAACTTTTTCTCTTTTAACCGCCTCCCTGCGGTGTACCGTGGTTGTCATGCGGTATACCTTAGGTGACGTCATGTCCATGTGGCGCGGTTCTTCGCGAATGACGAAACAATATTGGACATCTCGCTCTCGGCAAATTACCTGATTCTTTTGACCGTTTTCACAGTTATTGTTTGTGCGGTTCATCGGATGGGTGATGCGTTGTATCGCATATGAACGTTTCATTTTTTGACCATGTCACTGTCACGCGCACTCTACCAACTGAAAATAAGGTCTTCTTTGTCTTACTCTCGGCCACGAACCTAATTTACGCGTCGTTGTAATGGTTTTACTCATGCGGTGCACCGTAGAGCTCATGAGGTATACCGCACTAAGTCTCTGGATGACACCAAAAAAATCTGTTTTTTATTTTATATCCAAATCAGGGTTTCTCCACTCCATTGGATAGATCTCAAAAAAATATGTGACTTAGACTCGAGAAAAAGTGAATTCCAACCTCCTAGCGCAAAGTTATTGCCTTTTTAAGTTTCTCTAACCGTGGCACAAATTTTCTCAGATGACGATACGATAATGGTGCGGTGCACCGTGGGATTGTTGCGGTGTATCGTGAAATACCTCTATACAGTACTTTTTAACTTCGAAAATTTTCCAATTTTTTACCCCATACCCGAACCTTTGCATACCTACACACCAATAACACTGATACCTTCCTTATAACTACTATATTCACTTAAAAAATATAAACTAGCTAAAAAGAATAAAAACATAACAACATAATGGATTGTGGGATGTCTCTCGAAAGTCACTTTTGTTTAACGTCATTCAAAGTTCGACGTGTTACCTTTCTTACTTCTTTTTATAGCCTCCACAACACTGAGTGAGGTGATTAACATCTACCAATCTGAGCTTGCAACTCTCTATAGATTTTATTTTTACCACCCCTGCTGAAATAATTTGCATTATGAAGTATGGCCCTATCGAAGAACGTTTATGATTGGGGTTGGAAGATTTTAATGCTACCTCGTCTCCTGCCCCAAACTCAATTTCCATTCCCGTTGTGTCTTTGGGGCTTATAGGTTCTGGCTTTTTAGTTATAACTCTGATTTTTGGTAATTCTCGTGACTTCTTTTTCTTCTTCTTCCTTCATTATAGAATGTTTTAGAATCATATTCAATATGTAGAGTCACGGTTCCCACGTTCACATTTACTACGCTGTCGCGCGTGGCTAGTAATGGATAACCAAGTATAAATGGGATGTTCTTATCTGATTTATAATCAAGAATAATAAAATCCATAGGCATAACAATGTTACCTACTCTGAAAAGAACTCCCTCTATTATACCCCATGGTTTTGTTGTTGATTGATCCGTAATTTGTAAGATTACGGATGTCGGTTTTGTGTCACTAATACCAATCATCTTGAATATACTTTTGGGCATGATATTCACTCTCGCCCCCAAATCACACATTTCCCTTCCATGGAATATACCACCTATTTTGATTAGGAGGTTGAAACCTCCAGGAACTTTAAGCCTTTGCGGTGACATTCGCTAAACTTATGCTAAAATCCCTTCGTTAAATGACATAGTCTTGGATTCTGTGAACATATCTTTATTGGAGAGTGCCTCCATAATGAATAGATTATAGTTTCATTTTCCCTTCACAACTTCAAGTAGAGGGACATTGATTTTTAAATTATTTTAACATCTCCTTACACCTCTCTTGTTTCTCCTTTGGATAACTGGATTTTACAGGATAATAGCAGTAGGAGTCGGTGGTTTCACCCTTCCATTCTCTTCCTTTATTGGTGCATCAAACACTATTGGCTTCTTAATCTCATTTTTTTCAACCTCTTTAACCCAATATTTAACATATATCTCATCTAAGTTCATCCTATCTACGTTTGACTTGGTTGGTAGAAACTCCAGTTTACTCGATGGAGATGGTGGTGATTCTTTCACTTTTCCAGCTTGAAGACTAATAGTCTTAACCTTGTCATCAACGTATTGGATCCTCTTCATGTTAGAATTCATACTTTGAGTCGATTACACGAGTTTACTTTTCATTTGATCTATGACTGTAGTGAGTTGTATCACATTTTGCTCTAAAATTTTATTATGTTGTTTCAGATCTTGATTTTGTTGTTGCGGGCTTTGCACTACTGATGCATCAATCTTTGACTGAGTTCTGCTCATATTGTCCTTTGAGAATTTGATGCATTGACTAATAGCCTCTTTTAACTCAATGATATCTCTTTGAGGACGTGCTGGAAGTGCTATCAGAGCTTGACTTTCATTGTACGTATTGTAGCGTGGTGGTTGATTAGGCTGTTTTTCATAAGATTGTTCTTGCAGATATAGCTGTTGCGGTGGCGCTTGATAAACAATTTCTTGATTTTGAGCCTGATATGAATAGATTAGAATAGCGAAGCTACATGTAATTGATTGTTGGATTTGATTACCTTTGTGATAATTCATATTGCCCATGAAGTGTCCATGGTAGTGCTCACGACCTTCACCTCAGATTCTTTGTTTTGGTATCGTCTTTCAACAATCACAGAGAGTTGTTTTATTTTATCTTGCTACATAGTAACTTTTTCCTCCATCTTAGTATTAGGAGATTGTGATTGTTTTTATCATGTCGTTTTGGATAATTCTTTCCATACCACTCTTTGCTTCTTTCGGATCCATAGAGACAAATCAAACACGACCCAAATCATCTACTATCAACCTTGACTCTACATTGAGTCCTTTGTAGAATATGGCTAGTTGTAATTCTGGCATGTATCCATGTAGTGGAAATCTTGCCAATTTTCTGTGAAATCTAGTCCATGATTCGCTAACACTCTCTCTTGCTTCTTGTAAGAAATTCATAAACTCCAGTTGTTCCTTCACTCTCACACTTGTAGGATAAAATCGATCAAGGAATCTTGGTTTAAGCTTGACCCAATTTTTTATTAGCTCGGGAGGTTGATCATCTAACGAATCACTTGCTATTACGGTCAAGAAGAATTGAAACATTAAATAATACATCTATTCTGTGTAACACCTTCAGTTTTGTAGGTATCATAAATTTGCATGAATTTTTTAACAAATCGGATCAGATCTTGATGTGTATCACCACTATTTACCCATAACTCACGAATTGATTAATCATATTAAGATCAGGCTTGAACAGTTTGAGGACCAAGAGATCTTGCTCTAACCGTTGGTTTTTCATGTAAAAGAAATCTGAAAATGACAAAAGAAAAAAAATCGAAAAAGCTTAAAACAAAACTAACTTAAAATAAAAGAACTAAATAAAAGGACAAGGACTAATAATGTAGTCCCCGACAGCGGCGCCAAAAACTTGGTGTTGGTTAGGGCGTGATGAAATAAAGATGAATAAAGATGCAACTAACACCCTAACCATGACACGTTAACACAGATCGTATGCAAGTTTTAATGATAAGTAATATTCGTCCTTATAGACTACGAATAAAATAAGCTAGAAGAATAATACGCTGAAAGGGAAAGACTCTGAAATATTTATTTTGTTTTTTATGACTCTAAACAGACTTAAATTAAACACAAGAAAGTAAAATATGATAAATAGAAGACTAAGATTTTTTAGATTGAGAACTAGAAGGTAATACCACTAGCCTTTTTCTATGTTTATTACTTAAGGGAGACTAGTTTGATATACAATAGCCGATATTCTAAATTTCACCTAACCCCCTTCTAGGTAGACTTAGGAGGCTCAAAACTTGGTGATTAAATAAAACCCTAATGACTATCTAGATAGCAATGCCCTTTCAAATCAATATTGCACACTAGACAACTATATGGTGTTTTCCATTATTGAATCCCTCTTCCGGATGTTAACTCAATTACTATGGTAATCCTATATGTACGCATCACAAGAACAACATATATTATTTCAAAGCACATAATACAGATGTATCACTACTAAATTCAATTAAATGTAAACCGACATCTCAAATAAATTAACATATAAAACTAGTCTAGCATTCAAACCCATATACTAATCTCAAGCTAAATAAATTAGTTCATAATAGAAAAATAGAAATACAGAATTACAAACAGCAAGGATTGGAATTGCATGATCAACTTCCAAGCTCCTTCTTCACTTCTTTTCTCTTGACCTAAGCTTACTCTTGGTCTTTAGATTATTAAGGACAGACGAAGGATGATTTCTATAGGGTAGAAATAGATATATATATAGGCCCTTGACTGAAATTAGGAGTAATCCCAAGTTATGGAGTCCTCATCTTACCAAAATTTGTATTCCTAACTTGTAGGAAGGGATAAACCTTAGCAGATATTGATTTGGTCATATCTACTTCTTTACTTATTGAAGTTTGACGTTCTTTATATGGAAACGACCGCGTTTGAAAGATATATCTTCTCATATAAAAATGTCATCCTAATTCATGACCGATTTTCTGTAGTAAATTAATTAGTGGATGAATGTGCAGTTTTGGCAGCTTCTTTACATTCCAAATATATCCAAACTTATCATTTTTTAATTTGACTAAGGAATTTCCTTTTCTTTTCCACTTAAAATCATTAGTCATGGGTGTAATATCTTCATATACCTAAGTGATACACAAATAACACACAAATTACGCGCAAAAGTTCGCAAAATATAAGAACATCTGAAACTAGAAAAGAAAGTGTAAAGTAAAAACAAATGGGGAAAGTTTTCAAAATCAATAACTAGATAAATCTAAAATGATGTCTCAAGTATAGATTAGTATATCACAAATAGAGAGACATCAAGTGGCTAAGTAATTAAGCTCCGTGGAGAGTTATCGTGTGCAACCAATATGGATCTAACAGAGTAGAAGCATATAATCAAAGTTTAGGTCGAGATATAGTTTAAGACACAACTAATACTACATCCTAAGAGAAGCAAAGAATTTAAATGAGCTACATACCACCATACTCACCTATGCATATAATAAACTCTTCCGCCCAATATATATTAAGGTTATATAACTTGTAAGGAAAATCAATAACATTACATATCTTCCATCTCTCATTACCTAATAAGTTAACAATAATTTTTATTCAATCCAAAACATTTGCAATTCTACTAATAAAACATACGTAACATACCCACTAAAATTGTAAAAAGATGCATGCATGCATAATTAAACTAAGACATAAAAAAACTCTTAACATGTACCAAGAACTTATCATCCCCTATCTGGCTAAAAAAAGCCCCTTGATACGTGAAATCTCTTCATAGCTTGCGATGAGATGCATACATTGGAGTCGGGTACGTTGATAACGGTAGCTTTAAATAGGCTGAATCCAGATCATGGTCATCCAACTTATAACAGGTACTGATGGATGGATAAGTTAGAGAAAAACAAAATCAAAGTAACCAAGATAAGTTATGAATAAGAGACAAAATTTTACCTTGTAAACCCTTCGTAGCAGTGGCTGCACAAGCAGCATCAACGAATTCCACAAAACAATCAATAAACTATCACTTTAAGTTAGTCGAAGAAAAAATATAACAAGTAGAATAATTTTGAGGGAAAAAAACTTACATTCTTTTATTCTTTTTTCACGAGTCCCACATTTTTGTACCCCACAAATGGCCAAAATATATCTAAACTAAAACAACTTAAGGAGGAACATTAATTAGTGTGATAATTTGAATGTATGGAGGAATGTTATATTTAAGGATACGAGCTACTTCTCTTATATTACAGTTAGAAAGAAGCCCCTTAATATAGAGAATCTTCGTAGCATTGTAAGGGAGAGCCATTATTTGATTAGACCAGGGCCCAAGCCAGGTGCCTATGACAAATTTTCTAGGAAACCCCATTTCTCTTTCATGCGGTGTGGAAGAAGGGTCACGGATTGGAGGACCATGTATGCTAATACCAAATACGAGGAAGAAACGTTCTACATGGAATCATTAGTTATAATTTTATAATTACATATATATATCTGTGTGTGTAGAAACAAGTATGAATCGAGGTTTAAGATTACCGTGCTCTTACAATAATAATCATACATTGATCCCATTGATATAATGTCTTCTATAGTTCGAGTACAAACACAATCATATTTCGTGCTAAAGAGTTAGGTGCTTCAATATCTGCACTAGGTAAATAAGTCATAAATCACAATGTGTGATCCTAGCCCAATATATAAAACTAAACACACATGATTTAAGTTTAATAACCTATAGAGAACATAAAATGTACAATTATTGTAAATTTTATTATAACTCATCAAGTCAAACAATTATACTTTCTCCCCAAACCCTAGATGATTAAAAAAGGGCATTCATCACACATTGCTCATCACTCAAAATTTATCAACTTATACTATGTGAATTTAACGTGTTACCAAAATAATTTTTGGGCCTCGTGAGTAAACCATACGGTTGTTGTTGGTGTTCATGCATGAGTGGTTCTTGATTCCCGTAGCCATATTCCATTTCCTCTGCAGCTCATCAAAGCAAGATAATTATTACAAATTTTGTATAGTTTGACAAGTATATACATACATACATATATATATATATATATGTGTGTATGTGTCTGTGTGTGTGTGTGATAGTAGCAAGGGTAAAGAGAGAGGAACTGGTGCATCTTGGGGTGTTATAAGATAATGCAATAAAGATATAGGATCTACAGCCCGCAAGTGCCCGATTGTCGAAGTTATACTCCGATAAATTGGGTTTCATTCGCAGGGACGGATAATTATAACACAAGTATTTATCAACTAGTAGAATAAATTGCTTAACTGAAAATTAAATTGATAATATTTTAGTTTGGTTTTGTTCATAGCTAAAGATGAAATAAAATAAAATATTAAATTGATTAACTGAAAGGATATAATGCAATAACTAAGACTGGACCCAAGATGAGAAGGGCACTTGAATCTCGCAAGGGTTTTACCAAAATCTGTCTAATTAATGCTTCCGTTTAAGGGCTAAATTTGTATTATTGTGTTAGTTGGGACTCTAATATCTTCTAATCCCCATCAAGGTGGACTTAGGAGCTATCCTATGGTACTATAAACCTCATCAGAACAATTATATCTACTTTCGAACCGTTAGGGTCATTGACGAATACTATGTGTCTATTACCTAGGTACGTAATTAAACCCCCCGTCAAGGTGATCACTTCACCACTAAAGTGAATAGCCTAATTACTAATTCCTATTTTTGATTCATGACTTCAAAAATAGTAATTAAGAATAAGATAATAGCCAACACAAAATACCGAATTTAAATTTACTATTTAAATCTCAAATTCAGAAAACATAAATCACATAGATTAGTGTTCAACCCATAATGCGATTCTTAAGTACTAAATGAATTAACTCATGTTCGAATTAAAAACTGAAATAAAAGAAAAGAAAGACATGTTCCTAAATTACAGAATTAAAATAGAAAACTAATTGGGGCGTTGGATTGACTGTTGTTGGAAGAAATGGATTCCTCCAGCTCTAGCCTTTCCTCTGCTTTCCTATGAGGATAAAAATGACCCCATTATCGTATGTAAAGTGTGTGTAAGAAGGAGTTCTAAGGTCTATTTATCATAAAAAAAAGGAATGGGATTTTTACTTAATTATAATAATTTAAATAATAAAAATCCCAAGTCCATATCTTCAAACCTCGTAACTTATGTACAGTTGTTCGTACGGTCGTAACTTTTGCGTCTCTCCAAATCACCTGATTCCAGTCACCAAATCTTGCTAACTCAAAAATGCAACTTTACTATTTCAGGGCTGCAGGGCTGAATCAGTGGCTAAGTGGCTCGATATCAGCAATTAGTAACAGCCTTCCAGATTTACAGTTTTTCTAGTTAACTCTTCGGGAAATCTTTTCTTGCCCTTAACTCCTCATCTCGATCTAAGACTTGAATTCACACTTCTCCTCCTTGTCTTGGTGCTCCGTAGCATCCATGTACCTAAGAAATTTATATTAAACACAAACAAATTAACGTACAAAAGCTCTAAAAATTAAATATCATAATTTTTCAAGAAGAAAATACAATATAATGAAATAAGCATAAAAGTCTATCAAATAAAAAAGATAATTACCTAAAATGATGTCTCCTAAAGGAAAATATTTAGAACAAAATTGGAGACATCAAGACCCCAAACTCAAACCTTTGTCATCTCGACAAAGTAAATTAAATACAAAGGTCTTAGGTGAATGTAGAAATGCAGAGTGAATAATACCCAAAGCATAAATCTCATATAGTATGACTTAGGAATTAATATACACATACATATATCATGTAAAAATCAAATAGAAATAATATTAATACTAAATTAACATCAAAATTCTTGAAGGTTACACTGATACTTATCTTAATATGCAGGATATAGGGTTTTCATTGATCCTTACTCGCTTTGAACACTCCACTTAGCATACTCTCTATTAGCTGAATTATAAATCGACTATATATCTAGGAGATTTAATGCTACCTCTTCTCCTACCCCAAACTCAATTTCCATTTCCGTTGTGTCTTGGGGGCTTATAGGTTCTGGCTTTTTGGTCACAACTCTGATTTCTGATAATTCTCGTGACTTCTTTTTCTTGTTCTTTCCTGCAACATAGAATGTTTTAGAACCATCTTCAATATGTATGTAGAGTCATGGTTCCAACGTTCACAATTAATATGGTGTCGCGCGTGGCTAGGAATGGATGCCCAAGTATAAATGGGACGTTCTTATCTGATTTATAATTAAGAATTATAAAATCCATGGGCATAACAATGTTACCCACTTGTAAAAGAACGTCCTCGATTATACCCCATGGTTTTGTTGTTGATTGATCCGAAATTTATAAGATTACGGTTGTCCGCTTTGCGTCACTAATACAAATCATCTTTAATATAATTTTGGGCATGATATTCACACATTACCCTTCTGTGGAATATACCACCTATTTTGATTGGGAGGTTTATACCTCTAGGAACTTTAAGCCTTGGCGGTAACATTCGCTGAACACGTGCTGAAATCACTTCGTTAAGTATCATAGTCATTGATCTTGTGCACTTATCTTTATTGGAGAGTGCCTCCGTAAAGAATCGATTATAGTTTCACTTTCCTTTCATAACATCGAATAGATGGACATTAATTTTAAATCATTTAACATCTCCTTACACCTCTCTTGTTTCTCCTTTGGATAAACGGATTTTACAGGATAATAGCAGTAGGGGTCGGTGGTTTCACCTTTCCATTCTTTTCCACTCTTGGTGCATCAACCATTATTGGCTTCTTAATCGCATTTTGTTCAACCTCTTCAACCTAATCTTCAACATTTATGCCATCTAAGTTCATCCTATATACATTTGACCTGGTTGGTAGAATCTCCAGTTTACTGGATGGAGGTGGGTCTTTCACTTTTTCAACTTGAAGACTAATAGTCTTAACCTTGTCATCAACGTAGTGGATCTTCTTCATGTTAGAATTTGTACTTTGGGTTAATTGCATGATTTGACTTTTCATTTATTCTATGACTTTAGTGAGTCACATCACATTTTTCTCTAAAAGTTGAGTATGTTGTTTCTTATCTTGATTCTGTTGTTGCAGGCTTTGCACTACTGATGCATTAATCTTTGACTGAGTTCTGCTCATATTGTCCTTGGAGAATTTGATGAATTGGCTAATAGCCTCTTTTAACTCAATGATATCTCCTTGAGGACGTGATGGAAGTTCTATCGGAGCTTGACTCTCATTGTACACATTGTAGCATGGTGGTAGATTAGCCTGTTTTTCATAAGATTGTTCTTGCAGATATAGTTGTTGCGGTTGCGCTTGATAACCAGTTTCTTGATGTTGAGCCTGGTATGAATAGTTCAGAATAGCGAAGCTACATGGAATTGATTGTTCGATTTGATTACCTTGGTGATAATTCTGATTTCCCATGGAGTGTCCATGGTAGCGCTCACGACCTTCACCTCAGATTCTTTGCTTTGGTACTGTTTTTCAACAATCATAGAGAGTTGTTTTATCTTGAAACATAGAAACTTTGTCCTTCATATTAGTATTAGGAGATTGTGATTGTGTCCAACTCATGTCAGTTAAAATAATTCTTTCCATACCACTCTTTGCTTCTTTCGGATCCTTGGAGACAAATCCACCACGACCCATATCATCTACTATCAACCTTGACTTTGCATTGAGTCCTTTATAGAACATGGATAGTTGTAATTCTGGCATGTATCCGTGTAGTGGACATCTTGCCAATTTTCTGTGAAATCTAGTCCATGCTTCATTAATACTCTCTCTTGCTTCTTGTAAGAAATTCGTAAGCTCCAGTTGTTCCTTCATTGTCATACTTGTAGGATAAAATCGGTCAAGGAATCTTGGTTTAAGCTTGACCCAATTTTTTATTAGCTTGGGAGGTTGATCCATCTAACCAATCGCTTGCTTTCCCGGTCAAAAAGAATTGAAACATTAAATAATACATCTATTCTTGTGTAACACCTTCAATAATGTAGGCATCACAAATTTGCATGAATTTCTGAACTAATCGGATCAGAATTTTATGTGTATCACCACTATATTACCCATATCTCACGAATATATCAATTTTATCAAGATCGGGCTTGAACAGTTGGAGGACAAATACCAATGGGCTGCACTCAGAACGGGCGAGGGAGACCTAACTCTAACAGTTGATTTGCCATCTAAAATAAATCTAAAAAGGACAAAACAAAAAAGTCAAAAAGCGTAAAACAGAACTAACTAAAAAAATGGACAATGACTAATGATGTAGTCCCTGGCAGCGGCGCCAAAAACTTGGTGTTGGTTAGGGCGTGATAAAATAAAGATAAATAAAGATGCAACTAACACCCCACATTACTCACTGCAAGTAACAGAGATCGTATGCAAGTTTTAATGATAAGTAGAATTCGTCCTTAGAGACTATTCAAGTTAGGAGAACTCATGCAAATATAAAGTACAAATAAAATAAGCTAGAAGAATAATACGCTGAAAGGGAAAGAGTCAATAATATTTATTTGGTTTTTTATGACTCTAAACAGACTTAAATTAAACACAAGAAAGTAAAATATGATAAATAGGAGACTAAGATTTTTTAGCTTGAGAACTAGAAGGTAATACCAATAGCCTTGTTCTATGTTTATTATACAAAGGAGACTAGTTTGATATACAATAGCTAATATTCTAAATTCCTCCTTAGCCCCTTCTGGGTAGACTTAGGAGGCTCAAAACTTGGTGGTTAAATTAAATCCTAATGACTATCCAGATAGGAAAACCCTTTCAAATCTATATTGAAACTAGAAAACTTTATGGTGTTTTCCATTATTAATCCCCTTTCCGGATGTTAAATCAATTACTATGGTAATTCTATATGTGCGCATCACAAGAACAACATAAATTAATTCAAAGCACATAATAGAGAGCTATCACTACTAAATTCAATTGAATGTAAATTGACATCTTAAATTAATTAACATATAAACCAAGTCTAGAATTCAAACCCATATACTAATTTCAAGCTAATTAAATTAGTTCATACTTAATAGATAGAGATACAAAATTACAAACAAGGAGGGTTGGAATGGCATGAACAGCTTCCAAGCTCCTTCTTCTCTTCTTCTCTCTTGACCTAAGATTTCTCTTGGTCTTTAGATTATTAGATTATTAGATTATTTGGGACTGACCAAGGATGATTTCTATAGGGTTCAAATTGATATATATAGGCCCTTGACCTAAATTAGGAGTAATCTCCAAGTTAAGGAGTACTCATCTTACCTAAATTCGTATTCCTGACTTGTAGGAAGGGATAACCCTTAGTTGATATTGTTTTGGTCATATCTCCTTCTTTACATATTGGATTTTGACGTTTTTTATATGGAAACAACCGTGTTTGAAAGATATATCTTCTCATATAAAAATATCCTCTAAATTCGTGACCAATTTTCCGTGGTAAATTAATTAATGGATGTATGTGTAGTTTTGGCAGCTTCTTTACATTCCAAATATATCCAAACTTATCATTTTTTACTTTGACCAAGGGATATCCTTCTATCCACTTAAAATCATTTTACATGGATGTAATAACTTCCATATACGTAAGTGATACACAAACAACATACAAATTACGCTCAAAAGCTCACAAAATATGAAAACACCTAAACCTAGAAAAGAGAGTGTAAAGTAGAAATAAATGGGGAAAATTTCCAAATTAAATTACTAGATAAAACTAGAATGATGTCTCATGTATAGATCAGTATATCAGAAATAGAGAGACATCAAGTGGCTAAGTATTTAAGCTCGGTGAAGAGTTATCTTGTATCTGCTAATTTTAAAAGTGGAAAACCACTCGCGTGCGACCAATCATGATCTAACATAGTAGAAGCATATAATAAATATTAAAGTCGAGCTATAGTTTAAGGCACAACTAATACTACATCTTAAGAGAAGCAAAGAAGTTAAAGGAGCTACATACCACCATTACTCACCTAAGCATATAATAAACTCTTCCACCCAATATAGGGTGAGGTTATATAACTTGTAAGGAAAATAAATAAGATTACATATCTTCCTTTTCTCATTGCCTAATAAGTTACAATAATTTTTATTCAATCCAAAACATTTTCAATTCTACTAAAATTGTAAAAAGATGCATGCATTCATAATTAAACTAAGACATAAAAAAAACTCTTAACATGTACCAAGAACTTAGCATCCCCTATTTGGCTAAAAAATTCCCTTGATACGTGAAATCCCTTTTTGCCATGAGATCCATACATTGGAGCCGGGTAACGGTAGCCTTAAATGGGCCGAATCTAGATCATGGTCATTCAAATTATAACATGTACTAATGGATGGATAAGTTAGAGAAAAACCAAATCAAAGTAACCAAGATAAGTTGAAAATGAGAGAGAAAATTTTGCCTTGTAAACACTTCGTAGCAGAAGATGCACAAGCTGCATCAACAAAATCCACAAAACAATCAATAAACTAATTTAATTAGGCTTAATATTGAAAAATGGGAGAGAAATGAAAGACAAATAAAAATGGACAAAGAGAGTACTGTTATAAAATGATATCTCAAACATTAATTTTCTCTCATCTAAAAATAACCTTAACCATTAATTACATCTAATTTAATAATTATTTCCTACCTTTAAATTAAACTCTAACCAACTTTATGTCATCCTAAATTAATTTAAGCCATAATACTATTATGTTTTCTAGACCCAACCTCTTGCTCATCACATAAATTAAATTGCAAATTTGATTAATTGTTGAACATTTTTTCTTATTTAACTAAATTATTTAATAAAAAAATTCACATCCAAATTTCAGTTGAAGGTTTAGTGATACTAAGACATATGTATCCAAAAAATATCGAACTAAATTCTCATATAAGAATTTACAAAAAAAATGAAATATTTATAATTATGTTCCACTAAAAAATTAAAGAAAAATATAAAACGTGTTAAAGAATAAGACATAAATAATTAATTTTACAGTTAATTTCTCTTCTATCCAAGTAATAAAAGAGCATATGAAACAATTATATTTATTCAAATGTATTAAAAAACTATTTATGCAAATTTATGTATAAATAATATTTAAACATTATACTAGTTGAAATATTTTGATCAATGGTCTAAGATTTAAAAAAATCAAGAACAAATTTGATCATGCTTTTAAGAAGAGGTTAGTATCATATGAGACATATTTCATAAAAGAAATTATATTATTGATGGTTTCTATAATGTGTATGTAATAGTTTAATGGAACAAAATGGGAAAGAGTTGTATAATATGTATGGAAGACATGTGATTTATGAATATGAATGAAGGGTGGCGGCTGGTTTAGGGTTAATGAAATGGAAGATAATGTGATTTATAAGAACGTTTTACAAATCAAAATTTTTTTGTTAGTTTTTATCGTGATTTATGTTAATTAATTAATTTTCTTTTTTTCTAAAAGAATATATCATATACTATTAATTATGTTTAATTTTTTATATTTTCATACAATACAGTGTTATTAGTTATTTGGTATTATATATAATTTGTTGAATTTAAAATTTTAATTTAATTGAAATATTTTATATATAGGGATTTTTTATTTATTAGTAACATATGACTTGTTTAGATATTTGTTAGATTTGTATATTCAAATTTTTAATTCATCAATATTTTTAATTTATTGAGTATTCTATAATAAAGTAATAATTAGTTAAGAAATTGAAACTGATTTATAGTAGAGTACCATTTGATCAAATGGTATAGACATTTCAATTTTATGAATAGATAGTTAATAAGATATATGAGCATTAATAGTTACAAATATATCAAAACTAAATTATGCTTGAAAATAACTAGTTATATATGATATATTGATATGTGGACTTCAATCACTAAATGGGTAAACAAGCTTAATGGGCCATGCATAATTTTGGAGACTTTAACGAGATTACGAATTTTTCTGAAAAAGTTGGTAAACTTCAACCAAATTTGGATAGAATTCTTAAATTCAATGAATTTATTAATATTAACCACTTAGTGGATTTACCTAGTAAAGGTAGTTTTTTCACGTGGTCTAGTAGTAGTTAGGAGGAGGAGAACGTTAAAGAAAGATTGGATAGAGGTTTGGCTAATATAGAATGGTGTAGTAAATTTACGAACGCTAATATTATATTACCTCCGGCGATAGGCTCAGATCATTCAGCTTAATACTTTAACTGGAGCCCGAAATGGAAATGAACGATAAATACTTTAATTTTCAGTCTAGATGGTTGGAACATGTGCAATGTAAAGAGGTTGTTGAAAGTTCGTGGGGGTAGGAGAGGAATAGCCGAAAACATACAAGAGTTTTGCAATAAAAAAGATGCTACGTGTTTGGCATTATTAGGATGGAGTAAAACCACGTTTTTCAATAATAGGAAAAGGATTGATAACCTATATAAGGAATTGGAGAATCTGCAATGAAAAGATATGACGATAGAAAACAGAAAGAAGGAACTGGAAATCAAAAAGTCATCGAGGAATGTTGGGATGAAGAGAAAATGTATTGGGCGGATAGAGCAAGAGATCTAAATATCAAACAAGGTGATAAAAATACAAAGTATTTCTTTGCAAAAACGATGCAACGTAGGAAAATTAATAGAATTAAAGTGTTAAAATGTGATGGGAAAGAATGGTGTGATAATAGAGAAAAGATCAGAGAGAATGTTCAAAATATCTATATGAATTTGTTTAGACAGAAAGAGGTGATAAATATTCAAGAAGTTACTAAATATATCCCGTCAAAGGTCAACTTTCAGATGAACGAGGCTCTTACTAAGATTCCGGATTCTAATGAGATTGAAAATGCGGTCTTTAAGATGGACGGGTCTAAAGGTCCAGGTCCGGATGGGCTGCCAGGAAAATTCTATCACAAATTTTGAGAAATTTTAAAAACAGATACTGAGAAAATTGTGATTGATTTTTTCACTAATAATACACTGCTCAATCTGATCAATGATACGATAATTTCTTTGGTACCTAAAGGGGATAAACAAGAAACAATTAAAGATTTTAGGCCTATTTTGTGTGTCAACTTCTGCTATAAGATTATCTCTAAAATCATGGCATAAAGATTGCAACCCTTCATGGATGAGATAATCTCACAGACCCAATCAGCTTTTATCATTGCTCAGGAAATATCGTATTTCTTACAAACAAAGAGAAAATCTAAAACTAATTATGCGGCGATAAAAATTGATATGGAGAAAGCTTATGACCAGGTTAATTGGGAATTTCTTTTCGAAACAATGAATGTATTGGGTTTCGCGGAAAAATGGGTAAATTGGATTAGAAATTGTGTGAGTACGGTTTAAATGCAGATTAAAATAAACGGCCAACGTCTTAAAAAGTTTTATCCAAAACAAGGGTTAAGACAAGGAGACCAGCTTTCTCCGCTTCTTTTTTCGATACTCACAGAGAGTCTAGTTAGTTTAATAAATAAGGAGTGTAGAGAAGGGAATATTAGTGGAATCTCAATTACTAGACAATGCCCTAAACTCAACCATTTGTTCTTTGCGGATGATGCCATCTTTTTTATTAAAATTACAGACTTGGAAATCGAAGCATTTAGGGAAACTCTTAAAATTTACAATCAAGCCTCGAGGCAAAATGTTAATATCTCTAAATAAGTCATTTTATTCAGCAAAGATACCCCTGACCATATAAAAGAGATGGTATCAAAGTCTCTTAACATCAGAGTCAGAATCACTGGAAAAGTATCTTGGGCTACCATTAACACTAAAAAGGTCAGAAATGGAAAATTTTAACTTCATCAAGGATAGGCTATTAACAAATTCGGCTAGTTGGGTGGCGTCACTTTTATCGGAAGGAGGGAAAGAGACTCTTATTAAAGAGGTTATGCAATCAATCCCTAATTACGCTATGTCTATATTCGAGTTTCCAAAAGATCTCTATAAGAAACTTACATCGCTTGTGGAAATTTTTTGGTGGGATACAAACGAGAAGAAAAGGATCCACTTGTTTAAATGGAGTAAGATGGCTAAATCGAAGAAAATCGGTGGTATAGGATTTCAGGACTTTCAAAAAATGAATCTTGCTATGCTTTCAAATCAAGCATGGAGAATTGTTAACAATAGCGATTATGTTGTTCACAAAGTTCTAAAAGTCATATACTCGCCTAATGATAGCCTATGGGATACGAAATTGAAAAAAAAAGAGATCATGGAGTTGGGCGAGCATATTAAAAGAAATACAAATGCTAAAAAATATGCTATTTGGAAAATCGGCAATGGGAAAAGCGTTGAGATTTGGGATCATAAATGGCTTATGGGTGAATATAAGTTGGATAATGCAAACGCCGTTAAGCTGAAATGGGTTAGTGAACTTATAGACAAGTGATGTCTCCCTATTTGTTCTAATTATTATCCCTTTGGAGACATCTTTTAGGTGAATATTTGACTTATTTCATAGACTTTTATGCTTATTACGTCATATTACACTTTCTTCCCTTGGAATTAGACTATTTGCATTTTTAGAGCTTTTGTGCATTAATTTGATTATTTTTAGTGCAAAGTTAGTAGGTTCTTGAATTTCATGAAAGACCACTACAAGGAGAAGAAGTGATAATTAAAGTCTTAGGGTATTTTAGTGTGTTAGGAATTATTTTTATTCGAGTTTCTAATTTTAGAGTGCACTTTCCTATTTCTATTCTTGAATTATGGATTTATTATTTTTAAAGCATATACAGTTTAATTATTTATTTATTGTGAACCTTTGAAAGATATATGGTAATTAATTAGAGACCAAGTCAAGTCAAATAAGTAAAGGAAAGAGATATACATGGAAATAAGAAGATTAAGGAAGGATATATGCAAAGAAGGAAAAGATAAAGCTGCCAAATAAATCTGAAATTCCAGCCACGTTTCAAAGACGAGCTCATAACTTAAGATTGACTAGGAATTTTGGAGAACGGTCTACACCAATGGAAAGAGATTTCTGAGACAAGTGGTTTCGATTATTGGAACGCATCAAACGGATAAGTATTGAAGGAGATATGACCAAAACAAATCAGTAGCAGAATCTTACCTTTCCTAGATTTTAGGGCTACGAATTTAAGAGTTCTTGCCTTGTCTTCCACTCCAAATAAATTCGAATTAGGGTTCTCTAACACCTATATATACACCCCTTAGCCTCCTCTTTTCACAAACTTCAGATAATTACACAAGAGGCTTAAGGTTTTCAAGTCAGAGCAAGAAGGCAAGGAGAAACTAGAGTTGGGAGAATCTTGTTCTTCCATCAATAGTCATCCTACCCTTTAGGTTATCAATTTATCTTTTGTATTTGAACATGAATTCCTTTTATTTATTTTCAGTCTTTAATTTTATCATGTGCTAAATTTCCATATACTTGAGAATTGCATTAAAAGGATGAACCGTAATTAATTAATCTATGTTTTGAATTTGGGATTGTTATGATTTAAATTGAATTGAGTTTTATATATTGGATATTAGTTTTTTTTCATTACTATTTCTTTTGGGAACAACTAGAAATAGCTTTTAGTATTTGGGCTATTCACTTTAGTGGTGAAGTGATCATCCGACAGGGGGGTTTGAATACAGACTTAGGTAATACCCGTGTAATGTCCGTTATTGACCGACAGTCTTAACTAGTTACATAGCCAAAGAGGTTAAATCATATAATACGAAGAGGCATATTCGCCCATACAGGGGTTTAGTACTTTAGGATAGCTCTTAGGTCCACCCGACAGGGGGCTAGGAGATATTAGAGTCCCAACTAATATTATAATTCCAATTCTACCCTTAAACATAGCATAGATTATATTGATTAAGTGGATTCCTTGCGAGACTCAAGTATCTCTCTTATCTGAAGTTAGTTAATTTATTTGCTTTATTTCTTTCTAGTTAATTTAATTTTTGTCTTTATTTTATTTGCATCTTTTAATTTAAAAAACCAAACAAAAATCTTATATTTTATTTTTTTGTTAAGCAATTATTCTTACTACTTGATTAATATTTTGGTTGAACCTAATCTGTCCCTGAGAACGAACTTGATTATCATATATTACTTGGGACAACTGTACACTTGCAGTTAGTGGTTCCTCTTATTTATCATTTTATTTTCTAACACCCTAGGACCCACCAACAAGGACTCAATTGGGTGGAACATTGAGTTAATTAAGTCTATCTTTGACCCTATTGTGGTTAAAGATATCCTAAAAATCCTGATTACTATTGCTCTAAAGAAAGATAGACTTATATAGCCATTAAGTAAAGATGGAAGTTATTCAAAAAAGTCAGGATATCATATATTAGTCAGAGGTGAAGTCAAAGATACACCGCAGCCGTCATCTTTTGGAGGAAAAGAAAATAATTTACCACTCCCGAACCTAATTTACCACCCTCGAACCTAATCTGGCATGCTAATGTTCCTTCAAAGATCAAGAGTTTTTGTTGGAGAATTTGTACCGATATCCTACCATCGAAACAGAATCTAAAAAAGAATAAATGTAAAGTGGAAAGTATGTGCGAATGGTTTGAGATGGAGACGGAAAGTACATACCATATCATTCTTGATTTTCCATTTAGTATACAGGCATGGGCTGAGTCATCCCTTCAACTAAAAACTAATAATCAAGTGAACGAATCCTTTTCAGAATGGCTTTTGAAAATGATAACAAGTTACGCAAATAATGGATGGGATGAAGGAAAGTAACAGCTACGATACTGGTCATGGCATGGAACATATGGAAGGAAATGATGAAAGGGTTTTTCGACAAGAAGGAATGGTCGGTGATTAATATTACACAAAATACAAAAGACATTATTGCCCGGTTATTTGATGAGACTAAGAGGAACAATACGAAAAAACGTTCAAAGATTGAAAAGAATGAAGATGTTATTGGTGATAACCCAGCAATTGATGATGTGGCTGATATGGTATGGTTTAGTGATGCATCATTTGTCAGTGAATGGGAACCGGCTGCTATTTCAGCGATTGGTGTGAATCCTCTTGGTACAATTACCTAAAGGAAGACTATTCGGTGTAGAGTTAAAAACAGTTTGGAGGGTGAATCTTGGGCCCTTCTCCTTGCTCTGAGATCAGCTGGATCGAAGAGTTTCCAGAGTAGCTCGTTCTACTCTGACAACCTTGAATTAATTCAAGGTATTCACAAACAAGTAAGACTGAATAGAGTCTTAATCCGATTATCGAAGAAATCAAATGGTAGATTGACGCATTCCCATTATGGAAAATTTCGTACATTAATAAAGAACATAACGCCATTGCGGATGCTTTATCCAAATGCACTATAAAGAACGTGGACTTATCAGGATGGAAGGACTTCTCAGTAATTAGCTCGTTTCAATTTTTTGACTAAATGCTATAATAACTAGGGTATGTACTTTTCTTTTCTGTCAAAAAAAAAGAGAAGCATGATATGTGTTCTTTTTACAAAAAGTACTTAAATTGATTTTATATTTCAAAAATATTTTTAATAATTTTTTCAGATATTTTAATCTCATTTAAAAAGTGTTTTTTACTCTAAAATAAACATTTCTAAACGAGTTTTTATTTGTTAGAATCAGACAAACATGGTAGTATATTTTTGATATCCGAAAATAAGAATATTAGTTGGTAATAAATATTATTAAATTAAACTAGATTTATTCTATAAATAGTCTCTATTTAGTCCAATAGTTATTATTTTATATTACTTTTTTATTATTACAAAGTACTCTATAATTAATTATAATAATAATAATAATAAATTTATTTATTCTACTTAATATATATTTCCATATTTTACTCGTTATTACTAAAATATATTGTGAAATAAAAAAATATATATGACATTGCATAAATAATATTGATTAGTAAGGAAACAATCTAATATTTCACTTACAATAAAATTCGCTTTCCATTCTAACTCTATTTTTTTCCTTCTACCATTTCATATCCATACAAATATATTAATTAGTAGTAGTAGTATATCCTTGTGCATTGTTTGGATTAATTTTTATAAAAGAAATGAAAATATATGAATAAATAAATTAGAGATGGCAAAGGATCGGATATCCTTAAAAAATGGATAACCACATCCGCATCCATTAAGAAAAAGAGTATTGCTGGGTATCACCAAAAAAGTGATCACCCAAATATCACCTTCCTAGGTGGTCCAATTAAATTGTTTCTCTTTCCTGATTACTTTTTTTCTCTCTTTTATATGAAACCGTTTAATTGGACCATCTAAGAATGTGATATTTGGGTGATCACTTTTTGGGTGATACCCAGTTTCACTCTAAGAAAAAACGATACCCAATCTATTACCCATCGAATTTAAAAATTATTTACCAAATCCGCATCCACGGATAAATGCGGATTATCCGCGGTTAATCTGCATCCATATTTTTTCAATAAGATTTAACTAAAAAAATCTTAGAAATATTTTTAAAACTATAAAATTATCTACTTAATAATTTGGGGGTCATAAATAGGTTTTAGTTAACACTGTCAAAAATAGATAAAATCAATTATGTACTTTATGTATGGAATAATTTTATTTGGTTGATATTATGCATGATTTTTTTATATATAATATCTTTATAAATAGTATATATATTTTTATTTTTTATTTTTATACGTCACTCGAATTTTAGATTATCCGTCGGATTATTGTTAAAAAAACAAATCCTAATGGTTTATCCACCGGTTACCTTTTGTGATAATCAAACCCGCATGGATGCACCATCGATTCCAATAACGGATTCTTAACGGATCAGATATCCATTGGTTATGATTAATATTCTAATCATTGCCATCCCTAAAATAAATAGTAATGGAATGGAAACAAAACTAATAAATTTGTTCGGATGTAAAGTATATGTTGTTTAGATTTATATTATTAAAGTAAAATAAATGATATTTATTAAATGTAAATTAGCTATATATCTTTTTATATATATTATATAAAATATTATATATTAAAAATATAAATTAGTTAAAATATTTAAAAATACTCATTTATTTTTCTTTGAAATGATTTTAATATAAGAGAATTTGAAAATTGACCTTTTAAAGTAAAACAAAAGAATATGTAATCAATTGATTTTTATTCTTCCATAAAAATTTCAAGTCAAACAAAAGTAACGAATTTTAATTTCTACCATTCTTTATCCTTTTCAAGACTCTACCTCTCAACCTAGAGGTACAGTGTTCGAATTCCTCCTTAAACATGGGCAACCTAATTCTGACTTGCCTAGGGTATGCTTAGGGAGACGGGCATTTCCTCCATCGGATTAGTTAGGTGTGCGTAAGCTAGTCCAAAACCCAATACGGAAAAAAATTGAATACAACAATATATTAAAGTTGGAGTTCCACATTTAATATTGTAAGATATACCTTATGCCATGTTATAGATGTCCCCGCCTAGGCATCCCTCCTCATCCGTTTACGCCTAGTAAAAATTATAGGCGTTTTTTCCTAGCACCTTAGTCGTCGTGGAATAGACGCCTAGTCCGTCTAGGCGCCGATTTATGACAAAAAAAGCCTCATAGGCACCGATTAATGGCAAAACATGCTCGCATAGGCCTTCTTATTATTATTCTTATTCTCGAGAATTCTTTAATTGATATTATAACCCAATTTTTAATAGAGATAATATCTTATTAAGTCCAAAAACACAACATCCCACCTTTATAGAGTCCAGGAATTTTTCCACCCCCTTGAGTGTCCAATTTCTTTTTTTTATTCCATCGCTACCCTTATTACTTGCCACTTTTATATTATACAATATTATATAAATTAGTAACTGATTCCTTATATAACGCTAATCAAATAATATCCCTTAATATTAGCTAATAATTATAGTAATATTGTTAGGTATTCCACGTTTGAAGATACACCATCGTCCATTCACGAAATTGAGTTTACTCTACCACTCTTGAAGCAATTCACCCGCAGTCAACAGTTTTAAGGTATGCATTAGCTCTAAAAAAAGTGTATTATATTACGTTTCTTGCATTACGCAATGTTAACAGGTGTATATATCATCATATTAGCATTTCTTATTCTTGTTAAACATGTCACGATATTATACATTTATGTAGGTTTTTTCTATACTTATGGCATCCAATGTGCTTGTTGTTTTCCGTTACTTGGAGGAGAAAGCATTGAAGCTATTCAGATTGTTCGATTCGTATCAGTCGGTTAAGGATTATGTGTATGAATCATGGCCTACCTTGGTCGGGAAGAATATTGGTCGGGAGAAAGCATTGAAGCTATTAATTTTAATTTCGTATTCCTTTCTGTCTTGATATTATGTAATAAGTGATTCCCAGGAATCACATATAACAATCTTGTATTGGTTTTCATCTAAGAATAAATGTGTTTTCACTTTAATTGGTTCAGTTTTTATGTCTTGTAGTTGTCGTTTTAGTTTTAATTCCCACACACCGACATTATAAACTGGCACACCACCAAGATGAAACCTATAACCCACCTCCACATGTTCTTATTTTTTTATAGTATTCGACAACCCATTAGTCTTAGGTTACACCCCATCAGAATTACACAAATAACCCACCAAATCATCTGCCAGTTTAAACTAAACCATTTTTAACCAACTCATTGATTTTGTAGTACAACCCATCAGATTTACATGCGCAACCCAATACATATTGTATCTTACCTCCATCAAATTTAATACTAAATCCAACCCATCAATTTATATATCCAACCCATCAACTTTACAAACATATCCCATCGCGGTGAGTTGCTGTGGTATCTTCGTCCTAGCCATTTTCTATTATTCCGGTGGTGTATTGAGATGAGGGCTAGGGTTTAGTGGGTTGAATGTTTGATAGATGGTGTGTTGTTCAGATTTTGATTTTTGTTTGACGCTTGTTTTTTTTAATTAATGGTGTGTGATAAATTTTTGCATATAATCAATGCATTGGTTATGGTAACTGAAGAGACAGTTAACGCTTGAAGGATGACAATTGAGTCTTTTGTAATGGGTTAGACCTGATGGGCAATGGTCCAACCTCTAAGGACTCTATTAAGAAATCACCCTTTTTAATATTTTATATTTACTATAGTGTTGTTAAATGAATTTTATGACTTAAATAGTTGAAATTTCTATAAGTACTATATATGTATATTATTAAATATATAAAATTACACAGCGGGATTCAAAACCGTATAATTCCGCCTAAGCCCTATGTAATCCTGCCTAGGCGCTACGCCCTGGTCAACCGCCTATGCCACAAATGTGAAATCTTCAACATAGATCTTATGTGGAACCTACCTAACAAACTTGTCATTCTTATACTACGTTTTTATGAAAAAAAATTAATGATTGGATTAATGATTTTGTGATTGACACATAGGGACTTGGAGACTAGTTTTTCTTCCTACGTAAACTAATGGAAATCTTACTTCTTTAAAGAAATTTCAAAGGTGACCAAATACTAAAATATCCTTACTAACACAAAAAGACAAAAAGAAAAAGAGTGATATCACTTTTCATCCCTCTCCACTGCCCACCTACCTCTGACCATCGACCTTCGACCACCGACCTCCGACTACCGACCTCCGACCTCCGACCACCGGAGAAATATGATGAGTATTATACAAAAATGATGAGTATTATACAAAAATGATGAGTACTCTACAAAACATTATGAGTAATTTGTAAAGAGATGAGTTTTTATAAAAATTACTGAGTATTTTATAAAATATGTTGAGTATCATAAAAAATTGATGAGTATCACAAAAAAATGATTAGTATCATTAAAAAAAAAAGATGAGTATTCTGTAAAAATAATGAATTTTGTATTACATTTCAAAATAATTATAAAGGAAATCAAAAATAAACAAAATACAACAAGAAGACTAAAAAACCTAAAAACTAACTAAGTACCTAATGGTTGACCAAATCTGGTTAACAACAAACAACTACACGCATACACGGTACGCATTCCAAAAAAAAGGTCTCCGGAAATGAAAACTGCAGATCAACAAATTAAAAATTAAACACACTTCTTGAACGTCTATACCCTAGGATCAGAAAATAAATTTACGATATTGTAAGACCTATACCGATTGAACAAATCCATCATCTAGTCATTATGGTCATTTATTCGGTAAGTGTTAGTTGCTCTCTTCACACCATTTTAAACACCGCTTCAAGTCCAAAGTTTAGAATTTCAAATTCTAAATTATTCCCACTTGACATTAAATTTATTGAGTTTATTAAGACAAAATATAAGATATTTTTTGAGACATGTCCATCGCAAGTAGAGTTTCAAGTTTGTTAAGTTTACAAGTTTTGATCTGACAACCTGGTAAACTTGTAGTTCGAGTACAAAGTGTAAAACTCTAGATTGTTTGATAATAGGATGTACTTATTAATTCCACATTCTTAGTCTGGACTACCCAGAGGATGTGATATTGATAATATCCAATTATAGGATCGATTAACTCAACAAAACTAAATAGAAACGACCTGACTACCAGGGGGATAAATAGTTATGAGTATCTTATTTTATATGATAAAATTGGTAATGTACCACACTTTGATTATGAGTGAGAAACGACTTGACTACCAGGGGGATCATTCATATCTTAAAAGTTTTCATTATTCATTTTAATTATGCGTGAGAAAGGACTTGACTACCAAGGGGTTCATTCATGTTTCAAAATTTCCAATTATATATCTCTTAGATAAAAGTCCTTATGTTTGTCAGTTATATAATAAATTTCTTAAATTTTTATTCCTTATTCCTTCCCATAATCAAATTCCTTGATATTTCTGCAAAATCAGTTCTCAAATCATCCCAAGTGTGTTGGGTAATCTCAAGAATTGTGACAGTAACTTGAGAGTCTTTCTTATCCACACGAGACTCATTCATATGCTAAATGAGTTATTGAATAAAGTGTCTCTTGAGGATGCATAGAATGTATATGATCCATGTCTAAAGTAATACGAACTTAGTAATTGTACTAGGTGTCAAATCTTGCATCCATGAGTTATAAACTCCAAATACATCATAAGCATGATATTCCCATAAATCGTTAACATCTTCAGAAGATGTATAAGCAATCTAGTATGACCATTAGATTCCAGTTATCTAATAGTAAGAAACAAGGTAAGAGCATTAATGGAAATTATTTCTTTAATTTCTCCAACTTCTATTAATTACATGGAAAGGGTATTGGATACTCGTTGTAGTTTAGAAATATGCAATATGTTGCATACTCTGAATATTAATTGAATGTTAAGAATATAAGAAGTTAATATTATAATTTCAGTAATGGAAAAAGAAGTTCAACCAAAATTGTAATAACTAATTCTTCTAAAATGCATATGGCAATACATATTGTAATAAAACTGTATTTTTTATCGTAAGCTTGTTTTCGAACAAAATAGTCATTTGATCATAAGATGGTTATGGTGTATTAATGTAGTATAAAATGACCAATGGAGTCTTTCATAGTGATGAATTTCACCCTATTGGACATTTACAATATAGTGATTATAGTTTTCTAAAGTAACTACATAAAAGTGTTGTAGTTGTTTCTGGTCATAAATTGAAATAGATAATCATACTAATAGAATCCATGGATATAATTCACTGAGAAAAAAGTTTACTTGTTTCACAAGGAAGGTTTCCTTGGAGTATGATTTTGAATCATATGAAACTTGTGAGACTAATCTTAATGAAACTTGACTAAATCTCAATTTGATGAAAATGGAGATAGTGTTAATGAGTTATTATGTCCACTACATATTGATTTATGTGGACAATCCAAACATTAGCCAAAGATGGATATTCTTACTTCATCTTCTTCACTTACTATATATTAGATATATATGTGTTCACCACATGCATAACACATACGAATTTTTTAAAATGTTCAAATTACTATTCAATGAAGTTAAAAGCAATTGTATAAGAGTATAAAGGTGGTGGCTCTTTGTGTGTTCTATAATAAAATGCAAATAAGGATAAGAGAACCACAACTGCAAGTGTAAAGTTGTCCCAAGTAATATATGTGATAATACAGATTCGTTCGCAGGGACGGAATGGTTGACTCTAATGCTTATCAAATAGTGATTAATTGCACGTAAAAGCAAGTAAATTGTTTTAAAGATTGTTTGTTTGATTTTCTATAACTAAGATAAATAATTAAAAGAATAAATTAATGCAAATAATTAACTAGACGCAAGTAAATAAAATAGCTGGACGCAAGGTATGAGAGGTAGTACTTGAGCAACACTAGGATTTCACCTAAATCTATTCATTCCATGTATTGTTTAAGGGACGAATTTTGTAAATTATATTGATCGGGATTCGATTATCTCCTTACCCCCGTCAGGGTGGACTAAAGAGCTCTTCTTAGGTGCTACAAACCCCGTCAGGGTGAATATAGTCCACCTTCGAATGATTAAATTCTAACTACCCAATTGGCCATTGGATTAATTAAGCATGTCAAGGTCAAATAATTTCTATCCTACATTCGTTAATTAGTTCCGTACCTAGACCCCCCGTCAAGGTGATCCAATTGCCACTAATTGGAATAGCCTAAGTACTAGGTCCTAGTATTGATTATCTACTTCAATAATAGTCAATAAGTGTAAATTAAAGAAAAATATTAAATACCCAATTTGATTTCAATTAAAATAATCCCTAATCCAAAAACATAGAATGAAACAGATTGGGGTTCAACCCATTACGCGTTCTCAAGTACCAAATGAAATTAGCTCATAATCATAAAAACTAAGAAAATAAATTGAAAGGAATTCGTAATTGTTTTACAGAAATAAAGATAAGAAACCTAATTAGGGAGTTGATTCGGCTGCGAATTGCAGATATAGACAGTCTGCAAGTTCTTGACTTCTTCTCTTCCTTGCTTCTGCTTCTTCTCTCGTTGTCTGACTTTGTGAATAATGAATTGTATGAAAAATAGAAGTCTATAGGTCCTTTTATAAGGTGAAATTCGGACCTGGGCTGTGACCTAAGTAATTAAATGAAATATTAAAAAGCCCAAGTCAATTCAAATCCCGTAACTGTTGTACAACTTCCACTAAATCAGCTGTAACTTTCTCAATATAAATCCGAATTGACTCATTCAACTTGATAATTCTTCGTAACTAGATAAGGCATCTAATATCTTCACAAGTCAACTGCTGAATCCTCGTCTAAGTGGCTCAAAATAAGTAATATTCAGCAGCTTTCCAGATTTGTAGTTTCCTAAATCAACTCTACGGAATATTTCTTCATGCCTTTGACTTCTTTACAAGATCTATGACTTTAATTTACGATTCCCCTCCTTGCTTGCATTCCAAAACTATCAACTTTTCACTAAAAGTAAACCATATTACGCGCAAAAGCTTAATAAATCCAAAAATACTAATTTCGAAGGAGTGAAATTGAAATATAGCAAATAATCATTAAAAGTCTATCATATTAGTTCATAATTCACCTAATTTGATGTCTCCTAAGCATATAAATATAGAACAAAAAGGGAGACATCAAGATCCCATACTCAAACCTTTGTCGTCCCGACAAAGTAAAATTAAAAACAATGGTTAAAGGTGAATTGCAGAGAATATAGAAGCTAGCAAATAAACCCAAAGCAACACTTTAAATAAACCTCATATAGAAAACATTAGAAATTAATATACACATACACTAATCATGCAAAAATCAAACACAAATATCAATCATTAAATTAAAGTCGCAATGCTAGAAGGTTAAACTTGTACTTATCTCAGTATGATGGCTATAGGGTGTTCATTGATCCTCACTCTCTTTGAACGCTCCACTTAGCATACTCCCTATTAGCTGAATTACAAACTCACTATGTACCTAGGAATCACGAGGTCTTTATGGTTTTAGCAAAGGCTTAGGGACGGTGTGATATATAAATTTTGTAAATTTGAAGTGATATTTTGGCTCTCTCCTCACTTACCATCAACAACTGTCCTTGAGCTTGAGTTTACACTCATATAATGTTCTCACTCAACCCATTTGACGCGCTAATGTAGCGTCCCCATGTCAACCCAATACATAATAAGATGATTTTCAGAAACTTTCCACTTTGCTGGTTATTTTATTCTTTCTTTCATTTTATTTTTCTTTTTCATTTCTTTTCTTTTTTTTCACTTTTTTTTTCAATCCCGGCAAAGGGTTACAAATAATAGCATCATCTGAATTTTTGTGCCTCAAAATACAAACACATTAGTCCCCACCCAATGAAGTTTCCCATAACTGAAACCAGCACCCCAAACTCAAGCTCGAGACAGGTCTCAGGATCGTGATTCAAGTGCGGGTCATATGGTCATGCCTAATAATCTAAGGGGATATGGGCTTATATTGTGGCGACAAAAGAAAGGCTTAAGGCTCAAAATTGGGCTTAGACGGATATAATTAATACAAGGGATAGAAAGCTAAAAAGGCTTCAAATGGCTAACAAAGAATTGCCCCTATCATTTTACTGGCTACATAGCTTGCCTCTAGTTAATATCTAAGTGGTTTCTCTACTAATTTGGATCTCACGTTCTACACACCAAACATTTTCCTTAAGTACAATTTTACATCTTTTGCATTGTTCATTAATTCTTCCTAGCAATTACCTATGTTTGCATGCAATTAAAGTGCGTTTTATACTAATCCCTAAAGTCCACTATTAACTATCATAGATTCATATAAAGCATGCTTAAAGGAAACATTTAAGATCTTCTACAGTCAGATGCAACCCCTAATTAATTTTAGGATTATTGCCCAAGAAACACCTCAAATTAGAATTAATGCCCCCTCACCCCCACCGCTTTCTTCTTGCCCATAAAAAGCACTCCTTTTTTTCTTTCCTATTTTACCCCCTCATCCCAGCCACCGTCCGTTTATTAGTCGTTAGTTCGTATACATTGAGTTAGTTATATATATTTCCTCCGTCTCTGTCTCTTTCTCTTTCATCTCTATCTCTTTCTCTCTCTATCTCATTCATCTCTCTTCATTACCGTTTAAATTTCAAATTACATGCAAAAATCACCCTTGGCAGTAGCAGACAGTACAAAAGTGTACTTGCACGAGTGCTGGGAAACATTCCCATTACTCAACATTAGCCCACAAGTAGAAAAGTGTACTTGCACAAGTGTTGGGAAACATTCTCATTACTCAACATTAGCCCACAAGTACAAAATTATACTTTCACAAGTGCTGGGAAACATTCCATTACTCAACATTAGCCACAAGTACAAAAGTGTACTTGCAGGAGTGCTTGGAAACATTCCCATTACTCGCCCTTGGCGGCAACAGCAGACAGCAGTAGACAGTAGTAAGGGCATTAAGGTATATTTACATAAGTGCCTTTTATGGGCAAGTGGCTAAGGTGGCAGGTGCTTATTGGGCATTCACCCTTAATTTTATTGAAAGCAAATAACACATAAAATTGGGATGAGGCAACGAACCCCACCCCAAACTAAAAAATGAGTCGTGTCCCCACGACTCGAAAAGACTCAAAGCAAATAAACTAATTTACACTAAATGAGAAGGGATAGAAAACATATCTTAACCAACGCGAGGCTGGTTGTCAGTGTTGCGTCCAGGTTGAGGTTTTGAATTCTTCTTCATCAATGGTTGCGTTAAGTGTTCTTCATCACCTCAAACTTTTCGTCGAATTTCCAACGTTTTCATCTATTCCCAGCTCTTTAATCATCATCTCCTCTATGAAAATCTTCCCTCAATACACAATTCTCTTTCTTCATCATGTTCATCGTAACTTTCCCAACCTTCATGGTCATCTCTAATGACCCCAAACTCAAAGCTTCAAGAACTCTCAAAAGTTTTGGATGAAATTGTGATTTTAGTGTTCTTGAAGGTGTATGGATATGAACTATGGTGTATTCTGAGCTGGGTCATAAATATTTCAAGGTTTGGGAAAGGTTTAATGGATAAACTTTAAGTTTTGGTGAAAGAAAAATAGGGATGAAAGTGTGAATTCTATGGTGTTTTGGGAAGATTTATGGTATGATTGTGTGTTTGGATGATGTTTAAAGAGGTGGATTGGTGATATTTTGGTGTTTTGATGATGAAATTTGAGTGTTTTTGGAGTTTTAGTTCGTCATCAATGGTGTTTCATGTGTTGGAGGCCAAAGGAGAGGGAAAAATAGGGTTTTCTTAAGCTTTAGGTAAATTTTCGCCGACGAAAACCGGGTTCCCGCATTTATATAACCGGGTACCCGGTTTTTTTTTGGACGCAACGACCTTGCGTCTTTGCCTACGCAGGGGTCAGAGTGTTGGCTTAAGCGAACGTTTTTTTTTACGCAATGACCTTGCGTCTATGGCTACGCAATGGTCAGAGAGTTGGCTTTGAAACCAGTCCGCTATTCGCGCGTGAATTGCCAACTCGCTGGACGCAAGGGGTTGTGTATTCGCGCAGAAAATTTACATCTTACTTTTTCAATTTCTCCTTACCTACACCTTGGATTATCGTGAAATTTATACTCATTATTATTGGAAATTACGCTCCCTAATCATTGAATTACTCATATTTTCCATTGGAGGTACCGTTTTTCTCAAAATTCTATTTTTCTTCATTTCGCCCCATGAACTGCGTCTCTCTTTACGCACAGGTCAGAAACTTTTAGCTGTTCAAGTAAATTTGTTGACTAAACCATTGGATAGAGCTTGAAAAGTTATGCGGTTTAGGCTCAAGAAAAAGTTAATTCCGACCTCCAAGCGTCAAGTTATGATCTTCCGAAGTTACTGATAACCGGGGTACATCACCAAAAACAGGTTCCCGGTTTCTACTGTATTGTAACCCAAATTTTTCATTATTTTCGTTCTAACTACCCCAAAGTCATGACCTTCACTCCTGTAATCATCAAAAACACCAACCTTTCTCATTTCTTAAAAATAAACACTAAATAAATAACCATTACTCTAATTGACACTAAGAATTTAAGGACATGAAAGCAATAAACTAATATACAATTAAAATGACTTTTTTTTAACGTCGTTAAGCTCGACGGGTTACCTTGTGCATCATTCCTTAACATAACCTCCCCAGAAGTGAGTGAGGTTGTCAATATTTGCTACTCAAAATTTGCATCCCTTGGCTCTTATTCCAACTAATTTATCCGAGATAACCTTTGTAACCATGAATGGTCCTAGCCAAGAGCTCTTGGATTCACGAACCTTCGGAGGAGTGTCAGGCTTTTTCATTGCAACTTCTTCGCCTATTCCGAACTCATTTTTCTTTCTTTCTTTCTTTCTTAGGTTCTTTTGGAACCTTTGTGGCACGTGCTTTGTTTTTCTTCTTTGCATGATCAAGCTGTGGACTTCCCTTAGGATTTGGAGGAACTTTAATTGGTGGTTTCTTTCTTAGATTTATTTCCTCCACTCCTAAGGTCTCCTCAACGTTAGTTGGCTCTTTTGGTACCTGTTTAACTACATCTAAACGAAAACAATCCTCCTTGGAATCTGGAAATTTCATTGGTCTGAACACATTGAACTTCACCTCCCCGTCTTAGATTCTCATAATCATTTCTCCGTTTTCTACATCAATTAAAGTATGCCCCATGGCTAGGAATGGTCTTCCCAAGATAATGGGGACATTCCTATCCGCGTCGTAGTCAAGTATAACAAAATCAACGGGAAAAATTAACATACCTGCCTTAACGAGAACATCTTCTATTCGTCCCTCTGGATGTACGAGGGATCTGTCAGCCATCTGTAAGACCATAGATGCTGGTTTCGCATCTCCTATCTTCAACTTCTCAAAGATTGATTTGGGCATAAGATTAATACTTGCACCCAAATCACATAGCGTTTTTCCTTGCCACTCATTACCAATAGATATCAGAATTGTATGGTTCTTGTGCTGGACCAGTAAGGAACCATGGATCAACTACTTGGACTTGAACTGGAGGGTTAGGAGGATTAGGAAGATTAGGAGGTGGGATTTGGCCATTCTGACCGTTGTTATCAACCGGAAGATCGGCCATTTCTCTAGCTAATCTCTCTTCTAACTCTTTCGCTTCTTTTTCTCTCTTTTTCTTGTTAGCAAGTCCGACTAATGATTCTGGATTATCAAGGATCGGAGGTAGTGTCTCAAGATCCTTAAATAGCTTCATTCGCATACACCAAACCTAAAAACCTGAAAAAGATGAATAAACAAAGCGTAAAACTGAAAAATAAAAATGAAACTAACACTAAAGGATAAACACCGGGGTAACACGCTACCGTCCCTGGCAGCGGCGCCAAAAACTTGGAGGCTCTTTGTGTGTTCTAAAATAAAATGAAAATAAGGATAGGAGAACCACAACTGCAAGTGTACAGTTGTCCCAAGTAATATATGTGATAATACAGATTCGTTCTCAGGGACGGAATGATTGACTCTAATGCTTATCAAATAGTGATTAATTGCACGTAAAAGAAAGTAAATTGTTTTTAAGACTGTTTGTTTGGTTTTCTATAACTAAGATAAATAATTAAAAGACTAAATTAATGCAAATAATTAACTAGACGCAAGTAAATAAAATAGCTGGACACAAGGTATGAGAGGTAGTACTTGAGCAACGCTAGGATTTCACCTAAATCTATTCATTCCATGTATTGTTTAAGGGACGAATTTTTTAAATAATATTGATCGGGATTCGATTATCTTCTTACCCCGTCAGGGTGGACTAAGGAGCTCTTCTTAGGTGCTACAAACCCCGTCAGGGTGAATATAGTCCACCTTCGAATGATTAAATTCTAACTACCCAATTGGCCATAGGATTAATTAAGCCTGTCAAGGTCAAATAATTTTTATCCTACATTCGTTAATTAGTTCCGTACCTAGACACCCCGCCAAGGTGATCGAATTGCCACTAATTGGAATAGCCTAAGTACTAGGTCCTAGTATTGATTATCTACTTCAATAATAGTCGATAAGTGTAAATTAAAGAAAAATAAATACCCAATTTGATTTCAATTAAAATAATCCCTAATCCAAAAACATAGAATGAAACAGATTTGGGTTCAACCCATTATGCGTTCTCAAGTACCAAATGAAATTAGCTCATAATCGTAAAAACTAAGAAAATAAATTGAAAGGAATTCGTAATTGTTTTACAGAAATAAAGATAAAAAACCTAATTAGGGAGTTGATTCGGCTGCGAATTGCAGATATAGACAGTTTGCAGCTCTTGACTTCTTCTCTTCCTTGCTTCTGCTTCTTCTCTCGTTGTCTGACTTTGTGAATAATGAATTGTATGAAAAATAGAAGTCTTAAGGTCCTTTTATAAGGTGAAATTCGGACCTGGGCTATGACCTAAGTAATTAAATGAAATATTAAAAAGCCCAAGTCAATTCTTTAAGTCCAAATCTCGTAACGGTTGTACAACCTCCACTAAATCAGCTGTAACTTTTTCAATATAACTCCGAATTGACTCATTCAACTTGCTAATTCTTCGTAACTCGATAAGGCATCTAATCTCTTCACAAGTCAACAGCTGAATCCTCGTATAAGTGGCTCAAAATCAGAAATCTTCAGCATCTTTCCAGATTTGTAGTTTCCTAAATCAACTCTACGGAATATTTCTTCACGCCTTTGACTTCTTTACACGATCTATGACTTTAATCCACGATTCCCCTCCTTGCTAGCATTCCAAATCTATCAACTTTTCACTAAAAATAAACCATATTACGCGCAAAAGTTTAATAAATCCAAAAATACTAATTTCCAAGGAGTGAAATTGAAATATAGCAAATAATCATTAAAATCTATCATATTACTTCATAATTCACCTAATTTGATGTCTCCTAAGCATATAAATATAGAAAAAAATGGAGTCATCAGGAAGTAAGATATTTAACTGTAGAGGTTAAAATTTTAACAATGTATAAATAGATTATCTATGACAAAATTAGATTTTGTCTCAGTGAAAATCTCCTGGATCGCCAAGGTTTAATGGTGTGTCTCGAAAAAGAAATCGTACTTCATTAGATAAAATGCAATCCATGATATTATTCACTGGTTTTTAAATATTCCTATGGGATTAGGTTTTAAAGTCAATTGCATATTTAATGAACTCTAAGGTCCCACTGAACAGTCGATAAATCTATATGTGATACAGAGATGATATAAATCAAGCCTCAAAATATAGAAGTTTGAAACATTTAGATATCTACTAAACGACTTACGATGGCTAATCTTAAGTTGATATCCTACAAATATAGATTTGTTGAATACCCAAATAAAATGACGTGGTAATATTTCCATACCATTTTGAACACAAAGGGTTTGTGGTAAGGCATACAACCTTTACAAATTGGAATTCCATAGTGACGGAATTCATAATGTGGAAATAGATAAAGATTTCAGAGTTTTTTATACAAGCTAAAGAGCATCAAATGCATGCCAATATTTATTTTCTTGATGAGTTATAGCATCATTTAAGGTTCAAGTCTCAAACTTTGAGTTATTAGGGACAATTAATGAACCTCTCTTGGAACAAGGAAGTTAACAAAATCAAGAGAAAGAAGAATTTATTGTACACAAGCCTCCTAAAGGTTATATAGATATCATCATACACCAAAATCAATAGTAATAATGGTGATAGTTTGATGAGGAAATCATATAGATGATAATCCCATCAAGTGATAATCCTAAAATCCTATGAAGAGGCTTTGACTAGTCTAGATAGTGCCAAGTGGTTAAGAACCATAAAATCTAAATTAGTATATATAAGAATAAACAAAGTATAATACTTTGGTTTAATCTTCAATAGATATAAGATCCATTTTTAATAAATGGATTCTTAGGAAATTATTGGAGAAGATGGTAAGGTAAAGACCTACGAAGTCTTTCTAACTGCTAAGAGTTTAAACCAAAAGGAGAACATCATTTATGGTGAATTTCTTTTCTCATAACAATGCTTAGTTTATTTCAGATTCTACTATTGGTAACAACATACTATTATTATGAGATATGGTAATATCATATGAAAATAGTTTTCACTAAATGGTAGTCTATGACGACCTTAAGACCAATCCAAAAGGTCTCATATTTCCATTTACTCATAATAAAATATGTAAGTTCAAAAAATCCATTTAATGGATTAAGCAAATGTCACTAAGTTGGATTATTATCTTTCACACAATCAGATAGTTTAATTTTCTGATTTTAGAATAAGAGTCATTAGAGTACAAAGGACTGGTGGGAGTACACTCATCTTCCTAGTGTTATATATATATATATATATATATATATATATATATATATATATATATATATATATATATATATATATATATATATATATATATGTGACATATTATCACATAAAGATATGATATACCAGCCAAGCAGATAAACCAAGTTTTTGATTGTCTAATAGTTCTCCATGAAAAATTTGGGAAAAGTAGCTTATATTCTTTGAATTGGGATCTATAGAGATAGTATATAGTAAGAAATTTAATTTTTTCCCTAAATACGTAAAATTGGGAATGATGGAAAACGAATCCTCATACCCTAGCGAGTTAACTAAATTTCCTTTTAGCTTTCTATCCAAATTATTATATCTTATATCCTTCTCAGTCCCTTCTAGCCTTTCTGAAGCCTTTTTATTTAGCCACATTATAAGCCATATCTGTTTCAATTTTAGGACTTTTTGATATGACCCACAATCGAATCGCGATGCAAAGACACTTGTTTTAGAGATTGAGTTTGGGGTGGTGGGTCCACCATTATGGGAAATATTATTGGCATGAGAATTTTGAGCTTATTAATTGTGCTTTGTTCTTTATTTAGTTGATGATTCACATGTATTATATTGTAACCCTTTGCTGGGGTAAGAGTAAATGAAAAAAAATTATGAAAAGAAAAGGAAAGTATGTGAAAAATAGCATAATATCTCACATCAAAAAGATAATCATAACTACAAAACAAAAGAAAAAAATTGATATGAAAATATTAAATATATTTGGACCGGCAAAGTGGAATTCCTATGTGAACATCTTTATGCATTAATTGTGTTATTTGGAATGCTACTTAGTGCATCAAAATCATGGGGTTGAGTGAGAACATTTTATGAGCGTAACTCAAGCTCTAGGGCGATTCGTTGATGGCTAGTGAGGAGAGAGCCGAATTCTCACTCTAAATCATCCTAATATACTATCATACCGCCCTTAAGTCAACATTATAACCTTAAAGACCTTATGATTATTTGCTATGTGATCTAGAAGTGATTGAGCTGTTATAGAGTAGTTAAGTGGATCCTTCGATACTAGTGAAGTTCGATGAACAATCTATAGTCTCCTTGGTAAACTGAGTAAGGAACCTCTACTTCTTACATTGCGAAGCTAATCTAGTCTTGACATCAAGCCGTGTTGATCATGTATATGACGAGTGTGTAGGTAATTCAGTTTGTAAATATTATTACATGAAATTTTCTGAGTAGTTGCTTTGAGTTTATTCTATATATTTTGTTATCTTCTTTTCACTGTGCTTAATTGACTTAGGTGTGTATTTAGAGACTTCCCTTTGTTTATATTTATTGTATCAGGACGATACAAACAACTTTGAGTTGGGGGGCTTGATGTCTCCCTATTTGTGATGAATTAATCTAGGTTGGAGTCATAATTTTAGGTGTATTTGGTTAAGTAATTATTGATTTTTATTTATATTTTAATATTTTTCTATTTCTTCTCTTGTTTTGATGAATTATTATTTTTAGAGCATATCTGGTTTTATTTGTGTATTAATGTGAAGCTTTTAAGATATATGGAAATTAATTAGATGCCAAATCAATTATAATAGATAAAGGAAAGAAGATATGGATGAAAATTGGAGATAAAAGGAAGTAGAGATAAAATTGGAAAGGAAAAGTTGCCAAGTAAATCTGAAACTCTGAAGCCACATCCAATAAAATGAAGATAACTTAAAATAGGCTGGGAATTTGGAGAAACGGTATGAAGGAGAAGTGTAGATATTTTCGATACGGTGATGTCTCCTCATTTGTGATACTAAAATCTATTTCCGAGACATCATTTTAGGCGTATTTATTAGTTTATAGGTCGATTTTAGCTTGATTTAGTAAACTTTCCTATTTTGTGTCTTGAATTAATTATTTATTATTTTTAGAGCATATTGGGTTTAATTATTTATGTGTGAAGCTTTAAAAATATATGGTAATTAATTAGAGTCCAAGTAAAAGTCTAAAAGCTAAAGGAAAGAGGATAAACATGGGAATTGAAGATAAGGAAGTAAAGGCTAAAAACATGGAAAAGGAAAACCTGCCTTAAATCTGAATTTCTGCACCTACGACCACAAATCTTCTTATTTCTCAAAATTGGTGAGGAATCTGTAGAAACGGTCAAGAGTAAAGTTGAAGATCTTTTCGAGACGATGAATTTCGACTATTCATACGCGTCAATCGGATAAATATTGAAGCTGTTAGGACCAAGACAAAAATGGGGCTGATGGCATGTTTTTGGGCTACGAATTTGAATTGGGCTAGGAGCCCAATGTTTACCTTTTCCTTCAAGAAAACGATTAGGTCAACCTATACACTATAAATACAACCTCTTAACACTCTAAAATCATCCTTGGTGAAACCCTAAGTTAGTAGGAAGCTTACAACACAAGAAAAAAGTCTGGAAGAAACTGTTCATCAACAATGTCTTTTTCAACCTTTAAATTTGTAATTTCTTTCTTTTCATCCATTAGTATGAATTAAATTTCTATTAGCTTGAGTTTTTAGCATATATGTATGAACCCTAGTTTTGGTTGACATCTATCTAATTTGGGAATTTTATGTTTTAAATTGAATTATTGTTTTTATTCTCTGTTTATTGTTTGGATTTATATTCTGTGTTCTTGTGGAAGCGTGCCCATATAGAATTACCATCTAGTAGTTAGGTCATCATTGACAACGGTGTTTAATTACATGTTTAGCACATAACATCTAGTATTCAGTTTAGATCTGACAAATCAACCTAACTAGATAATCACCATGGTTTAGTGTATTGCTATTTACCAATTGCAAGAACAGTTTGCTTAGGACTCCTTATTGACACAGGTAAATCCTATTTAAAACTACCTAGCGCAATTGGAACTGATTATTGAAATACTACATAATTCACCCTTACATGTTTAGAACGGCAAAACTAGTGGGGATTACATGCTATTGACTCAAGCTATATTCTCATACTACTTCTCTTGCATTTAAATTTCTGTCTTTAATTTCATAGTTTAATTTAGTTAATTGAAAACACAATAAAAATCTATTTGTCTTTACTTTTTCTGTTCTAGCTTTAAATATTTGCACTTGATTATTGCATAAGATTCCCCTAACCTTCGTAGTCTCTGCGGAACGAATCATACTTAATCATTAAAACTTGCATACGATCTGTATACTTGCAGAACCGTGCCAGCTTAGGGTGTTATTTGCATCTAATTATTATATCTTTTTATCACACCCTAGGCCACACCACACGGTCATTTCGATATAAAGTAGGCGATAATCCGATCAATAACGAAGATTTTACATTCAAAACAAGACAGCATAAGTTTTTCCCTTCTCCTATATTTTAGGAAACGAATTTGATTTGGAAAATAATTCCAATTGCTTGGATTCTACTCCCAGAAATTCAAACTAGGTCTTCCTAAACACCTATAAATACACCCTTTAACTATTGTAAACATGTCCTTTCTCAGTTCTAAACCTTAGTTCAATCCTTAGCCATTCAAGAGAAGCAAGTTAACAGTATGTATCTTTATTTTAGTTTATTCTTTTCCAGTATGAACTAATTTTCCCATAACTTGGGTTTTGCATATGTATAATCTATGAATTCTATTTTCTTCTATCTAATTTTGTTTGGGAAAACTATTTTAAATTGATTATAGCTTCTTAACCATATATTTAATTTGTGTGCTTTGATTTATTGGTTGTCTTAATTTTGATCAAATTAGGGCTATGCTAATAGTAGTTAGATGGTCACCGGGAAGGGGTGTCTAATTATTGAAACATCACATAAGCATCTAGTGTGCAGTAGTGATCCCGAAGGGCTTGCCTAACTGAATAGTCATTAGGGTTTGTTATTTAATCACTGATCATTGCGCAGGCTAGTCTCATCTAAGAATCTAGTGGCATAGGAGAACCTTAGTTAAGTCCCCTGGTAATTGGTAGGTCGCCTCTTAAGTCCACCGGAAGGGGTTTAGGAGGAATGTAGAATCCTGGCTACTTATCTAAAAGCTTTAATCACCCTTATTGACTAGTAAAAGAAATAGAAAAATTAGTGCATACTAGCAAAACTAGCTATATTCTCTCATCTCATTCTATCGTATTTTATTTATTGTCTTTAATTTTATTTAGTTAGTCATTAATCTCCTCATCAATCATATTCATATATTTTCTGTCTTTAACTACTATCTGCTACGCTATTTTGTTTAATTATTCGTATAACGCACTAAGTGTCTGAGGGACGAATCTTACTTACTATTAAAACTTGCATACGATCTGTGATACTTGCTGTGAGTAATGTGTTTAGTCTAGGATGTTAGTTTCTTTATTTATCTCTTATTTTTATCACACCTTAGAAGACACCACTACCCTTTACCTGATCAAGGTATGAATAGCCCTTAAACCCAAATATATAATCAACGAGATTTGAATTCAATCTAATTAAATACCTAAAATATCCCAAAAGATAAGAATCATCAACTAACTTAACGAAGGTTCTTAAACTACGCAATTCTCAAGAACATAAGGGTTTAGCTCATATTAAAATATTAGAATTTAATAATTAAAGCTATGAAATTCATATTTTAAACTAATAACTTTACTCTAAAGAAATAGTTGAAACAGACTCTGGATGATGAAGAATGGTGGAGTTTTTTTATAAGTCCTTCCACCTTCTCTTCCTTGGCTCCACGTGTGTATTTCCTCTCTCTGGTATGAATTTTTTGTGTTTTAGAGCTAATAAGAGGTATTTATAGGAGTCTAGAAACATTTCAGGTCTATATGAGCTCCTTTTGGGAGGTCCAAAAGGTGCAACCCTTTTTTACTTATTGATGGATATATTTGAGTCACCATGGGAGAAACACCATAATTTTTTCGTCTCAACTCCGAATCGAAATCCGTTACCTCTCACACGACACTGACTTCAAGCTCGTTCCAAATAAAAATTAACCAACTCAAAATATCTAATCAATTCTTTGTGGTGACTGAAGCAAGTAACATTAATTTTTTTAGTAAATGCTCAACTACTTCTAAAATGAATTTTTCCTCAATCTACGACTTGACTTGGTTTTGGATTTGACTTTCTTGACTTATCCATATCATATTGGGACTCCATGTCAACCATGTACCTATTGGTTACACACTTCACACACGACTAAAATACAAAATATTATAAAATTAGTAGTACACCCAAAATGAGACAAGAAAGTAAGAAATAACACATATTAGGGAATAATCCCTCTATTAGATCCACTCATCCTCCAAAAATATATCCCTGATATGATTATTATATCATAAAAGACGAGACCTCAAAACCCTCAACTCAAAGTTTTATCGTCCTAACAAAATAAAACTAAATACTAGTGGGGAATCTTAAGTAAGCTAATCAATGTAGACGAAGATAATCATAAATGAACCTAAAGCAACTACCCTACCAACAAGTTTCATATAGTGATGTTCACGAATTAATACACACCTACACATAATATAAATAACAATCAACAAATCATAAGTTCAAGATCAAATAAATTCTTCAATCCATGAAGAAGCGGTTTTCACTTAGGATGATATGGAGGATATAGGGTGTTCATTGGTCCTACCTAGTACAAAATGGTCCACGTCGCTATCCCTCATTGATCAACTCTGACACAATAATGTAGTTAAAAATCCTAAGGCATTTTTTATTATAATGTAGGCTTTGGGACGGTATGATATGTATATTAGGGAAATGTGAAGTCAGTTTTTGGCTCTCTCCTCACTAACGATCAAAATATCACCCAATAATTTAAGTTTACACTCAAAGACTTTCTCACTCAACCAAATTTGATGCTCTTAATTAGCATCACCAATTATACCAAAAACATTTTATGATGATTTTCAAAACTTTCGATTTTGCCAGAATATATTATTTTTATATCTTTTTTGATTTATTCACTTTGTTTTTGTAAGATATCCATGACAATCGTTTTGATGCGAGTTGTCATGTCTCTTATTTGTTTTCTTTCTTTTTCTTTTTCTTTTCCTTTCACAACTTTTATATTTTTTCAACGACCCCGATAAAGGGTTACAATTAATACATCATCAAAATCGCACAAAATATAATCACATATGATTCCCATGCTATGTGATCCCTAGTGATGAAGCCCACCACCCCAAACTCAAGCTCTAGAGACGAAAAGTCTCCGTGCTGCGATTTAAGCGCAGGTCATATTTAAATTCTTATAAACTAAGGGATATGACTTATATCATGGCGACAAAAGAAAGATATAGGCTAGAAAGGGGGCTAAGGAGGGTCAATAATTCAATTATATATGGGTTAAAAATCTAAAGGCTTCAAGTGGCGATCAAAGAATTGCCTTATTCATTTTCTTAACTATTAGGCCTCGTTATTGTTTTCACTTTTAGTTCCTATACTAAGAGGGTTATCAACTAGTTCAAATCTCACGTTTTACACACCACTCAAGGCTACCTATAATTCAACTTTTTTTCTACGCATTGTTAATTAATGTTTTCTATCATTTACTTAATGTTTTCATGTCAATTATACTCACTATAATTTATGCTTAATTGATACGTCCACTACATCCTACATCATCCCTATACTGATTTTTTAATGGTTTTTTTTCAAAAGCATGTAAAATCACATAAACGGGGATGCGGATAACAAGTACCCCACCCCAACTCAAACCTTACTTGTGTCCCCACGACTCGAAAAGATTCTATAAAGACATAAATTTACTATTAAACACTAAAAAGATGCAATAAATTAAGGAGAGGGTTTAGGAGATGTTACGCAGCTGTATCAAATCTCCTCAAACTCCCGATCATTATGCGTCTCATGTCCTTCCCCGTTTTCACCCTGATCTTATCAATTTCTTGTGCTTGCCTCAGCTGGTACGTAGCGCTATACTAATGCTAATCTTCTAAATTTGCAATCCTTTTCATCGGTGACATGGACCATGTTGGAGGCTTTTGTTCAAAGTTGTGCATACCTTAGTTTTGGGTGTTGTTGTCACCCTTCTTCTTCTTTTATAGTTTAGCTTTCAACGTCTAAAACTTTGTATCTTTTCTTTTAATCTAGTTCTTCTATTCATCCAATACCTCCTAAGTCAAAACAAAACACTAAGGTTACTAAACAAGCAAATGACCCTTACAATGTAAAAGGTACTACAAATCTAAGTGTTCAAATTATGCAAAATATACAATATACTACCAAGAGTGGATCTCCAATCCTACATCTTAATAACATCCCTATAAAAATGAACATTGAGTCTCCAACAGCCAATACCTTTGTTTTACAAGTCAAAGAAAATGATGCACATGTACTACTCAGATAAATTTCCCAAGCTTAAAACTCCATCCAATGGAGAGAGAATCTTTTCACAGTATTTCATGGGAATAGTGATACTCCTATGGCTGCTACTGCTAGTGTAGTGTCTCCAACTAAGGTAAGGACTACCCTTTTTTATGGTAACATAAGACATGAACTTGATTTTATTTAAGAAACTATCATACATGGAACCGGTATTGATAAACCATACCAAATAATGCTTGAGGAGGGATGTAAGTAATTGTACACATTGTGGTAGGCTTGCTTTTAAAAGTCTAAACAAACAAGGTAAAAGAAAGAAAAAAAGATAATAGCATCCTACAAACCTTTACTGTATAGAATTTAAGAGATGTTGCCTTGAGAGGAAAGACTCCTTGATCTTCAATGTCCCGAGGATTTCCTAGGGATGTATGAGATGTCATATCAAAGTTAATTAATCTTATCTTCCAAATTTAGCAAGACTCTTTTCAACTGCCTCATCATTTTGTCTTGAAAACAAGAAAACATTGACGCAAGATCAACTCTAGAGATAGAATTGGAAGTTAATATCCCTGAATTTTGAGAAATTGATAAGTTTAGATAATTGATAAGTTTTTTGTAATGTTATTGCAGAACATTATTTGTTAAGATCAAGTAGTTGAGGGTTTTATCAAATTGACGGTAGTAATTTGTGGGATTTTTGGAATTGACGTGTTTAAACGAAAGTTTTTGGATTGACAAGGAAGTTTAAGAAATTGCAAAAAACCCCCAAATTTTCCAAAAAATGATGAAACACCTTTTAAGAAGATAAATTTCTTTACAAAATTGCCCCATTATTTTTCTAAAATTGTCAAATAGGACAAAAATGTGTTTTAAAACAACTTATTTAAGTTCGTGACATGATGATTATAATTTTGAAAATTTACAAAATGGTCCCTCAAATTTTATAAGGTTTTTTTCGTCCAAAGTGCCCTTAGGCGGTTTTATGATGGTATTGCATTAATGTATAAAAAATGTAAGTTTTTTTGCATTATAACATTTAATTTCCAAGGTGTGCTATTTGAAAGTCCTGGAAAAAAATGGGGCTAGTTTTCTGATTTGTGAAATTATTTACGGGGTTTTTTTTTACATTTTCTTAAAAGTAAATGTGTTTTGAATAGTTTGGTATGCAACTGCCCCCCACTTTGTACATTATCTGATATTTATTCTTAAATGAATAGATTCTTGTCACTTCACATTTAGTAACAATCTTTTTTCCTTTTAATCGTGTTAGAAATAAAGTGTCTCCTATAGCATTACATTTACTTTTTTAAAAAGTGTCAAATCTCAACTATAAATTTAAAATCAACCACCCTTTTTCAACCAAATCCCTTTTTCCTAAATAATTGGTATTCTTTGTTGGACATATTCACTACTTTCATTCTGAAAAATACTTATGAAACATTTTTCTTTCATATTTTTCTTTTCACTACTTTAAAAATTAAAAGTCTTTTTGTCAACTCAACTTCTTCAAAACTATTCAACCCTTGGATTTCAAAGCTTATACACTACTACAAATTACAAAGGCATTCACAACATCTTTGGCAGGTATACCCAAGTTGATGATTTCAATTATTTAATTTATTTTTATTATTTAAAATAGTCTGTAATAATTATTTTATTTCTCAAGTTTTTTATTTCTTATTTTACATGTATGAGCTTGGTTGTTTATTTTGTTTTAACACTTCATAATGTCGACTATAGATTTTTAGGTTTTGTTTATTAGGAGCTCAAATAAGCTTATATATTAGGTCCAAAAGTGTAATGGACCTAATGGGTTCACATAAGTGACTTAAATTGGCCCAACCCATATTTTACCATGTTGTTCAGGTCCGAGTCACAATGGTAAAACTACCATAACTTTCTCGTCTCCCCGAATTTACTTCAGTCACTTCTCAAGAGACTCTGACTCCAAGCTCTTTCCATATCAAAAGGAATCAGGTCCATAGCAATTACCAATTTGTTATGGTGACAGAACCAATATGCCGATGCACTTTTTTTGGTATTCGCTCTAGCTTCCCAAAAGTGACTTCTAGCTCTCTTCATGCATTGACTTGGGTTTGATCTTCAATTAGTGGCTTTTCCTCATCCTCTTGGACCCTTTTGTCAACTATGTACCTAGAAGATACACACATAACACACAATTATGGCACAAAAACACGATAAATGAAATACAATTCAAAGGAATGTAGAAAAGTGCAATATGACGAATATTAGGGAAAAATCCCTCACTTAGATCCCGTAAACCCTCAAAAAGATGGCTCGTGAGTAGATTAATTTATCACAAAATAGGAGAAATTACTTAACCGCATAATAGATAGTATGGAATATCTTATCCTTACGTTGACCCAACACGACACCTGATATCTCCCTATTTGTTCTAATTATTAACCCCTTGGAGACATCCTTTTAGGTGAATAAATGACTTAATTGATAGACTTTTAGGCTTATTTGATCATATTGCACTTTCTCCCCTTGGAAATTAACTATTTGCAGAATCTGAGCTTTTGTGCGTAAATTTGATTGTTTTTAATGCAAAGTTAATCAGTTCTTGAATTTCATGAAAGACCAATCCAAGGAGGAGAAGTGAGAATTAAAGTCTTAGTGTATTTTAGAGTGTTAAGAAATGATTTTTACTCGAGTTTCTATTTTTAGAGTACACTTTCCTATTTCGTTTTCTTGATTTATTCTTTTTAAGCATATGCGGTTTAATTCTTTATTTAATGTGAACCTTTAAAAGATAAATGGTAATTACTTAGAGACCAAGTCAAGATAAAGGAGTAAAGGAAAGAAGATTTACATGGAAATAAGAAGATTTAGGAAAGATATATTCAAAGAAGGAAAAGATAAAGTTGCCTTATGAATCTGAAATTCCAGCCACGTTTTAAAGATTAATTCATAACTCACGATTGGCTAGGAATCTGGACGTGTGGTCTGCACCAATATAAAGCTCTTTCCAAGACAAGCAGTTTTATATATTAGAACTTCTCAACGGATAAGTATCGAAATATATATGACCAAATCAAAACAGCAGCAAAATCTTACCTTTCCTAGAATTTAGGGTTACGAATTTAAGAGTTCTTAACTTGTCTTCCACTCCAAGTAAATTCGACTTAGGGTCCTCTAACACCTATAAATACACCCCTTAACCTCCTACTTTCACACACTTCAGAGAATTAAACAAGAGGCTTAAGGTTTTCAAGTAAGAGCAAGAAGGCAAGGAGAAGCTAGTGCTGGAGGAATCCTGTTCTTCCATCAGCAGTCATCCTACCCTTTAGGTTATTAATTTATATTTTGTATTTGAACATGAATTCCTTTAATTTTATGTTAGTCTTTAATTTTCTTATTAGCTAAATTTCTTTATACTTGAGAATCGCATTAAAGAGATGAACCTTAATTAATTAATCTATGTTTTGAATTTGGGATTGCTTAGATTTAAATATGATTGAGTTTTATATATTGGTTATTACTTTGTTTTCATTACTAATTATTTTAGGAACAACTAGAATTAGCTTTTAGTATCTGGGATATTCACTTTAGTGGCGAAGTGATCATCCAACAGGGGGGTTTGAATACAGATCTAGGTTATACCCGTGTAATGTCCGTTATTGACCGATAGGCTTAACTAGTACATAGCCAAAGAGGTAAAATCATATCATCCGAAGAGGCATATTCGACCATATAGGTGTTTATGATACTTTAGGATAGCTTCTAGGTCCACCCGACAAGGGGCTAGGAGATATTAGAGTCCCGACTAATATTATAATTCCAATTCTACCCTTAAACATATCATAGATTATATTGATTAAGTGGATTCCTTGCGAGACTCAAGTATCTCTCTTATCTGAAGTTAGTCGTTTATTTTCTTTATTTCCTTTGTGTTAATTTAATTTTAGTATTTATTTTATTTGCAATTTTAATTTTACAAAAACCAAACAAAAATTCTTATCTTTTATTTTCTGTTTAGCAATTATTCTTACTACTTGATTAATATTTGGGTTGAACCTAATCCGTCCCTGAGTACGAACTTGATTATCATATATTACTTGGGACAACCGTACACTTGCGGTTAAGTGGTTCCTTTATTTTTGCACTTAATTTTATAACACCATAGGACCCACCAAGTTTTTGGCGCCGTTGCCGGGGACGGTAGCGTGTGACCCCGGTGTTAATCTTTCAGTAGTTTAATTGTTAGTTTAGTTTTAGTTTTATTTTTCAGTTTTATGCTTTGGGTTGTCTTTCTTTCTCAGGTTTACAGGTTTTGGTTTATGCGTGAAGATATCGTGATTCTTGCAAATCCCGAAAGCCTAGTTCGAGAAGGAAACAAAAGAAAGAGAGAAGCTAAAGCAAAAGAGTTAGATGAGCAATTAGCAAGAGAAACAATGGCTAAAAATCAACAAATCAACCCTCCTCTTGTTCCTGCTGCTCCCCAAGCTCAAAACAATGATCCGTGGTTCATCAATGGTCCTGAAGAAGCTCCGTTTCGAGCTTCTGCCCTCGGAATTTGCCCTGCAAATATTAATGTCGAGAGATTCAGACCCGATCCTGGTATGTTATCTCAGTTTCAAAGTTATGGAAATTTCCGAGGAGCACCTAGCGAAGATTCAATCCGTGCTGTATAGAAGTTCATGCAAATTTGCGATTCTTATATTACGCAAGGAGTAACTAAAGAGAAAATGTATTTTGCTAATTTTAGATACTTCGTTATTGATGGAGCAAGTGAGTGACATGATTCTCAAGAACTCGGAACAATTACAACATGGGACGCATTACAAACCGCGTTCTTCGATAGATACTACCCAACGAATATGAGATTAGATGCGCAAGTTGAAATAACATCATTCAAACAAGAGGAAGACGAGACTTTGGGTAGAAGTTGGAAGAGATTTCAGATTTGCTTACGAAGAGTCCCTGATCATGGCCTCACAGAAGTTCAACAGGTGAAGATATTTTACCGAGGACTTGATGGCTCTTCAAGAAAGGATCTAGACTTGCTCTGTGGTGGTGTATTTTACGGGTACAACCACTCCATGCTAAGATTATTTTGAATAGAACTGTAACGAACGAACTAGGTTGGAATACCGTAAGAACACCTGTCCGTGGTGGAAATATTGCACTAATTGAAGAAAAATTCACCGCCATAGAAAACAAACTCAAACAACAACTGAAACAGCTTACTCTAGCTGTTACAAAAAGTGTTACTGGTAGAAGAACATATGTTAATGTTACACAAGAAGCTTATGGATGTTCTAACTGCGGTACACAAGATCATGATTGGGAGACCTGTCAAAACAATCCAGAATCCGTAATGTTCGTGTCCAACCGAGGAAATTATAACTCAAGTGGTCAAGGTTATCAACCGAATAGGAACCATCCGGGTTTCCAATATTCGAATCCAAATGGGGCTGCTAATCCAACCTATGCATATCAATCACGTCCCCAAGGAAACAACTTTCAACCAAGACCTCAGAACAACTACCAAGGTGGACAAGCATACAGAAATCAATCTCAGATACAACCTCCTCAAGATGCTTATACCGAAACCATGAACCAAAAAGCTCTACCTGCTCAACCTCAAGAAGGTGCATTAGATGTTCAGCAAACCTTGACAACATTAATCAACATTCAACAATCTACAACCGCAGCACTTAAATTGATGGAAACTCAGATGGCTCAAATAAATAAGCAATTAAATCAACGTCTGCAAGGACAATTGCATAGTGACACTGAAGAACCTAAGCAAAAAGAAGATTGTAATGCAGTGACACTTCGAAGTGGTAAGAAGCTCGCTCCACCTCCTTTTCCCGTGATGAAAGAAAAAGAAACGACTGTGAAAGAGAAACCGGTAAAAGATGTGGAAGAGAAAGAAGATAAACCTGAAATAATTGAAGTGGAGAAGATTCCGGAAAAGCCAAAATCCAAAGATGTTACAGAAACCCGTCCTCCTCCACCTTCTCACTCCAGATTTTAGAAGAAAGAAGACATGGCAGAATATCAGAAGTTCTTGAATATGGTACGTGGTCTCAATATTAACGTTCCGTTCTTAGATGCTATACGCGATGTTCCGAAGTACGTTAAATTTCTGAACAGAGCCATTACCAACAAGAGACCATACCGTGAGAATGAGATGATAGGATTGCCAGAAGAATGTAGCGCTATATGCCAAAGTAAGTTGCCACCTAAACTACTTGATCTGGGGAGTTTCACGATTCCTATTTCTATTGGTAATGAGTGGCAAGGGAAAGCTTTGTGTGACTTGGACGCGAGTATCAATTTGATGCCCAAGTCAATTTTCGAAAAACTGAAGATAGGAAACGCTAGACCAACTTCCATGATCCTAGAAATGGCTGATAGATCCCTCGCTCATCCAGAGGGACGGATCAAAGATGTCCTCGTTAAGGCAGGTACGTTATTTTTTCCAGTTGATTTTCTTATTCTTGAATACGACACGGATAGGAATGTCCCCATCATCTTGGGTTGACCATTCCTAGCCACGGGGTGTACTATTATTGATGTAGAAAACGGCGAATTAACCGTGCGATCCAAGACGAGACGGTAAAGTTCAACGTGTTTAGGGCCATAAAGTTTCCAGATATTCCTGAAGAGTGTTTCCGAATGGATGCACTCGATTTGAATACGCAAGAAACGTTTGATTGTATGAATTTTAACGATATCTTGCAAGCAGCCCTAACACTTAACTTACCAGAATTGATGGAAGAACTAACCGAAACCGTAGCTACTTAGAATTCCAGAACCATGAAACATAGGCATCTCGCTTATGAGCCAGTCCGAGAACCTGGGGAGATCACACCTAAAAAGAAACCATCTATCGAGTCTCCCCCACAACTAGAAGAAAAGCCGCTTCCGTCACACTTGAGGTATGCGTATTTAGGTAGTAACAACACTCTGCCTGTTATTGTTTCAGCTACTTTAACAGGTCATCAAGAAGACAAACTGTTGCGCATACTGAGAGCTAATAAAGAGGCGATTGGTTGGACTATTGCTGACATCAAAGGTATTATTCCTTCCTATTGCCAACACAAAATCATTCTAGACGATGAAAACGCGCGCTCAGTTGAAGGACAAAGAAGATTGATGCTAGCTATGAAGGAAGTGGTGAAGAAAGAGGTTATCAAGTTGCTAGACGCGGGAATCATCTATCCCATAGCTAGCAGCGAATGGGTGAGTCCAGTTCAATGTGTACCAAAGAAGGGTGGTATCACTACCATCTTGAACGAGCAGAATGAAGCCATTCCCTCAAGGACCGTTGTTGGTTGGAGAGTGTGTATGGATTATCGAAAGTTGAACAAGGCCACCAGAAAAGATCACTTCCCTCTCCCGTTTATTGATCAAATGTTAGACAAGCTAGCTAGTAGAGAATATTATTGCTTTTTGGATGGATATTCAGGATACAATCAAATTTATGTAGATCCAAAAGATCAACACAAGACAACCTTTACATGTTCTTTTGGTACCTTTGCCTTCCGAAGGGTGCCATTCGGGTTATGTAATGCACCTGCTACTTTTCAAAGATGTATGATGGCAATCTTCTGGGATATGATTGACGACTTCCTTGAGGTATTTATGGATGACTTTTCTGTGTTTGGTGATAAATTTGAGGAGTGTTTACGAAACTTGGAGAAGGTATTGATTAGATGTAAAGAGACTGATTTGGTCTTAAACTGGGAGAAATATCACTTTATGGTTCGAGAGAGTATTGTACTGGGTCACAAGGTTTCAAGTGATGGTTTGGAAGTTTATCGTGCGAAGATTGAGGTAATCAAGACTCTTCCCCCTCCTATTTCTGTAAAAGGGGTAAGAAGCTTTTTGGATCATGCTTGTTTTTACCGACGTTTTATCAAGGCTTCTCCGAAATCTCTAAGCCGTTGTGCAACTTACTTGAGAAGGACACCAAATTCCTTTTTGATGAAGCTTGCATAAAGGAATTCAAAGAGATTAAAGAGAAGCTTATTTCTGCACCTATTGTATTACCTCCTGATTGGAAGATTCCGTTTGAGATTATGTGTGATGCTAGTGATCTTGCGATGGGTGCTATACTAGGTCAAAGAAAAGAAAAGGTATTTCATTCCATCTACTACGCTAGTAAAACCTTAACAAGTGCTCAAATTAATTATACCGTAACTGAGAAGGAATTACTAGTTGTTATGTATGCATTTGAAAAATTTCGTTCCTACCTCCTTAGGGTGAAAGTTGTTGTGTTTACCGACCATTCTACGATTAAATACCTTATGGAAAAGAAAGATGCGAAGACGAGGTTGATTAGATGGGTTTTACTGTTCAAGAGTTCGATTCAGAGATTCGGGATAGAAAGGGTTGTGATAATCAGGTTGCTGATCATTTGTCGCGTCTTGAAGGTTCTGAGTCTAATGGAGGCCCTGAGTTGGTAAGAGAAGAGTTTCCTGACGAGTGTTTGTTTTCAGTTTATTCATTAGAAACTCCTTGGTATGCGATAATTGCAAATCTTATTGTGAGTGGTTCTTTCCCTCAAGGAGCTACCTCACAAGAGAAAAAAAGACTAGCCCATCGAGCTAAACAATTCTTTTGGGAGGACCCTTTCCTCTACAAAACATGCAGTGATCATATAGTAAGGAGATGCATACCAGATAAGGAAATTTTGTCCATTGTTGCAGGTTGTCAGGATTCACCATACGGAGGACACTTCAAAGGAGATCGTACAGTTGCAAAGGTACTACAATCCGGTTTTTATTGGCCTACTTTACATAAGGATTGTCATGAGTATGTCAAGAAATGTCATAGATGCCAGTTTACTGGTAATATATCTAAGAGAGATGAGATGCCGCGTAATAATGTTCTTGAAGTTGAGATATTCGATGTATGTGGTATCGATTTCATGGGTCATTTTGTACCTTCTAACGGAAACCTGTACATCGTACTAGCGGTTGATTACGTGTCTAAATGGGTAGAGGTTGTAGCTCTACCAACTAACGATTCGCGAGTAGTGATTAAATTCTTAAAGTCACACATCTTCACTAGACATGGTACACCTCGAGTTATTATCAGTGATGGAGGTTCACACTTTGTGAACAAATATCTGAAGAAAGTTCTAGAGAAGTATGGTGTGAGACATCGTGTATCTACCGCGTATCATCCACAATCCAATGGTCAAGCTGAGGTGTCTAATCGAGAGATCAAATCCATTCTTGAGAAGACAGTTGGTTCCACACGCAAGGATTGGTCAATGAAATTAGATGATGCGTTGTGGGCATATCGTACTGCATTCAAGACGCCTGTGGGTGCATCTCCGTATCGTATTGTTTATGGTAAGGCTTGTCACTTACCTCTTGAGCTTGAAATGGGTGCCTATTGGGCAATTGCGGAGATGAATATGGATCCAACCTTAGCTGCGGAGAATCGTATGGTGAAGCTGAATGAACTTGATGAGTTTCGATTTCATGCCTATGAGAATGCTAAACTTTACAAAGAAAAAACAAAAAGATGACATGACAATCGCATTCGTGTGAAGAAATTCAAAGTTGGACAGATGGTCCTCAAATATAACTCCAAGTTCAGCAACTATCCGGGCAAGTTGAGATCAAAGTGGTCTGGTCCATTCGTGGTGACCAAAGTTACGCCTCATGGAGCGATAGAGATCGAGAATCCAGACGAGCAACGCACCTTCATGGTGAATGGGCATCGTCTAAAACTTTACCATGTAGGCGAGGATACCAATCAAAGAATTGATCCACATCCGGGGGAGGTCATGTACCTCCTTGAAGCCGAATAGATGCGAAAGGTAACCCGTCGAGCTTAACGACGTTAAACAAAAGCCATTTCATTGTATATTAGTTTATTGCTTTAAGTTTTTCAATTCCTAGTGTATAATTCTAAGTTAGTGTCGAGTTTTAGTGTCTACTTTTAAAAGAAATGAGAAGGTAGTGTGTTAATGGTGCAGGAATTGGGTTTGGGTGCTAGGAAATGAAAGAAGAAACACATGGGAAAAATTCGGCGCATGTCCGGTATACCGCCCCAGAACCCCGGTACACCGTAGGAAGAAAACCCGTGCCACGGGTTATTAACGCGGGTTTTATGCCGAGATGAGAAAAATTTGTCGACGCGAGGTCCGGTATACCGCAGGTGGAAAAACCCGTGACACGGGTATGAAGCTCGGGTTTATTGCCGAGAGAAAAAAAATTTGGTCGATGCGCGGTCCGGTATACCGGGCCAAACCTCCGGTATACCGCAGCTATGTCGGTTTTGTTACCTTATACAACTCTTACCTTATCAGAAGCAAACCCTAGCCTTTCCCATACAAATTTTCCAGCTCCCAACCTTATAAAAACACCTTGAAGCTTGATTAAACCTCCACAACAAACACAATAACATCAATAAATCTCTCCTCCATCCTCCATAAACACATCCTCTTCATCAAATTCATCACAAAACACCATTAAATACAATCAAGATCATCAAGCTTCCAAGGATTCTTCCAAAACTCATCAAGAAACTCAAGCTATACCAAGTTTTCTTAACTTTATTCTATTCTTGGTATAACTTGAGTTTGGGGTCGAATCAACCATGACAGACAGAACAGATGTTATGGATTATAGGAGGAAGTGTTGTATCCTAGGGAAGAACAAGAATTTGCCTGGCTCTACAATTAAAAAGGCCATCAATCTCGATGAGCCTACTGAAGAAACACAAGAAAAGGCACCTACACCACCACTACACAAGAAATTCACAGCTAGGATGAAGGTACAATCAAAGCCTAAAGAAAAGACACCAATCCAAGATCAAGGTTCTTCTTCCTCTTTTCTGAATGATTCTTACACACCCCCATGGGCTATCAAATATCAACAACAAATCGATCATCTAAGAAAACAAGTCATAGCACTTTTGGAGGAAATTGCCAAGATGAATTCAACAAGGGATAAGGTAACTTTGACCATGGATATTGATAATAATTCTTCTTCTTCTTTGGAGGACATGATGGATCTTTATGGCCAGGTACCCCGTTCTAATTATTCTTCTTAATTGATGGTAGGCACTAGTTAGGTAGTTTTAGTTTAATTTTATTGCTTTATTGAGTCTTCTTCGAGTCGTGGGGACATGACTCACTTTTGAGTTTGGGGTGGGGTTCGTTGCCTCATCCCAAATTTTTGTGTTTTACATGCTTTCAATAAAATTAATCTCAGGGTTGCGTTGACTGTAGAGAATTTTAAATGCCCCCATCAAGCATGCTTTTCATGAATTTATGATAGAAATAGTTTGACTTTAGGAGTTGGTATAAACTGTACTTTGATTGCATGCAAATATGAGATAATTGATAGGAAGAATTAATGAACAATGCAAAATAAGTAAACTTGTGCTTAAGGATAATGGGTGGTTTGTAGAACGTGGGGTCTAAATGAGTAGAGAACCCACTTAGGTATGAACTAGAGGCAAGTTGTGTAGATAGGAAGATGATAGAGGCAGTTCTTTGTTAGCCCTTTGAATCCTTTTTGGCCGTCTATCCCTGAATTAATTTTATCCTTCTTAGACAATTTTTTAGCCTTTAAGCCTTTCTTTTGTCGCCACATTATAAGTCAATATCCCTTTAGATTGTTAGGCATGACCATATGACCCGCACTTGAATCACGATCCTGAGACTTCCTGTCTTGAGCTTGAGTTTGGGGTGGTGGGTCCACTATATGAGAATTTACATTGGGTTGGGATTTTTGAGCTTATTAATTGTGCTTTGTGCTATACATGATGAAGATTCACAGGGTTATTATATTGTAACCCTTTGTCGGGGTAATAGTGAATGGAAAAGAAGCTTCGAGCTCAAGTTATGAATAGGCATAACTATGAAAAAATAGCATGATAGCTCAACATCAAAAAGAGAGTCATGGCTATACAAAAGAAAAGAAAAAATGATTTGAAAAGAAAATATATTTGGACCGGCAAAGTGGAAATTTTTATGTGAATCATCCTTAGTGCTTATTGGGTTAATTTGGGGATGCTAATTAAGCGCGTAAATTGGGTTGAGTGAGAACGTTATTCGAGTGTAAACTCAAGCTCTTGGACATTTTGTTGATGGTAAGTGAGGAGAGAGCCAAAAGCTCACTTCAAATTTACCGAATATACATACCATACCGTCCTTCAGCCTATGCTAAAACCGTAAAGTCCTCGTGATTCCTAGGTGCACAGTGAGTTAATAGGGAATATGCTAAGTGGAGCGTTCAAATCAAGTAAGGATCGAGGAACACCCTATAGCCACCATCTTGAGATAAGTAATAAGCGTAACCTTCTAGCATTGTGAAATTAATTTTGGATTGATATTATTTTGTATTTGATTTTGCATGATAAGTGTAAGTGTATATTAATTCCTAGATTAGACTATATGAGATTTATTTTAAGTTGTGCTTTGGGAATATATTCTAGATTCTACCTTCCGCGCTCACCTAAAAGATCCTTTGTTTTTATTTTACTTTGTCGGGACGACAAAGGTTTGAGTTTGGGGTCTTGATGTCTCCCTATTTTTTCTAATTATTAACCCCTTGGAGACATCCTTTTAGGTGAATAAATGACTTAATTGATAGACTTTTAGGCTTATTTGATCATATTGCACTTTCTCCCCTTGGAAATTAACTATTTGCAGAATCTGAGATTTTGTGCATAAATTTGATTGTTTTTAATGCAAAGTTAATCGGTTCTTGAATTTCATGAAAGACCAATCCAAGGAGGCGAAGTGAGAATTAAAGTCTTAGTGTATTTTAAAGTGTTAGGAAATGATTTTTACTCGAGTTTCTATTTTTAGAGTACACTTTCCTATTTCGTTTTCTTGATTTATTGATTTATTCTTTTTAAGCATATGCGGTTTAATTATTTATTTAATGTGAAGCTTTAAAATATAAATGGTAATTACTTGGAGACCAAGTCAAGATAAAGGAGTAAAGGAAATAAGATTTACATGGAAATAAGAAGATTTAGGAAAGATATATTCAAAGAAGCAAAAGATAAAGCTGTCTTTTGAATCTGAAATTCCAGCCACGTTTTAAAGATTAATTCATAACTCACGATTGGCTCGGAATCTGGACGAGTGGTCTGCACAAATAGAAAGCTCTTTCCAAGACAAGAAGTTTCATATATTGGTGTTGGAATTATGCCCTAGCCCCGATCGTCTTGTAAAGAATTGAACACAAGTGTTTATTGTATACGATAATAGTTATCCCTACAGTTTTGATTAAAGAAATTGTTTCCTTGAATCTATGGCAAGCCTTTATGATTATGGTATTAATCTACATAATATAAAGGCGAATCCTTGATTAAGTTACGAACTAGATATCATAAGGTGTTATGATAATGAGAATCTAGCTTATAGGACTTAATCTAAACTTGTTCTTAATCGTAGGATCATCGAGTTAGAACCTCGATGATCCAGTTAGATTAATATGTAGCTAACAAGTATTTATTGGATAAATATCGGTAGTTCTCGTTTACCGAGTTAGGTTCATAGATAATGCACATAGAGATGTGATTATCGAACCGACTAAAACTAGAGATTCCTAATGGTTAATTACCTTGAACTGTCAAATAGGTTAATCTCTATAAGGATTTTTATACTTGTAATCCTTTGACCTGAGATCATCACTATGGTTGTGTATGTGCTTGTTATGTTTTGATACTGGACTACTAGTGTGTCATAATGCTAGTCGAAAAGATATTGGACGTAGCTAAGTATATATGCTCCTAGGGATGAGTCAAGATGGAATCTATCAACTCTAGGTAAAGAGTTTGAGCTCTACGATGTCATAAGATTATACCGATTGTATCGAATCCTTGGCCAAGGTGATAGAATGAATGAAGAAAGGAGTTTCTTAGGTCATTCGTCAATCGTTGATAATCGACGTGTAACGTAGTTGATTTTCTAATGGGATTTGACAGTTGCACCATATCCCAGGATGATCCGGAGCTGTAAAGATAGAGGGAATACATGTATGATCCTTTACCGGGTTCTTTGTACAGAGTTACTTCACGTTAACCGGTCGTTGAGGAGTGTTGTTAGACGCCAACCTCGATTAGTAGTTAATTAAGTTAACTACTACCGGTTTAATGATGAACCTACGTTGTCGCACACTAACGAGTGTATTGATCTTGCTTCATGTCGTTAATTAATTTTATTGTTTGATAATAAATATTAATTAAATATATACTTGGAATATTGGTATATTAATTTGCTAGGACAATTTAATATTCTAATATAAGACCGAACTAAGACAAAAAGAAAAAGGAAAAAGAAAAATTGACAAGTTCGTGGACTAATGGTTAATTACCTTGAACTGTCAAATAGGTTAATCTCTATAAGGATTTTTATACTTGTAATCCTTTGACCTGAGATCATCACTATGGTTTTGTATGTGCTTGTTATGTTTTGATACTGGACTACTAGTGTGTCATAATGCTAGTCGAAAAGATATTGGACGTAGCTAAGTATATATGCTCCTAGGGATGAGTCAAGATGGAATCTATCAACTCTAGGTAAAGAGTTTGAGCTCTACGATGTCATAAGATTATACCGATTGTATCGAATCCTTGGCCAAGGTGATAGAATGAATGAAGAAAGGAGTTTCGTAGGTCATTCGTCAATCGTTGATAATCGACGTGTAACGTAGTTGATTTTCTAATGGGATTTGACAGTTGCACCATATCCCAGGATGATCCGGAGCTGTAAAGATAGAGGGAATACATGTATGATCCTTTACCGGGTTCTTTGTACAGAGTTACTTCACGTTATCCGGTCGTTGAGGAGTGTTGTTAGACGCCAACCTCGATTAGTAGTTAATTAAGTTAACTACTACCGGTTTAATGATGAACCTACGTAGTCGCACACTAACGAGTGTATTGATCTTGCTTCATGTCGTTAATTAATTTTATTATTTGATAATAAATATTAATTAAATATATACTTGGAATATTGGTATATTAATTTGATAGGAGAATTTAATATTCTAATATAAGACCGAACTAAGACAAAAAGAAAAAGGAAAAAGAAAAATTGACAAGTTCGTGGACTAATGGTTAATTACCTTGAACTGTCAAATAGGTTAATCTCTATAAGGATTTTTATACTTGAAATCCTTTGACCTGAGATCATCACTATGGGTGTGTATGTACTTGTTATGTTCTGATACTGGACTACTAGTGTGTCATAATGCTAGTCGAAAAGATATTGGACGTAGCTAAGTATATATGCTCCTACGGATGAGTCAAGATGGAATCTATCAACTCTAGGTAAAGAGTTTGAGCTCTACGATGTCATAAGATTATAACGATTGTATCGAATCCTTGGCCAAGGTGATAGAATGAATGAAGAAAGGAGTTTCTTAGGTCATTCGTCAATCGTTGATAATCGACGTGTAACGTAGTTGATTTTCTAATTGGATTTGACAGTTGCACCATATCCCAGGATGATCCGGAGCTGTAAAGATAGAGGGAATACATGTATGATCCTTTACCGGGTTCTTTGTACAGAGTTACTTCACGTTATCCGGTCGTTGAGGAGTGTTGTTAGACGCCAACCTCGATTAGTAGTTAATTAAGTTAACTACTACCGGTTTAACGATGAACCTACGTAGTCGCACACTAACGAGTGTATTGATCTTGCTTCATGTCGTTAATTAATTTTATTATTTGCTAATAAATATTAATTAAATATATACTTGGAATATTGGTATATTAATTTGCTAGCACAATTTAATATTCTAATATAAGACCGAACTAACACAAAAAGAAAAAGGTAAAAGAAAAATTGATAAGTTCGTGGATCGAACCACAGACCTCTAGTAGTGTGAAATGTGTCACTAACCGTTAGGCTAGTCAATTATTTTTGTATAATGTAGAAGGTCCAAGTCCAGTTCACAAGTGGTAATGGACTAGATTATTAAGATAATCAATTTCATTATACGTTCCTGACTTTTCATATTCTTTGTCTTTTCATTTTCTATAGTTGGGTTTATAAGATAATGAAAGTCATTATACAAGAATAATTCCTCTATCAGTTTTCTTCCAAGAAAAAACCCACAAGAAAATAAAAAGTCTTTTGTCTCCAAGTCAGAATGTGATTCTGGAAGTAAGGCTCAAACTCGGTGTGCAAAGCGTGGAGGCTTCAAGCTTTTGAAGCTGGTATTAAACAATCCGATTTTCATACAGCGGCTTAAGGTATGTAATCGAATTTTTCTTTGTTTTAAATCCTTAAATCGCAACTAGATGGTTTTTTAATTGCAATTTTGTTTCCGCCTAATTATATTTTGATATAATTGAGTTGCAATTTCCTTCAATTGGTGTCAGAGCCGGTTGTTGCGATTTAAGTATTTATATTTAATATTATTTGATAATATTCAAGTTTTATTTTTAGGGTTTATATGAAGAATTAGTTTTTATATTAGACTGAAATTATATGAGATATAATTTTGTTTTTCTTTGGGAATATTATAATTTGATTATAATACATTGCTACTAAAATTATATAATTTGATTATAATAGGTATAAGAAGATGTATGAGTTTGATCATAGAAATCGTTTCTTTAATCATTAGTTTACTGTCGTAATCAAAAGTTTATTAGTGGATAGTAATGGTCATAGCGATAGTCACTATGATTTATTCTTTTGATTTTATTAAACGTCTTGTTGATAATACTTTTCAGTTTTTTCCCATTAGCATTAGATGCGAAGGAAAAAAAAAGGAAGAAAGCTTTTATTGTAGATGTTCACTGTTATATCGAAGAAAAGGAAAAGGAAAAATGGAACAGCAAATTGTTGTCGTTCAAGTGGTAGACCAAAAGAATTGTTCTTTGGCAGTTTGACCAGAAGAAAGAATTATTCAACAGCCTCAATGTTTATTGTCTATTGATGTTTCTTTTTTTTTTTTTTTTTTTTTGTCCATTAAAATCAAAATAGATTTTACAGATTGTGATACAAATACATTGGATTTATACTACTAGTGTCTATTTCTAACAACCATTGATCAATTATTCCTGTTTTCCTAATCTCTTTTGAAGCTCCATCTGCCAGTTTATTATGTTCTCTTGTGATATGCATGAGTTTCCACTCCGGGTTTCTTTTTAACATATTCCAAATAACTTCAATTAACGGGTGATATCTCCATTCTGTTTTTCGTAATTTGAATATTTCTTGTATTGACTCCAAATTGTCAGAGTAATAATTAACTTTTTTGAGGTTCCGTTCTTCCGAAAATTTCATAGCTTGTATTATTGCCCGTATTTCACCTTCCTTTGCGCTCCTTACTTTTTTCCGTGAACTTATTGTATGACCTATATTTCCGTCATGTTTGACCCCGATGGATGCTATTCCAGCGTCTTCCCCAATGTCCGTGAAGGATGCATCATTAAACCAACTTATGTCTGCTGTAATGGTATTGGTTTTATTTATTGTACTTTTGTTAGATGAAACTGTATCTTTCTCGCTTTCTTTGATCGTACTCTTCTTTTTTGCTTTTTTGTTTGATACATACAACTTTTCTATTATACGCTTTGAGTTATCAATTATTTCGTGTATGTTCCACTTTTTGAAATCATGAAAGCCTTTCATACGTGCTTTCCAGATGCTCCAGAGTATTGATATCAATATGCTTGCTAATTCTTTTTTTCCCATTTGTTTGAATATTCTGTAATAGTATTGGTAAACCATTCATTGAAAGATATTTCCTCCTCCTTATTTATCTTTAGTTGAAGTGTTGATTCTGACCACACAGCTGCACTAAAAGGGCATTGTAGGAATAAATGTTCGATCGTTTCTTCGCCATTTTCACACCATTCGCATGTTACATTTTGGATGCATTTCTTCTTTTTCAGGTTCTTCTTAGTGGGTAGAGCATTTCTAATTATTTTCCAAGCAAAATTTTTCATCCTAGTAGGAACGTTATTTAACCAAATGATATTCCACAATAATGATTTTCCTTCTTCCTTTTCCTTGGTTGAACTACTTGCTTCATTATTGATTTCTTTGTTAACTAACAAGTGATATCCTGATTTAGTTGTGTACCCTCCGTCTTTTGTATGAGGCCATATAATTTTATCTTCATTTTGAATATTTATTAATTGGTTACTATTAATTTCTGTAACCTCTCTTTGATTGCAAATAATGTTAAGCAAGTTATTATTCCATCCCGAGTAGCCATTATTAAATAATTCTGCCACCTTCTTAATTGGGATCCATTCACATTTGTCCAATTTCATTCCCGGACCGATCCAGCAGTCTTCCCACACATTCGCTGAAAGACCGTTACCAATTTGCCAGCAACATTCTTTTTTCAAAAACTCAAGTCCCTTCATTATACTCGCCCAGCTCCACGATCTATACTGTTTAAGTTTTGCATTCCACATATCCTCTTTTGGATGATAGATGCCTTTATATACTTGCGCAACTAATGAGTCTGGATTGTTAATTAACCTCCAAGCTTGTTTTGCCAGCATAGCTAAATTCATTTTATGAAAATCTCGAAAACCTAGACCCCCAATTTTTTTTGATTTTGTAATATTCTTCCAAGAGACCCAATGAATTCTTTTCTTGTCTTTCAGATCCCAATAAAAATTTGATGTAATACTAGACAACTTCTTGCATAAAGATTTTGGAAATTCGAAAATCGACATTGCATAGTTTGGAATGGATTGAAGAACCGCCTTTATTAGCACCTCTTTACCGCCTTCTGAAAGATATTTTGATGTCCAACTGGCCGCTTTACTTATTAACTTGTCTTTAATATAATTTAAATTTTCGGCTTTGGATCTCTTTAGTGTGAGAGGAATACCTAAGTATTTGCCCAAAGAGTTTGTACTCGAGATTCCTAATTTATTTTCTAGTCTGGCCTTCACTTTTTCATCTATACCTTTGCTGAATAATACTGAAGATTTATTGTAGTTTACCGCTTGTCCCGAGGCATCACAATATTTTTCCATGATTTCCTTGAATTTTTCCATATTTTCTGAAGTCGCTTCCAGGAAGAATAAAGCGTCATCGGCAAATAAGAGATGAGTCAACGTTGGGCAGTTTCTGGATATTTTTAGTCCTTTGTAGTTTTCATTCTCCGTATATTCTTTTATAAGATAGATAAGAGATTCCGTCATAATACTAAATAATAGTGGCGATAAAGGGTCCCCTTGCCTTAGTCCTCTTTCCGTTGTAAAATTTTCGAGCCTTTCGCCGTTGATTTTTATCTGCATTTTAACTGTAGATATACATAAATGAACCATCTTCCTCCACTTGTCATTAAACCCCATTTTTTCTAATACCTTCATAAGAAAAACCCAGTCCACTCTATCATATGCCTTAGCCATGTCTATTTTTATCGCTGCATATCTTTTTTTTGTTCTACTTTTATTATTCAGAAAATATGAAACCTCCTGTGCCACTAGGATATTGTCCTGAATACATCTTCCTTTTATGAAAGCTGATTGAGTAGGAGAAACAATAGTGTCCATATACGGTTGGAGTCTATTAGCCAAAATTTTTACAATAATCTTGAAATTAAAATTAATGCATGCTATTGGTCTAAAATCCTTTGGTTCTTCCTGTGTTTCACCTTTCGGAATTAATGTTATAAGTGTGTCATTGATATCTTCTACGTTACATTTGAAATTGAAAAAATCTTCAACTATTTTTATCACGTCTTTTTTGATAATTTCCCAAAACTCCTGATAGAATTTACCTGATAGTCCGTCTGGGCCAGGTGCTTTAGCTCCCGACATACTAAAGACCGCTCCTTTTATTTCATCTTCCAAAGGCATTTTTGTTAACTCATTGTTCATTTCTTCTGTGACTTTACAAGGTATAAACTCCGTTATATCTTTCTCAAAATTCTCTACTTTTTCTTCTTTTTTGAATAAGTTGACATAATATTTTTGAAATATGCTCTTAATTTCCTCAATTTCTTCATTCCAAACACCATTTTCATCCTTAATAGCTATTATTCTATTAATATTTCTTCTTATTTTTGTACTATTATGAAAATAAGTAGTATTTTTATCTCCACACTTAATTTGCAAATCTCTAGCTCTATCGGCCCAATAGATCTCCTCTTTGTTCCAAAGACTATCAATTTCATTTTTAATCGACTTCACTTTGCCATGATCATAATCTTCATTTTGTTTGTCTTGTAGGGCTTCTAATTCTTTTTGTAATTCCATTATTCTTTTCCTTGAGTTTGGGAATGTTTTTTTGCTCCACCTTGTTAATGCACAACAAGTCTTATCTTTTTTGTTTTGAAAGTTCTTGATCGAGTCTCCTTCTCCAGATGTTGTCCATGCATTTTCTATAATTGCATAACACTTTTCATCTTCTAACCACCTTGAGTCAAAAATAAAATGTTGTTTCTTTGTCGTGTTTATTATCTCTCTTTGAAGAATTAAAGGCGAGTGATCCGAACCCACCGCCGGTGGTACTTTGATTAGAGAATTCGGGTATAACTCAAGAAATTTTAAATTGCATAACCCTCTATCCAGCTTTTCTCTTACATTTTCTTTCCCCTCCCTATTATTATTCCAAGTGTAGAAGCAGCCTTTCGATTCCAATTCAATTAAACTATTGTCTTTAAAAAAGTTATTAAAGTTAATAATTCTCTTTAAGGTTGCTTGGTTTTTACCTTCTTTCTCCGAGAACTTTGCCACTTCATTGAAGTCACCTAGCAAAACTACAGCTTCATTTTGATTGTTGTTCCAGTTTGTTAGGTCTTCCCACAGTTTTGATCTCATATTTTCATCACAAGGAGCATACACAAACACTAGGAACCAGGTCCTATCACATAGTTCATTCATTTTGCAAATTACATAATAAGGACTCAAGAAACAAATAGATAGCTTAATATTTTCTTTCCATGCCACAAGAACACCACCTGACTTTGAATGGGAGCCAGTGGGGTTAACACAGTGGATGTACTTGAAAGACTCTAATACCTTAATAGAACTAACATCATTACATTTCAACTTCGACTCGATTAAACATAATACTGAAATATTAAAACTAGATAGTAGGGACTTTAAACTGCGTTGAGTCAAGGTTTCCCTTACACCTTGGCAGTTCCACACCATGCAATTATCCATAGAATAAGTTTACTCCAGTATTGACTCCAGCCTCTAAAACGTTTCCAATGCTGTCTCTTCTCACAGGAGGCTCCTCGGAAGCTGCAGCATCGTTTGAATCACTTGCACTTTCCATATCCTTCTCAAAGTGACCATCACACGAAATTCCTTCACAGTAGTACATCTTGTTGTTATAGTTCTTGTTGTTCACCTGTGTACCCTTAGCTTGTGGATAAAGTCCCTCTTTAAGCATGAATTGATGCTTCACATCACTTAAACATTCATATAAGTCATCCATAAACAGTTGCATCTCTCCAATTTTTTTCCCCATCATCTCAAATTCTTCCTGCTTTCTTCTTTTGCTCGCAAAAAGTTCATCATTCAACTCCACAGGCATTTTCCTTTTCTGATTATTATTATTATAATTCAAGTCAATAAGGCCTTGTGCAGCCTGCACTGTTTCTTTAGCCTTACCAACTAATCCAGCTTCGTTCGTAATCCCCATGTTCCAAGGGTTGTTATATAAAAGATTATTCAAACCCAATTGTGCTTCAACCCTAATATCTGGCACAACAGCATCATTATTATTTATATTGATTTTAATACCTGCTCCCCCATCATGTTTGTATTTTGTTCTTCTTTCCCTGTCCTCAGTTGTAGCTACCAGTATTGCTTTCCCTTTATTCTTGATCTCATTGGTTTGTTCCTTCCTAGTCATGTTGTCCTCTTTGCCTCCATGTAAAAACTCCTTGTACAGCTCTTCAATGGAACTATATTTTTCATTCATCAGTTCTTTTACACTGTCCCCATTCACTATCAAGCTCTTCCCGATGTCTTTCCATTCATTTTGAAAAGCCCTGTATAAACCAGGGAATTGGGTTGCTGAGATTTCAAATGGCTCCTCAGGAAGCTCTAGACCATTAGTAATGTCTCCCAGTAAGCCAGTGTTTTCCCTCTTTCTTTTACTTGACTCCGAACCGTCATTTTTCTTATCTTTGTTTGTGTTATCCGTTGTAGTCTGCACAGGTACTTGAATATCTCCCACTTTGAAAGTTGAAATATTCTGAGTATTTCCGCCTTGTTTGGGTTCCTTGTCTGAGTCTTCATCATCACCTTCAAACCTTCGATAAGGGTAGAATCTAATAATCTCATCAAATACCCCCCATCTATCTCTCTTTCTGATCACAAAAAGTGGCCTATCTTCGCTTTTAACCGTGAGCTCCTTACACCAATTAGTATACTTGAAAGCGTTGTCATTCCATCTTGGTTTAGTTATGCATGTGGAACATGCATTCTTGTTATGACCAAGAACTCCACAGTTGTAGCAGAACATTCGTCTATTGATGTTTCAATAGTTGATTATTATATTCATTAAGCATCATATGTGTAATACTTACTTTGGATAATTAAATTTATCACGTAATGTATATGGTACATAATGTTTAGAATTTTTTTCCCTTTTCTAAATACAATTCATACTTTTACTTTTGTTTCTTCGGAAAGAGTGGATTGTTTTTTTCCCTTAGAAAAAAAAAATGGAAACTGTATTTTGTTACCTAAAGCTTTCGACTGTTGTCAAAGTTAATGATTAATTTTGATAAAAGTTATCATTGTTTAATTTATAACTACTATATATAAATTATACATTTATTGTATATTACTAAAATTTGTTTTGGTAATAAAACAAATAAATTATTTTTTTTGATATGGTAAGCTTAGATTGCTCGGTTGGAGCAGATTTTGTTTTTAAAGAAAATTCTGTATAGAAAAAAAAATTGTTTTTTTTAATTACAGTTTTCGGCTAATCTTTTGATATGATCGTTTGGTTTCCATCCCAACGCTTAGATTATGAATCGTAGGTGCTTCCCATTTGACTTGAAAATTATTGAGTTTATTAAAAACGACACATAAGATGTTTCGTGAGACTTGTCCATCGTAAGTAGAGTTTTAAATTTTTTAAGTTTACAAGTTTTGATCTGACAACCAGGTGGACTTGTAGTTCGAGTATGAATTATAAAATCTACGTTGTTTGATAATAGGATTAATTATTAATTTTACGTTTTTAGTCTAGACTACCCAGAGGATGTGAGATTGATAATATTCTATTATAGGATGGATTAACTCAACAAAACTAAATAGAAACGACCTGACTACAAGGGGGTTAAATAGTTTTGAGTCTCTTATTTTATATGATAAAATTGGTAATGTACCACACTTTAATTATGAGTGAGAAACGACTTGACTACCAGGGGGCTCATTCATGTTATAAAGTTTCATTATTCACTTTAATTATGCGTGAGAAACGACCTGACTACTAGGGGGCTCATTCATGTTTTAAAGTTTCCAATTATATATCTCTTAGATAATAGTCCATATCTTTGACAGTTATATAATAGTGTTCTTAAGTCGTTGTTTCCTATTCCTTTCTATGATTAGATTTCTCGAAATTTCTGCTAAATCACTTCTCCATTCATCCCAAGTTGGTTGGGTAATCTCAAGTATTATGATTGCAACTTGAGAGTCTTTCTTATGCACATGAGACTCATTGATGTGTTCAATGAGCTATTGACTAAAGTGTCTCTTTAGGATGCATAGAATGTATATGATGCATGTCTAAAGTAATACGAACTTAGTAATGGTACTAAGTGTATATTCTTGTATCCATGAGTTATGAACTCCAAAAGACATCTTAAGCATGATTTTCCCATAATCCTTAAATATCTTTAGAAGATGTATAAGTAACTTAGTATGACTTTTAGATACCAGTTATCTAATACCAAGAAACAAGGTAAGGGCATTAATGGAAATAGTTTCCGTAATTTCTTGAACTTCTATTAATTACACAGAAAGGGTATTAGATACTCGTAATAGTTTAGAAATATGCAAAATGTTGCATACTCTAAAGATTAATAGACAAATAAGAATAAGAGAAGTTAAATTACAATTTCGGTAATGGAGCAATTGTTGCAACCACAATTGTAATAACTAATTCTTCAAAGATGCATATGGCAAAACATATTGTAAGAAAACTGTATTTTTGTTCTTAAACTTGTTTTTCGAACAAAATGGTCATTTGATCATAATATAGTTATGGTGTATTAATGTAATATAAAATGACCAATGGAGTTTTTCATACTGATGAATTACATCCCATTGGATACTTACAATATGGTGATTATAATTGCCTAAAGTAACTACGTAACAGTGTTATAGTTGTTTCTGGTCATAAATTGAAATAGATAATCGTACTTATCAAACCTTATCTTTGGTGTTATTGACTAGGTCATAAATTGTGAGAAAAAGTTTACTAGTTTCACAAGGAAGATTTCCTTGAAGAATATGATTTTGAATCATATGAAACTTGTGAGACTTATCGCCATGAAATATGACTAAATCTCATTTTGGTGAAAATGGAGACAATGTTAATAAGTTCTTATGTCCACTATATATTGATGTATGTGGCCAGTCTAAAATTTAGCCAAAGATAGATATTCTTACTTCATCTCCTTCACAAACTATATAACAGATATAGATGTGTTTACCAAATGTAACACCAAAATAAATAATTTGAAATGTTCAAATTTCTATTAAGTGAAGTTGAAAGCAAGCATATAAGGTTATGAAGGAAGTAAGATATCAACCTGTATAGGTGAATATCTTAGCAATGAATTAATAGATTATCTATGACAAAATTAGATTGTGTCTCAGTGATTCACTAGGTTTTAAATATTCCTATGGGATTATGTTTTAAAGTCAATTGCATATTTAATGAACTCTTAGGTCCCACTAAACAGTCGATAAAATCCATATGTGGTATGGAGATGATATAAATCAAACCTTAAAATGTAAATTTTGAAATGTTTGATTTATACTAAACGACTTATGATGGCTAAGCTTGAGTTGATATCTTTCAAATATAGATTTGTTGGATACCCAAAGAAAATAACGAGGTAATATTTCCACATCATTATGAACACAAAGGGTTTGTGGTAAGGCAGACAACCTTTACAGATTGGAATTCCATAGTGAAGGAATTCATAATGTGGAAATAGATCGTAATGAAATAAAGATTTCAGAGCTATTTTTACAAGCTAAAAAGCAATATGATGCATGCCAGTCTTTGTTTCCTTGATGAATTAATAGTTTCATTTAAGGTTCAAGTCTCACACTTTGAGGAATTAGGGACGATGTATGAACTTGGAAAAAGGAAGTTAACAAATCAAGAGAAAGAAGAATTTATTATACACAAGCCTCCTAAAGGTTGTATAGATTTCATCATACACCAAAATCAATTGTAATAATGGTGATATTTGATGAGGAATCATATATATGATAACCCATCAAGTGATGATCCTAAAACCCTATGAAGAGGCTATGACTAGTCTAGATAGTGACAAGTGGTTAAGAACCATAGAATCTGAATTAGTATCTATAAGAATCAACAAAGTATAGTAATTTGGTAAAAATCTTCAATAGATGTAAGATCCATTTGTAGTAAATGAGTGCTAGGGAAATGATTGGATTAGACGTTAAGGTAGAGACCTATAACGTCCTTCTAATTGCTAAGCGTTTAAATAAAAAGGAAAACATCAGTTATGGTGAATTCCTTTTCTCATAGTAATGCTTAGTTCATTTCAGATTCTTCGATTGGTAACTACATACTATTATTTTGAGATATGGTAATATCATGTGAAAAATTAGTTTTCACTAAATGGGAGTTTATGACGTCCTTAAGACCAATCCTAAAGGTCTAATATTTCCATTTACTCATAATAAAATATGTAAGTTCCAAAATCCATTTAATGGGTTCAGCAAATGTCACTAAGTTGGATTATTCTCTTTCATAAAATCAAATAGTTTGATTTTATGATTTTAGAATAAGAGTCATTAGATTAAAAAGGACTAGTCGGAGTACACTTATCTTCCTAATGTTATATGTAGATGACATATTATCACATAGGGATATGATATACCAACCAAGCAATTAACCAAGTTTTTGATTGTTAAATAGTTCTCCATAAAATATTTAGGATAGTAGCTTATATTCTTTGAATTGAGATCTATAGAGATAGATTAAAGAAGCTACTTGACCTATATCAATCTTAGTACATTTATACCTTTTTAGAAGTATTGCATGGAAATTCCAAGAGTATCTATTCGACAATAGGCTTTGGAGTTACTCTTAATGTTAGGGTTTGTTCTAGGACCCTAAAAGTAAGATAATGAATGTGTATAGTCCTATTTGTTAAAACAATAAGGATCTATCTAACACACCATGAAAAATGTATAAGACCTAAAGTACACTACACGCTAGGAGTAGCGAGTAGGTATGAAGGTAACCTTGATGAGAAATGTTGGAAAGTAGTAAAGACTATCCTTAAGTACTTAAGAAGTATTAAGGACCAATTCCTCATATGTGGAGAATATAAGTTGAAGCTAATTGGGTATATAGATGCTTGTTTTGCTTCAAACGTGGATGATAGAAAATAAAAATATGGTTGTGTCTATATAGAGGAGAAGTAAATTGGAATAGTTCCAATCAAGACACTGTAGCAGATTTCGGTTACTAGAAGTAGAATACATAGCAGCATAAGATGCAACTATGCCAGTGGTTTGGATAAAATAGTTCTTTATATATACATAGTGTGGTTTCACAATGTAGATATTGTTTCTTTATACAATGGTAATATTTGAGATATTGTATGATTAAAGAAACCTAGAATAAACTATAGATCCAAACAAATTCTGCAATAGTACCGCTTGATTCGAGATATAATTGAACATGAAGATGTTCACATTCAATAGGTAGAAGAAGGAACATGATGTATATCTATTCATCTAAGTTGTCTATCAGAAGAGTCTGATGAGAACAAACTGTTTATGAATTATGGTACTTGAACGATTGGGTCTAGGCCAAGTGGGAGATTGTTGGAATTATGCCCTAGCCCCGATCGTCTTGTAATGAATTGAACACAAGTGTTTACTGTACACGATAATAGTTATCCCAACAGTTTTGATTAAAGAAATTGTTTCCTTGAATCTATGGCAAGGCTTTATGATTATGGTATTAATCTACATAATATAAAGGCAAATCCTTGATTAAGTTACGAACTAGATATCATAAGGTGTTATGATAATGAGAATCTAGCTTATAGGACTTAATCTAAACTTGTTCTTAATCGTAGGATCATCGAGTTAGGACCTCGATGATCCAGTTAGATTAAAATGTAGCTAACAAGTATTTATTGGATAAATATCGGTAGTTCTCGTTTACCGAGTTAGGTGCATAGTTACTTCACGTTATCCGGTCGTTGAGGAGTGTTGTTAGACGCCAACCTCGATTAGTAGTTAATTAAGTTAACTACTACCGGTTTAACGATGAACCTACGTAGTCGCACACTAACGAGTGTATTGATCTTGCTTCATGTCGTTAATTAATTTTATTATTTGATAATAAATATTAATTAAATATATACTTGGAATATTGGTATATTAATTTGCTAGCACAATTTAATATTCTAATATAAGACCGAACTAAGACAAAAAGAAAAAGGAAAAAGAAAAATTGACAAGTTCGTGGATCGAACCACAGACCTCTAGTAGTGTGAAATGTGTCACTAACCGCTATGCTAGTCAATTGTTTTTGTATAATTTAGAAGGTCCAAGTCCAGTTCACAAGTGGTAATGGACTAGATTATTAAGATAATCAATTTCATTATACGTTCCTGACTTTTCATTTTCTATAGTTGGGTTTATAAGATAATGAAAGTCATTATACAAGAATAATTCCTCCATCAGTTTTCTTCCAAGAAAAAACCCACAAGAAAATAAAAAGTCTTTTGTCTCCAAGTCAGAATGTGATTCTGGAAGTAAGGCTCAAACTCGGTGTGTAGAGCGTGGAGGCTTCAAGATTTTGAAGCTGGTATTAAACATTCTGATTTTCATACAGCGGCTTAAGGTTTGTAATCGAATTTTTCTTTGTTTTAAATCCTTAAATCGCAACTAGATTGTTTTTTAATTGCAATTTTGTTTCCGCCGAATTATATTTTGATATAATTGAGTTGCAATTTCCTTCAATTGGAACTTCTCAAATGGATAAGTATTGAAAAAGATATTACCAAATCAAATCAGCAGCAAAATTTTACCTTTTCTAGAATTTTGGGTTCCGAATTTAAGAGTTCTTAACTTGTCTTCCACTCCAAGTAAATTCGACCTAGGGTCCTCTAACACCTATAAATACACCTCTTAACCTCCTACTTTCACACACTTCAGAGAATTAAACAAGAGGCTTAAGGTTTTCAAGTCAGAGCAAGAAGGCAAGGAGAAGCTAGTGCTGGAGGAATCCTGTTCTTCCATTAGCAGTCATCCTACCCTTTAGGTTATTAATTTATCTTTTGTATTTGAACATGAATTCCTTTTATTTTATGTTAGTCTTTAATTTTCTTATGAGCTAAATTTCTTTATACTTAAGAATCGCATTAAAGGGATGAACCTTAATTAATTAATCTATGTTTTGAATTTGGGATTGCTTAGATTTAAATAGGATTGAGTTTTATATTGGTTATTACTTTCTTTTCATTACTAATTCTTGTAGGAACAACTAGAATTAGCTTTTAGTATTTGGGCTATTCACTTTAGTGGCGAAGTGATCATCCTACAGGGGGGTTTGAATACAGATCTAGGTAATACCCGTGTAATGTCCGTTATTGACCGACAGGCTTAACTAGTTACATAGCCAAAGAGGTAAAATCATATCATCCGAAGAGGCATATTCGACCATACAGGTGTTTATGATAAATTAGGATAGCTTCTACGTCCACTCGACAGGGGGCTAGGAGATATTAGAGTCCCGACTAATATTATAATTCCAATTCTACCCTTAAACATAGCATAGATTATATTGATTAAGTGGATTCCTTGCGAGACTCGAGTATTTTTCTTATCTGAAGTTAGTCGTTTATTTGCATTATTTCCTTTCTGTTAATTTAATTTTAGTCTTTATTTTATTTGCAATTTTAATTTTACAAAAACCAAACAAAAACTCTTATCTTTTATTTTCTGTTTAGCAATTATTCTTACTACTTGATCAATATTTTGGTTGAACCTAATCCGTCCCTGAGAACGAACTTGATTATCATATATTACTTGGGAAAACCGTACACTTGCGGTTAAGTGGTTCCTTTATTTTTGCACTTAATTTTATAACACCCTAGGACCCACCAACACCATAGCTTTATCGCTCTTATCACACATAACCTCGAATGGAAGACTCCAGTCAGCAGGAGTCACAACCGGTGTAGAGATAAGTTTCTCCTTAATTTCAAAAAAAGCTTCAAGATATGAATAATTAAAGTGATATTTCACATATTTCTCAAGTAAGTTACATAGTGGTTTGGAAATTTTGGAAAAAAAATCCTTAATAAATTGATAGTAGAAGCCTGCATGACCTAAGAAACTTCTCTTACCTTTAACAAAAATGGGAGGTGGAAGGGTTTTGCTTACCTTAATCTTTGCAAAGTAAACATCCATACCCTTGCTCGAAACATTGAGCCCCATAAATATTGATGTCTCTATTTTTATGATAAATTAATCAATTCACAAGACATTATTTTGGGAGTTTATTGGGTGGTGTAGCCTAAGGTGTGATAAAATAATGTAATAAATAAGTGCAAATAAACACCCTAAGCTGAGCACGGTTCTGCAAGTATACAAATAGTATGCAAGTTTTAATGAATAAGTAGAATTCGTCCCTCAGGGACTATGAAGTTTAAGAAGAACTTATGCTAATATTCAAGTGCAAATAATTAAGCTAGAATAATAATACGCAAGAGAAAGAAAAGAAAGATAGATTTTTATTTGTTTTTGAATAAGAAAACTAAACTAATAAATTAAAGACAGAAAATTAAATAAAAGAAAAGAAGATAGTATGAAAGTTTAGCTTGAGTAATTAGCATGTAATCCCCACTAGTTTTGCCGTTCTAAACATGTAAGGGTGAATTATGTAGTATTTCAATAATCGGTTCCAATTGCGCTAGGTAGTTTTTAATAGGGTTTACTTATGTCAATAAGGAGTCCTAAGCAAACTGTTCCTGCAATTGGTAAAATAGCAATACACTAAACCGTGGTGATTATCTAGTTAGGTTGATTTGTCAGATCTAAACCTTATTCTAGACGTTATGTGCTAAACTTGTAATTAAACACCGTTGTCATGTGTGACCTAACTACTAGATGGTAATTCTATATGGCTGCAGTCCACAAGAACACAGAATATAATTCCAACACATAAACAGAGAATAAAAACAATAATTCAATTTAAAACATAGAATTCCCAAATTAGATAGATGTCAATCAAAACTAGGGTTAATACATATATGCTAAAACTCAAGCTAAATAGAATTTAGTTCATACGAAGAAAAGAAAAGAAAAGAATTACATAATTAAAGGTTGAATGAGACATAATTGATGCACAACTCCTTCCAGACTTCTCTTCTTGTTGTAAGCTTCATCCTGACCTTGAGGTTTGGTCAAGGATGATTTTTCTAATGATAATAGGTTGTATTTATAGTGTATTGGAAGACCTAATCGTTTTCTTGAAGAAAAAGGTAAATATTGGACTCGTAGCCCAACTCAAACTCGTAGCCCAAAAACATGGAATCAGCCCCGTTTTTGTTTTGGTCCTAGCAGCTCCAATACTCATCCGATTGACGCGTATGAGTAGTCGAAATTCATCGTCTCGGAAAGATATTTAACTTTGCTCTTGACCATTTCTCCAGATTCCACACCGATTTTGAGATATAAGCTGATTTGTGGTCGTAGGTGCTGGAATTCAGATTTAAGGCAGCTTTTCCTTTTCCATAATTTTAGCTTTTACTTCCTTATCTTCAATTTCCATGTTTATCTCTTTCCATATCTCTTAGTATTTGACTTGTAATCTAATTAATCTCCATAATTATCTTTAAAGCTTCACACTAAATAAATAATTAAACCCAATATGCTCTATAAATAATAAATAATCAATTTAAGACACAAAATAGGAAAGTGTACTAAATCATTAGAAAATCGACCTATAAACTAATAAATACAACTAAAATGATGTCTTCAAGATAGATTAAATCATAACAAATGGGGAGACATCATTGGGTCTAAGGGAAGGATTTTTCTCTAGTATTTTCCATATTGTCCTTTTGCCTCTTGTATTGGCCATAATGTTATTTATAAAGATTTTGTGTCTTAATTGTGTGTTAGGTGTGTGTATCTTAGGTACATGGTTGATACAAGGTCTCAAGATGATAATAAGTCAAGATAAACCACAAGCCAAGACAGAATTTGAGCTTAGAGTCACCTTGGGAAGTTGAGCATTTGTCGGAGAAATATCTGCAACGTATTTTTTTATCACTACGAAATATTGGTGAGAGCTTTGGACCTGATTCCTTTTGATTTAGAGATAGCTTGAATTCATTTCGCGTGGGAAGTGATGGAAGTCAATTCAGAATTAAGATGAAGAAGTTATTTCATATGCTTCCACCATGACTCGAACCAGAATTCTGCTAAAAAAGAACAGGTTGGGCCCTTTCTAAATCTAACTAAGTGAGCCAAAGGGGACCTAAACATTTTTAGCTTATATATAAGTCATTTAACACCCCCCCCTTTCATTATATATTATATTATCCATATTCCATCAGTACGGGAGCAAAAGCAGGATAGCTGGAGAGGAGACAAGAAGGATTTGTCCATAAACCCAATGATTATTCCCCACCGGATAATCATTTCATCTCTTACTGAAGAGTAACTTATCTTTTTTTTTCTTTTGAATATGATTTTGTCCTTAGTTTTAATTTTTTCCCTTATTTTATCATTAACTAAAACATCATTGCTTGAGGTTTCTTATGTAAGAATTTAGGCTTAGCTGGTTAATTGATTTATTGTATTTGGGACAAAGTGTTTAGTTGAGTTTGGTTTGATTACCGAATCCATTGAATATGTGTTTATTTTAATACTATATATGATCTGTCCAAATACTGGGTATATTTAGTAATTAAATTTAGCACCGACAATGGTTTTTAATTACAGATATAACGTATAGGTGCCTAGTGTGAGGTATCGAACCAGGAGGTCTTACCTAATTAGGCAGTCAATAGGGTTGGAACTTAATTCATCAAGAAACCATATCTAGGGTCACTTGAGGGGGTCTATAATGGTGAAAGGATTCTTTCTAAGTTATTTAAAAGAGTTAAAAGGATAGTTTAATCCCGACTAATGCGAAATTCACCAACGCACCATTGTAAATAGAACTACTAACTAGCGGCATAGATAATTACTAGCAAATCATCAAGCAACTTTCTCGTACTTAGTTCATCTTTATTTTATTTACTTGTTTATTTTTTTGTTAGTTTAATCTAATCTCTATTATTATCTTATTTTCTAATTATTCAAAAAAACAAAATAAACATTTTATTATTTAAGTCTTTGTCATATATTTATTCTTATTGTGAGCTTTACACCTTTACACTATTTGAGGCACGGTTCTTTACACTGATAATCCCTGTGGAGAACGATATAATCCTACTTATCAATTTATACTTGTCACCGATCCATACGCTACGAAGATTCACCTTTTCCAGTGTTGATTTGTTATATCATACCTAGGGGTGAACAAGTAAATAGCTCCGCTGCCGGGGATTATAGTGTAGATTTTTGTGTATCTATTTTAGTGTATAAGTGTCTAGTTTGTTTTTGGTCTTACATTGCTTTCTTATTTTAGTCTCTTCACAAATTCACAGGTTATGGTGAATGCTCTCAGATCCCGAGAAGCTACTTCGAGACCAAATAAAGAGAGGAAGAATGAGAAAAGGGCAAGTAGTAATGGCTAATCATGACACACTGCCTGGTTTGAGGTCAATGAGAATCAGGTGAACCCACCGATAGGATCCCATACTCTTGAGGGTGTTCACAACAATGTTCAACAAGGAGCAAACTTAATTTGAGCCAATCCAACAAATGGGGTTAATTATCAAGTGCAAGGCATCCCTAAGCCAGGATTGCCTTTTTGTGTTCAAGCTTTGGGGATTTGCCCTCCAGCTATTAAAGTCACACGGTTTAAGCCTGACATGGGTATGTTGAATCAATTCCTTAACTATGGGAATTATATTGGAGCCGCCCACCAAGATCAGGTATTTTCTATTCAAAAGTTTGTGCAGATATGTGACGCCTATGATACTTAAGGAATTACAAGGGAGCAAATGTACTATTTAATGTTCCAGTTTTTCCTAATCGGAGGTGCGAGTGAGTTTCTAGATATACAACCATCCTAGACTATCCCTAATTGAGATGCACTTCAAGAAAGGTTTTTTGATCATTTCTATCTGTAAAGTATGAGGATGAAATACCAAGTTGAGCTTGAAAATTTCAATCAAGAAGTTAAGGAGACCTTAAGAGAGACATGGATCGGATTCCAGCAACAGTTGGCAAAGTTCCCGCTTTATGGGTACACTCCTTAAATGCAACTCTTGATGTTCTACAAGGGACTCAATGGAAATGCGAGGTTACTAGTTGATAACCTCGGTGGTGGTGGTTTTATATTAATGGATCATGTTCAGGCCATACAAGCACTAGAGAAAATTATTGATACTAAAAGAAGTTGCCTAGTGACACCATTCAAAGATCTTCCCATCCTAAAAGGGGATCCATTCGTTGATTACTTGAAGAGAACCAAGAAGAATTCTAAGAAGGTTCCAAGAGAACCCAAGAGAAAGTGGAAAGATGATGTGTTTGGGGTAGGAGATGAGGTAGTAATGTAAGATCATGATCCCCCAAACATATAACGCAATCACAAGAGTTCTTGGTGTTAACTTTTAAAGGTCACAAAAGTTATTTTCTAAAGTTTATTTGAAATTATGACCAATAAGGGATGCAAAACTCGCTTGGTAGAAGTTGACCGCCTCACCCACTGCTGGGGAGGCTATGTGAGAATGAGATAACCTCGAGGTAACTCGTCGAACTTCAAGGACGTTAAGCAAAAGTGTTTATTGGGAGACAACCCACGTTTTTAATGCTTTAGTACATTTATTTTATGTATTTAATGTTTATTAGTAGATCTTATTTTCTGTATATTACATAATGAGAAACGTATCTAGTGTTTTCGTTGTGTAGTTGAGCAAACCATTGAGTTTGGGGTGAAAAAGTGCAGTTTTTGTGCATAACTAACAGGTCGAAGTGGCATGCTAGTCCACCCAAATTCATCAACACGATTACGACACGGGTCAAAGTCAGAAGTCTCGGAGTGTCTGACCGTCTTGTCGGCCCCGTCATACGGCAATGCCCGTGCGCAATTGAAGATCGTGAGCGTGTTATCAATATGGTGTGAAGTCACGTAACAGCGCAGGGGAGAGAGCGGCATGCTGGTGCGTGCCAGACCATCCACATAGTCAACCCACGATCAAAACGTCAAAGAAATGCAAGCTGGGACCGGCATACCAGACCTTTTGGCGGCTTGACGATGCGCTCCTTGAGGTTTCATGCGAGAAATACCATGTGCTTACACTTTAATCTAAACACTAAGCCTCCTTCTTCCCTAAGCTTTGAACATCCATTAGAGCTTCGACCAAAGCTTCACCCACCATCAAAATACACCCAAATAACCCAAATTTCATATCTAAAACCATGCCTACATCATTCCTAGCAACAATCACCATCCCAAATCATTCCAACATCACAAGAAATCAAGAATCAAACCAAAAAAATTCCAATTCCTTAATTCATTCTTATCCCACCACAAATCCTTCATACCACATAGAAAACCAATTTACTGACACTTTTTCCACTCTAAACAGTAACCCAAGCTTGGTAAAATTTTGAGTTGGAGGTAAAGGAACATGACACGAAGAATGGAGACACTTGCTCATGTAAAGGAGATGAAGAAGATTTCAAGAAAAGATCTGGGTGAGAACAAAAGGAAAACACTTGAGGTCTATGTGAGTAAAGAAAAGAAGAAAAAAGGAAATCCGTTAGAACTCAATTCTTTAGTCTTTAAAACAACCCACCTAAAACTGGACACTGGTTCTTTAGTTTTTGACACATTCAATTCAAAACTGGTAACTATGTTTTGGAATCTGTATCTATTTTTTTTTCATTATCTTCATCCTTAATTACCAACTCATACGTGGTCATGTTTTTTGAAAGCTAATATAATACTATAGTATGGTGATATGAGAACTTCATATTACTTTCTCAGTTAAATATAACATATAAGTATATGAAATCTAATATGAGCCACCAAATATAACAAAATCTTGAAATTCTTTATAAAAAATTCTCAACTTGAGCAGAATTATGTTTTTAATGATACTGTAGATAGCGTAAAATGCACCATAAAAATATCTTCCTTTTGAGATTTTATTAAACTAAGATTTGAATAGTATGTATGATAAGAAAAAATCTTTTCTTACTTGTCTATCTTTAGTTTCTTCTTAGTATTTTCTTTTTTCATCTCTTCTCTATTTGACCCTTGGTCATTCATCAGTTCTTCTAGTCCTTCAAGTCTATAAAAGTTTGCTTGCGTGATGCTTAGTTTTCTAATTCTTGTTCCATCTGTTTGGCTTGAAGTCCCTTATATGTTACACATTTTATTTTTCATATCAACTACAATTATAAATTTTTACAATTATTTGAAGGATGGACTTACCTTAATCATTTCACACCTTTAGAAGAATAACAATGAGGAAAGATTTACACTTTTTATAGAATTTTTGAAATTTAAAAACATACATATTATGTTGTCTATAGTGTTTATAAGTCTCATCTATTAAAGATTAGTATTCTATTTTGTTAAATCTATTGTAATTCCTTCTATATGTGTTTCTAATTACTATTTTTACTCTAGGTTTAGGGTCTTCTATATGTCTTCATATTTCTTTTTTCCTTCTTTTGTATTAGCAGTCTTTTGAGTTTTGGCCATTGTGTTGCCAAATGTATATATCCTTGGCTTAGGGATCTGAAATATATTTCTCTTGTTTTGTTCCTCATTTTACATCTTGAAATATGTTCACCTTTATTCATAAAGGTTTGAAATCAATGCCTATGTTTTTCAATTCCTCTATAGATTTATTCCCTAATTTCACCTTCATTTCTTTTTCAACTTTTGATTATATAATTTCCTGCAAAGTATTTGAGCTTAAATTGTTCACGAATTTTAAAATAGGTGATATGTAAATGAAATTATATTAAAATCAAAGTATTGTACAGTAAATCTTTGTATTGTTATATATCCTCCTAGTCTTACCTCGATATTAATTCTCAACCCTTCTATCTTTACGTTGTTCTCAGTCTCTACTCCATCACTCTTTCTTAGTAATATAGTAGGCGTATATGCGCTAAAACAAATATTCTTTATTTCTCTCCTACCAAAGCATTGTCAACTTCTACCTCAAAGGGTAATGCTTGAGAAGCCCTTAGATTTGCCTACATGATATATAAGTTATAAATATTGTTGATAGTCTTAAAAACATTTTTTTTCTTACCTTTAATCTTTCAATTGTCTCATTAGAACCTGTTAGCTCCTCCACTTTTTGGATTGGAACAAGATCTAGGGAATATGTTGAATTTTTTAATTGTCTGAGGTTCATCTTCACTAGTTTTGGATCATCAACGTTCTTCATTTTCCTGAATTAAGTAATTACATTATATACCACATCAGAACGAAAAACACATGATATTACACGACACTAAGATTTATAGTTTTTTGTCATGGAATTATGGTACTAAAATAATCAAACTTATGTCATAAAATAGAGATTAAGGAATTAATATTTTGTCAAAAAGCATATATTACCAGTTCAATGCTTTAGAGGTTGAAGGTTTGAATAAAAAGATTAAATAGGTTGATAGTTTATAGTTCATAGGATGTTTGGTAACAAACTGTAGTTGGTGGGGTCATAATTAAAAAAGTAAATGAGAAAGTGACCAATATGTCAAGTAATCTGTGAAACAAATGAGGCCAGTAAGATGCCCACCATTTGCCATTTGTTAGATCACTTACAAAAAAGTATGGTAAAGGTTTTCATGGTACCAGCCAAGTCAGGGTAGCAATGTTTCTAGAAAGACATATAAATTTGGTAATATTGAATTATACAACTGTTTGCAACCAAAGTTGATGACCAACACTAAAGGTATCCCTAGTCATATATATGGTATTACCTCCAAATTTTGAAGATTCAAGTGCCTCATATATGAATGGATGATGTCATTACCATTTTTACATGAAACCTGTTTTCACACACACATATATATATACACACACATATATGTGTGTGAGTATGTTCGTTTGTGTGTGTGTATTTATTTGATTATTTATTTTCTTACTCTTAGATACAACTATATTGATATTGGTGGGAAAGTAATACCACTCAACACGTAAATAACGTTTTAGAATTTTTATGGTGCTAATAATCCAAGGTCCGAAAGGCTGAATATGTAGATATGATCCCTACACAACCCACTCATATAAATTGTGATGACAACCAAAGTAGTAGGACGTCATCAAATACCTTAGAATGATTTCATCATTGAGTGTGAACTCAATTTAACAATTGGTTGGTATTTCGATTCTCTATAATAGAGAGGAAATTTTTATGTAGCTATAGTTTGTAGGTAAGCAAATATATTGTGATTGAGTAATGATAGACATCACTCCTTTGTATATCACCCTTGTATCTCCCTTCTATATATATGATTTTATTTATTTGAATAGAAGAAATAAAGATTAAAAAAGATAGAGAAAATTTGTTGGTATATGTAAGCATAAACCTAGGAGGTGATAAAAGGGTGATAAAAAATTGACATTTATCGTAAATCATTTTCATTATTAGAGACTCATGTGTGGCAAGGACTTATTTTCATGATATGATACTACTAAATGGTGGATTTACGAAGAATTAAGGGAGGAATTAAGGGCATAGGTTTTAAAAAAAGAAAGTCTTGGTTAGGTAATAGGGAGTCCTTAACCATTTGAGAAGCATTCTCGTGGGTTCTATAGGGAAATGGTCAATATCCTTTGAGACTAACTTGTAGGTAGGATGGGGAAAAAACTCTCACTAGTGGGGAATATATATCTCTACTTCCTCAATTAATAATATTTTCCATGCTGATGCATATCATGGAAACCAAATAAGGTTATGATATAAGTATGTCATGAGATAGATCATAAACCAACACTATTTATACTTGGGGCATGTCCCATAACAAAGGAAAATTCATTGATTGCTTGAAAAACTTTGTGTAAACTAAAAAAATAAGGTGGAACGGAACTTTGACAAGAGTAAGAAGTAAATATAACATTACTTTAAAAATTGGGATAGAAGATAGTCCATGGAGACATGGTGTTATGGAAGAATATATATATATATATATATGCACACAAGAAAAATATATTTGACTATTAAATTTTCCAGTCTATAAGAAGATGAATTGCAATAGTCAAAAAGGTGTCATGGTGGGTGGTAAGGAATGGAAATTTTGTGAACTTTTGGTTGGAAATATGTGTGATAAATGATCCAACCACAAAGACAACTAATCATAAGATATAAATTGAAATATTGAATATGACGGTACAAACTTACCCACTTTATGCTAGGGTATGGGATTAGACAGAACTCTAACATATAGTTCATTTAAAAAAATCTACTCAAAATTAAAAAAAAACATGTTACACGTGATGTATGTATATCGTGCTACTGATCGTAGTAACATAAAGTATATGGGTGATAAAATCCACATTTATGGTTGATCAGCTGTCTTCGGGACAAGTAAATAGGCCTATTAGGGAAACTTTGTGGAAACTTTGGTGTCCCCAACATAATAAGATAAAATTATGGGCCTTTAGGTAAATATGTCCTAAAATGCAATTTTGAAAATGAGATGAATTGGAGGGGAACAATAGTATGTCATTGGAGTCGTTCTCTTAAAAAAACTGTTTTATATTAGATCTTTTAATGGTGAAAAAGTTTTGGTGCACAATTATTGGAGAGAAAGGTAATATTGTCCATGAAATTGAAATGTCACTTTGGTGGAATATAACGTTAAAGTCTAGTTCATCTTTTCAAGCATTAAATGGTCAATTTAATTAAGTGCAATTACTTGGTTTTCATTTAACTCAAGGAATGGCTCCATTTTATATCAATGTGGATTTCTAAAAATTACTTAGATGATTACAAGTGCATAAAATATGGTGGTATAGTATGCTAGAATATGGGGTGATGATGGGGAATCCAAAATAAAGAATCAAATTAAATTGGTAGGATATAACAAAAATTTCATGGATTGAAGTTGAATGAATATGAGAGGGTTAAACTTAACATAAAAAAGGAGAAGGTCTGGGCTAGTATTCAAAATGGGGGGAATTTTAAATATGTGAAATTCCAATATTTACGAGAAATACATTACTGATTATGGAAGAGTTAATAACAATATTATGAGGGTTTAGTATTAACAGAGTGTTTGGTGGACTTGATTTATATGTGGAGTGGACACTAGCGAAACAAGAAAAATTGATGGTAAAGAATAAATACCACTACACCACTTACCTTATCATATTTTCAAACACATGTTTTAGTAATTAGTTAAACATTTGGGTAATTTTTTTTCCAAACCATTTTTGCACATATAATATAAATTCCAAAGGTTAGGAGGGATTCATCCCCCATCCCTAACTGTATTAGTCTGCCCTAGTATGCATAAATGCATACAATGATCTTGTAGTGTAAAAACTACTCTATTCACAAATATAATAATATAAAATTTATCGTTGAAGTACAAACTTTTATAATCGCATTAAGTTGTAATTAATTGTAGTTGTTCCTGTTTTTTTTTATAAAAAAGATAAAAAGAATGACAAAAACATAAATTTTTATTTTATAGGTGTGTCTATGATATTATATTTTGTAGAGGTAGTTATTGATTTTTCATATATATTATAGAAACAACAAATATGGTGTCTTACCATGTTGATTACACGGAATCTAGTGTTGAAATATCATGGACACCAATCTTGATCTTGATAAATACATAATTATGTATTGTAGACATAAATCTGTCAGGAAAAACATTAGTTACTTTTATTCTATTTCTTATGTATATAAAATAATTAAACATGAATAATTGGATTTTAATTATAGGATTTTTCTTTACAAAAATCAAGTATACTAAAATCAAATTCAATATAATAAATTGATGATAATATAATAATATTTCTACATTTCTATCTCTACTAAAACAATAATCAATTATATAAAAATATATGCACGAGTATGCACATGTATAACATTCTATTAAATTTTCAAGTTAGCCCAATATGTATATGACCATTTCAAATTAATCTTACAACTTAATTAGTTAAGTGTCATCGTATAATATACATCACATATTTAGATAACATATAAATGTAGGGTCTCATTTGAATACATTTAGTAAATATTAGTTCTTTATATAGAAATAAAACATAAAAATACTAAAAGAACCGATTAAAATGAAATTATACAATTTTATATTATATATATTATGAAATTAGAAATATCCAATTGTAATGAGCGTTGAATATGATAGGTATACAGCACCAAATACTAATATCTAACACTAATTTTACTCATAAAAGGATTATGTAAATACATGTAAGATACCCTTAAAATAACATATAACATTCTCTTTAAAAAATGCAATTTTACAAACACGATCAATTATAACAAGACTAAACAATTAGAAAGCAAAACTACACATTAAAAAAATTAACAAAGTCATATAATTATTTGTCTAAGACTCACAAACAACAACACACATTTTTATTAATGCTTATATTTTGTGCACAATAAAAATCAGTTACTTATAATTTTGTGACCTCTGTAATATAGTAGTCTCTTTTGGAACACAGATCTTCCAGATCTCTCAAAAAAACATTAATGTGTCAAAAATATTATAATAAAAATATTGTATTTGTTTAAAAACAACATTTATAGCAAGGTAACATTTTATAATTGCAAATATGGAGGTAGATATAGTGTAAAAGGTGAGGGTAGAGGGAAAAACATAATGAATGAAGTTGTATAGTGGTGGCTAGGGTTTGTATTACCGTAAGATCATTTATATAAATTTTATAAATAAGCGATTATTTTATTTTTAATCCTTTACCTATATCCTAAATTCAAATTTACGCCAATAATTTTTAAAATCTATTTTTTGGACCACACGTTAACTCACATCCCTTATATGGTTAATTTAACAAACGCTGTTAAGAATATTTTAGATATTTCGTTAATAGTTTCCAATCTATGCCATCACGAAAAGGTCTATAGTTATTCGGTTGGAAAATTTGCGGTCCATTATCTTGAAGTACTCCACCATTATTATTGATTTTTTGTTGATCTTCGGGAAGAATTGGTAATTAGACTCCTACCGGTGGGATTGGTAATACTGGTGGAACTATTGGAAGACCGTTTTCATTTAACTGAATCACGGGATCTTGAGCATTTAATTCTGCCATTGCTTCTTCACTTTCCTTTGCTCGAGCTTCTCTTTTTCTTTTGTTTGCTTCTCGAACTAGGCTTTCGGGATTATCAAGGATTATGAGATCTCCAAGCATATACCAAAACTTGTAAATCTAAGAAAGAAGGAACAACCAAAAGTGTAAAACTGAAAAATAAAAATAAAACTAAAACTAAAAACTAGCAACTAAAACACTTACGACTAACACCGTGGTCACGCGCTACCATCCCCGGCAGCGGCACCAAAAACTTGGTGTCTCCTTGTGTGTTCTAAATAAGCACACCTAAAAAGGCAAGACACGTACCGCAAGTGTACGAGTCGTCCAAGTAATATCCGGTAAACGGGAATTCGATCTCAGGGACGGATTAGGTAAGACTAAGGTGTTATGCAATAAATGGAAATAGTTGCTTGAATGAAAAGTTAAAAGTAAAAGAAATAAATTTTTGTTTGGTTTTTGTTTTAAGGACTAAAGTGAAAATAAAGTAAATATTAAACTGAATTAAAACTAATGCAAGAAAATAAATATGAAGATACGCAAGGATTAGAGAGTAGTACTTGAGTCACGCTAAGGTTTCACCAAAATAAAATTAATCAATGCTTATTCTAAGGGACAAATTAGTAAATAGTAATAGTCGGGATTCTAAATTCTCCTAACCCCCGTCAGGGTGGACTTAGGAGCTACTCTCAGATGTTACGAACCCCGCCAGGGCGATCATAATCCACCTTCGAATGTCAGGTTCTCTACCCAATTGGCTATAACATTAACTAAGTCCGTCAGGATCAATAATTTCTATTTTAGGTTTATTACTTATGTCTGTAATTAAACCCCCCGTCAAGATGATCACTTCCCCACCAAAGTTAATAGCCTAATTACTCAAACCTATCTCCGATTAGCTAATTCATTAATAGTGAAATTGATTTACGATAATAAACAATTCTGAATTACTCAATTCGAATTAAATTATAAAAATCCCAAATCAAAAAAACGTCAATTAAATAAATTAAGGTTCAACCCATATAAAGATTCTCAAGAACTTAAGAAGTTTAGATCATGATGGAAATAAGAATAAGACAATAAAATTAAAAGACATAATGGTTAACAGAAAGAAAATAAATAAAACCTAATGAAGAGGTTGGATTTGGCTTCGAATTGGAGAAGATGACTCTTCCAACTCTCATCTTTCTTCCTTCCTGCTTGCTCTGACTTGAATCCTTAAGGCTCTTTAATAATTATATGAAGTGTGTGTAAAAGAGGAGGCTAAGGGGTGTATTTATAGGTGTTAGAAAGCCCTAGGTCGAATTTACTTGGAGTGGAAGACAAGTTAAGAACTCTTTAATTCGTAACCCTAAAATCTAGGAAAGGTTAGATTATGCTGCTGATTTGTTTTGGTCATATCTCTCTCAATACTTTTCCGTTTGACGCGTTCCAATAGTCAAAACCGCTTGTCTGGGAAATCTCTTTCCATTGGTTCATACCATTGTTCCAATTTCCTTTCCAATCTTAAATATGGACTCGTCTTTGAAACGTGTCTGGAATTCAGATTCATATGGCAGCTTTATCTTTTCCTTCTTTGCATTTATCCTTCCTTAATCTTCTTATTTCCATGTAAATCTCTTTACTTTACTTCTTTGACTTGACTTGGTCTCTAATTAATTACCATATATCTTCTAAAGATTCACATTAAATAAATAATTAAACCGCATATGCTTTAAAAAATAATAAATCAATAATTCAAGACTAGAAATAGGAAAGTGCACTCTAGCAGTAGAAACTCGAACAAAATACTTCCTAACACACTAAAAATAAACTAAGACTCTAATTCTCACTTCTCCTCCTTGCATTGAAATTTTAGAACATACTAACTTTGCACTAAAAATAATCAAATTAACGCACAAAAGCTCCAAAAATGCAAATACTCTAATTCCAAGGGGAGAAAGTGCAATATGACGAAATATACATAAAAGTCTAGCTAATATGTCAATAATTCACCTAAAATGATGTCTCCAGAGGGCTAATATTTCGAAAAAATAGGGAGACATGAAGACCCCCAACTCAAACCTTTGTCGTCCCAACAAAGTAATATTAAAACAAAGGCCCCTTTTAGGTGAACGCAGAAGGTAGAATCTAGAAAATATTCCCAAAGCACAACTTAAAACAAATCTCATATAGTCTACTCTAGAAATTAATATACACATACACTTATCATGCAAAATCAAACACAAAATAATATCAATCCAAAATAATTTAACAATGCTAGAAGGTTACGCTTACACTTATCTCAAGATGGTGGCTATAGGGCGTTCCTCGATCCTTACTTGATTTAAACGCTCCACTTAGCATACTCCCTATTAACTCACTGTATATCTAGGAATCACGAGTTCTTTACGGTTTTAGCGTAGGCTTAGGGACGGTATGGTATGTATATTTGGTAAATTTGAAGTGAGCTTTTGGCTCTCTCCTCACTTACCATCAACAAACTATCCAAGAGCTTGAGTTTACACTCGAATATGTTCTTACTCAATCCATTTGACGCGCTAATGTAGCGTCCCCAAATTAACCCATTAAGCACTAACGATGATTTACTTAAAATTCCACTTTGCCGGTCCGAATATATATAGTCTTTTCAAATCATTTTTTTTCTTTTGTGTAGCTATTACTCTCTTTTTGATGTTGAGATATCATTATATTTTTTTATAAATTATGCCTTTTCATAACTTTAGCTCGTAGCTTCTTTTTCATTCACTATTACCCCGACAATGGGTTACAATATAAACATGTAAATCATCATCAATATATAGAACGAGCACAATTGATAAGCTCAAAAATCCCAACCCAATGATAAATCCCCATAATAGTGGACCCACCACTCCAAACTCAAGCTCAAGATCGGAAGTCTCAGGATCGTGATTCAAGTGTGGGTCATATGGTCATGCCTAACAATCTAAAGGGATATTGGCTTGTAATGTGGTGACAAAAGAAAGGCTTAAAGGCTAAAAATTTGGCTAAGAAGGATATAATAAATTCATGGATAGAAGGCCAAAAAGGATTCAAAGGGCTAACAAAGAACTGTCTTTATCATTTTTCTATCTACACAGCTTGCCTTTAGTTCATACGTAAGTGGGTTCTCTACTCATTTAGATCTCACGTTCTATAAACCACTCATTATCCTTAAGCACGAGTTTACTTCTTTTGCATTGTTCACTAATTCTTCCTATCAATTACCTCACGTTTGCATGCAATCTAAGTGCGTGTTATACTACTCCTAAAGTCAACTATTTTCTATCATAAATTCATGAAAAGCATGCTTGATGGGGGTATTAAAAATATTCTACAGTCAAACGCAACCCTAAAAAAATTTCTTTCTGAAAAGCATGTAAAATACAAGAAATAGGGATGAGGCAATGAACCCCACCCCAAACTCAAAACTGAGTCGTGTCCCCACGACTCGAAAAATACTCAATAAAGCAATAAAAATAAAAACTAAACTACCTAGTGTCTACCATCAATTAAGAAGATGAATTAGAACTGGGTACCTAGCCAAAAAGATCTAGCATGTCCTCCTCCTCCTCCGAAGAATAATTATCAATATCCATTATCGTATTTACCTCACCCAATGTTTAATTCATCTGGCAATTTCCTCCCAAAGTGCTATGTTTTGTTTTCTTAGATGATTGACTTTTTGTTCCAATTTGATAGACCATGGGGGTGTGCAAGAATTATTCTGAGAGGAAGGAGAAGAACCTTGATCTTGAATTGGTGTCTTTTCTTTAGGCTTTTGGTGGTCCTTTGTGTGTTCTAAAATAAATTCAATAAATAATCGAACCACAACCGTAAGTATACGGTTGTCCCAAGTAATAATAGTGATAATACAGATTCGTTCCAAGGACGGGATGGTTGATTACAATGCATATCTATTAATGATTGATTGCACTTATGAAAGCAAATAAAAGTAATATGATTGGTTTTGTTTTTGTATTAATCCTAAGTAATAAAAGATTAAATGGAAAATGTAATTAAAAGCTAAGACGCAAGTAAAATGATGTAAAACGCAAGTATGAGAAGATAGCACTTGAGAACGCATGGGGTCTTCCTAATCCTATTTCATAACCTATGTTGTTTAAGGGTTAAATTGGTCAATTACAATGGTCGGGATTCTAAATTCCTTATACCCCCGTCAGGATGGACTATAAGGCTATCCTAGAGTGTCACTAGTCCCGTCAGGGTATATATGATCCACTTTTGGATGTTTAAGTTAATTACCTCATTGGCCCTAGAATTAGCTAAGTTCGTCAGAATCAATAGCTTCTATTCTAGATTGAATAAATAATTCTATACCTAAACCCTCCGTCAGGATGATCCAATTGCCACTAATTGGAATAGCCTAGATACTAACACCTGTTCCTAGTTCATGACTCTAAAAAAAGTAAATATTCTCAATTTATCGAAAAGAGTAAAGGACACAATCTAATTTAATTTAACAGAAACCCAAATTCAACATATGAAATTCAATACGATTGGGAATTACCCATATAGCATTCTCAAGCACTAAAATGTGTTTAGCTCATATTAATTGAAAATAAAACTAAAGGAAATAAAATGGAATTCATATTGTTTTACAAAATTAAAGATAAAAGAACCTAATTTCCGGAATAGGAATGACTGAGAACAGAGATATAGACCCTCTCCAGCTCTTGCAGCTTCTTCTTTCTTCCTTCTGTTGCTTCTCTCTGGTGTTTAATCTTGTAGAATGTGAATTGTTGTGAAAATAGAAGTCAAAGGCTCGTTTTATAAGTGGAAAAACGGATTAGGGCTTGGACCTAAGAATAAAACATTAATTAAATGTCCAAGCCCAATTTCTAAGCCCAAAATCCCGTAACTGCTGATACACCTTCACTAAAACGGCTTTTCCCGATTCGTTATGACTCCGATTGACTTGATTCTAGTTGCTAAAATTCCGTAACTAGATGAGGAATGTTTTCTTTTCAATGGTCAGCGGCTAAATCATCTCTTAAACACCTTGAAATCAGCAATCTATGGCCTGGAAAACAGATTTGCAACTCTAAAAATACTTTCTTTCGGGATTTATCTTCAAGTCTTGACTCCATATCACGATCTTTGACTCTCTTCTCGGATTCCATTCCTGGCTAATATTAAAAACCTACAAACTTTCCACTAAAATACACAAGATTACGCGCAAAAGTTTAATAAATTAAACATACTAGAAATAAAATAGAAATTCTGGATTATTGCATTTTTAACTCAAAAGTCTATCAAATTAATTAAATAAACACCAAAAATGATGTCTCATAAGGGTCGAAAATAAGAACAATTAAGGAGACATCAAGACCCCCAACTCAAACCTTTGTCGTCCCGACAAAGCAAAACAAAACAAAATAAGGGTTAGAAGTAAACGCAAGAACAAATAGAAGCTAGAAAATATACCTAAAGCAATTCTTAAGATAAATCTCATATAGCAAAACTCTAGGAACTAATATACACATACATCTATCATCATAAATAATCTCAATCATAAAATTAAAGTTGCAATGCTTGAAGGTTACACTTGTACTCATATCTGTATGATGGCTATAAGGTGGTCATTAATCCTAACTCGCTTTGAATGCTCCACCTAGTATATTCCCTATCAACGGAATCATAAATTCACTATGCACTTAGGAATCACGAGGTCTTTACGGTTTTAATAATGGCTTAAGGACAGTATGGATGTATATTTGGTAAATTTGAAGTGAGCTTTTGGCTCTCTCCTCACTTACCATCAACAATGTCCTCGAGTTTGAGTTTTCGTTCAAAAATGTTCTCACTCACCCTTTTGACGCGCTAATGTTGCGTCCCCATGTTAACCCAATTAAAACAAAGATGATTTCCAAAAATATTCCACTTTGCCGATTCATTTATTCTTTCTCTTTTTATTCTCTTTTTCATCATTTTTTTTGTACAAGATACCCATGACCATCATTTTGATGTGAGAAGTCATGTCTCTTATAAAAAAAAAACTTTTCTTTTTCTTTTTCAAATCTCGGCAAAGGGTTACAAATAATAATATCATCTTTTATTTTTGTGTCTCAATACAAACACATATTATCCCTTCCCAATGTAAATTCCCAAATGTGGACCCTCCACCCCAAACTAAAGCTCGAGACAAGTCTCAGGGTTGTGATTCAAATGCGGGTCATTTGGTCATGCCTAATAATCTAAAGGATAATGGGCTTATATCTTGGCTACAAAAGAAAAGGCTTAAGGCTCAAAATTGGGCTAAGACGGATAAAATTATAATAAGGGATACCAAGCTAAAAGGCTTCAAATGGCTAACAAAGAACTGCCCCTATCATTTTCCTAAATACATAGCTTGTCTTTAGTTCATATCTAGGTGGGTTCTCTACTAATTAGGATTTCACGTTCTACACACCAAACATATTCCTTAAGTACAAGCTTACTTCATTTGCATTGTTCATTAATTTTTCCTATCAACTACCTATGTTCGCATGCAATTCTAAATGCGTTTTATACTATTCCCTAAAGTCCACTATTTACTATCATTGATTCATCAAAAGTATGCTTAAAGGGACATTTAAAATCTTCTATAGTCAAACGCAACTCCAAAAATTATTTTATTGAAAGCATGTAAAACATATAACACATAAAAACTGGGATGAGGCAACGAACCCCACCCCAAACACAAAAATGAGTCGTGTCCCCACGACTCGAAAAGACTCAACGCAATAAAATAAACTAACTAAAATGCGAAAGGGGTAGAAAACGTATCTTAACCAACGCGTGGCTGGTTATCGGTGTTGCGTCCATGAACTTTCTCTTGCGTAAGCAGACCATAGGTGGCGTGTTGAATTGTGCTCACCCCCATTAACATGTTTCGGAGAAGTTCTAACTCTTTTGTAACGTTTCCTAAAGACGCAATCATCTTCACTTGATTCTCTTCTAACACCTTCACTTTCGCTTCCAACTCATTAGTTGTATGCATCTTCTTCTTTGGAGGAGCTCTAGGAGTTCTTACTGCTCTTAACACTTCATCATGAATATTCTGAACCAAAGCCATACCCATGCTCTCTTAACACTTCATCATGAATATTCTGAACCAAAGCCATACCCATGCTCTCACCAACTACAACACGATCAATCTCTGCGTCTTTACGCGGAACTTTTGCGTCTAAGCACAAAGTAGTGATTGTACAAGGAAATTTGAGATTTTGTTGTGAAGTAGGAATTCTAGCAAATTCCATGATGGTATCATATATCACACGAGCAACATCCATAGGTTTCTCCTCAATAATACACTTAATGAACAAAAGATGCTCCTTCTTCACTTCCGATATATGTTTATTTCCGAAGAAGGTAGGGATTATGAAACGGGACCATACCTTAGCACATGGTAACAAATTACTACTATATATCTGTCCAGGATATCTCTCGACTTCGGAAATTGGGCGGGCCCCATCAACAAGCACGGTTCCCCAAAGGGATTCAAAAGAAGTTTCTTTAAGAGACTCTTGGAAAGGACATATTCCAGAAAATTCGGGTAATTTCAATGAATTACGAATAAGCTCAACGGAGAAAGGAACTACCTTTTTGCGAATTACAACTGCTTCTTTTGACAAGGCGATTCCTTCATAAAATCTCGCACCAAGGTAGGAATATACTCAAGCTTCCTTTCTCTCAATTCTTTCCAACCCAATTTGTCACAAGTAATACCATAATCTTTATAAGCACTAGTCATAATACCCTTAGGAAGATTCATCTCCTCACCAAACTTCAAAAATTGAATTCTATCACGAACCTGAGTATCCCATGGAATGAAGACTCTCTTAGGCTTTTGAGCCCATGTTTTCCTACGCGGAGGTTTTTGTTGTTGCACGGGTGCTTCGGGAACTTCTTGTTCTGTTTCTTCCTCAATATCTTCTTCAACTTCTTCTTCACTCTCTTCATCACTTTCATCAATTAACCTACTCTTTTTCGGATTAGCCTTACTCGAATTTTCTTTTCTTTTCGGAGCAATTGGGATTTGTTTAGTCTTTTTGGATCGCGAATCCGGAATCTCAATTGCTTGGTCTGTGCTAGCTCCAACATTGTTCCTGTTTCTTGGTATGTTTCTTTGATAGTTACACATGGAAGCAGTTCTGTTAGTCATCTCTTTTCACCCCAAACTCAAAACTTCAAATAGGGACAAAGCTAGAGAAAAACTTTGAAATTTGATGTTTTGAGGCTTAAAACTTGAAGAAATAGGTGGAATATGAGATGGGTTAAGGTTATGTGAGAGGAATTGTGAAAGAATTGGGTTTAATTTTGTAGGTTAGAAAGAGGAAATTTATGGAGAAAAAAAAGAATTTTGGTGATGTTTTGGAGAGGATATGAGTTGATTTTGTGTTTTTGTGATGAAAGAAGGCTTGATTTGATGATTTTATAGCTGTTTGTTGATGATTTTCGAAGTAGGAGGAGGCAAGGAATCGGAATAGAAGGTTGGCTTGGAAAAGGAGGCAAAAAACTAGGTTTAATAAGCTCAAAACCGCCTCTCGCAACAGCGCACCGGCTAGCCGGCGGATTCGCCGGCATGCCGGTCGCGAGGGCAGCGAAAAAAAATTACTAAATTCGATTTTTTTTTACCTCAGACGCAAGCATCTTGCGTCATTGCTGACGCAGTGATCAGAGACTTCAACTTCTTTTGCCGGCTAGCCGGTCATTTGACCGGCATGCCGGTGGCATGTCGATGGCGCAACTCAAGACGCAACGACCTTGCGTCGTTGCTGACGCAAGGACCAGAACCTTCACCTTCCTTGGCCGTCTAGCCGGGCAGTTGACCAGCATGTCGGCGGAATCTCGCTGGCGCAAATCGTGACGCAGCAACGCTGCGTCATTGCTGATGCAGTGGTTAGAGAGTTGGGGTCCTTCAGCTCTTTTGGCCGGTATGCCGGCCAGCTCGCCGGCTAGCCGGTCAAACCTGTTGTGGACTCCAAATTTTTTCGTTTCCTCATCGTTTTGACCCCAAACTCATGACCATTATACCCCTGAAATCATCAAAAACAAACACCCTTCCTCATTTCTTAAAAATAAACACTAAATTCAACGAAAATTTAACTAATTTACAGTACGAAAATCGAAATACTTAAACTAATATACAAGAAATTGGCTTTTGTTTAACGTCGTTAAGCTCGACGGGTTACCTCGTGCTTCTAAGGAGCTTCGAGGAGGTACATGACCTCTCCGGGATGTGGGTCTTTTGCACGATCGGTATCTTCACCTCCATGATATATCTTTAAACGATGTCCGTTCACCATGAATGTACGGTTTTCAAGTGGATGTTCTATCTCTATAGCTCCATGGGGTGTAACTTTGGTCACGATGTAAGGTCCTGACCACTTCGATCTTAATTTCCCCGGATAATTACTGAACTTTGAATTATACTTCAACACTCGTTGTCCCACTACAAATTTCTTCTCTCGAATTCGATTATCATGCCACCTCTTGGTATTTTCTTTGTAAATTTAGCATTTTCATAAGCATGTAATCGGAATTCATCAAGCTCATTAAGTTTCATCATTCGATTCTGACCAGTTAGAGTAGGATATAAGTTTAACTTCGCAATAGCCCAATATGCACCCATTTCAAGCTCAAGAGGTAAGTGACAAGCCTTACCATATACCATTCGATACGGAGAAGCGCCAACTGGAGTTTTGAACGCAGTACAATAGGCCCATAATGCATCATCTAATTTCATCGACCAATCTTTTCTAGTATTACCAACGGTTTTCTCTAAGATAGATTTTACCTCACGATTTGAGACTTCGGCTTGACCATTGGCTTGCGGATGATAAGCAGTAGATACACGATGTCTCACCCCATATTTCTATAAGACTGTCTTCAAATATTTATTAACGAAATGAGTACCTCCATCGCTAATAATTACCCTCGGAGTGCCATGTCTAGTGAAAATATGTGATTTCAAGAACTTAATCACCACTCGTGAATCATTAGTTGGTAGAGCCACCGCTTCTACCCACTTAGACACGTAATCAACAGCTAATAGGATGTAGAGGTTACCATTTGAAGGAACGAAAGGACACATAAAGTCTATACCCCAAACATCAAATATTTCAACTTCTAACACATTATTACGTGGCATCTCATCCCTCTTGGATATGTTTCCGGTAAATTGACATCTTTCACATCTTTTAGCATATTCATGACAATCTTTTATAATAGAATGCCAATAAAAACCAGATTGTAGTACCTTAGCAGCAGTTCGATCTCCTTTAAAATGTCCACCATAAGGCGTATTGTGACACCCAGCTATAATCGCTTCAATTTCTTCCTTGGCTACACATCTTCTTACCATTTGATCAGCACACACTTTGTAGAGGAAAGGATCCTCCCAAAAGAATTGTCTTGCACGGTGAGCTAATCTTTTTCTCTCTTGATAAGTTGAACCTTCAGGAAAAGACCCACTTACCACTAAATTCGCAATATCCGAACACCAAGGAGCTTCATAATCACGAACAACGAATAAGCTCTCATCAGGAAATTCTTCTCTAACAGCTTCAGTACCACTATTCAATTCTGAACCTTCTAAACGCGATAGGTGATCTGCAACCTGATTCTCACACCCTTTTCTATCCTTGATCTCTAAATCGAACTCTTGAAGCAATAAAACCCATCTGATTTCTCGGTTTAGCATATTTCTTCTCCATAAGATATTGAATCGCTGAATGATCTGTATAAACAATAACTTTCGCTCCAAGAAGATAAGAGCGACATTTATCGAATGAATACACAACCGCTAGCAACTCCTTTTCTGTCACTGTATAATTAACTTGAGCACCATTAAAAGTTTTACTAGCATAATAAATCGAATGAAAAACTTTCTCTTTTCTTTGTCCTAATACAGCTCCCATACACAAATCACTCGCATCACACATAACCTCAAACGGTAAATTCCAATCTGGAGGTAATACTATAGGAGTAGAAATAAGCTTTTCTTTGATTGCTTTGAAGGCCGCTAAACAAGCTTCATCAAAAAGGAATTTGGAATCCTTTTCGAATAAGTTGCATAACAGTTTAGCAATTTTAGAAAAGTCTTTGATAAATTGCCTATAAAAGCCAGCATGGCCAAGAAAACTTCTTACCCCTTTAACAGAAACAGGAGGGGGAAGAGTTTTAATTACCTCTATCTTCGCTCTATCGACCTCTAATCCAGCACTCGAAACTTTGTGACCCAAAACAATACCTTCGCGAACCATAAAATGACACTTCTCCCAGTTTAAAGCCAAATCTGTTTCTTTGCATCTGGTTAACACTTTCTCCAAATTATCTAAGCATTTATCAAAATCATCACCAAATACAGAGAAATCGTCCATAAACACTTCAAGAAAGTTATCGATCATATCCCAGAAGATAGCCATCATACATCTTTGAAAGGTAGCAGGAGCATTACACAACCCAAATGGCATTCTGCGTTATGCAAAAGTACCAAAGGGGCATGTAAATGTTGTTTTATGTTGATCTTCCGGAGCCACGTAAATTTGATTATACCCAGAATAACCATCCAAGAAACAGTAGTATTCTCTTTCGGCTAATTTATCTAACATCTGATCAATGAAGGGCAAAGGGAAATGATCTTTTCTGGTGGCTTTGTTCAGCTTTCTGTAATCCATGCAAACTCTCCAACCAACTACCGTTCTTAAAGGAATCGCTTCATTTTAATCATTAAGAACTGTTGTAATTCCTCCTTTCTTTGGTACACACTGAACTGGACGCACCCATTCACTACTCGAGATGGGATAAATAATCCCCGCATCTAAAAGCTTGATCACCTCTTTCTTTACTACATCCTTCATAACGGGCATTAATCTTCTTTGACCTTCAACTGAGCGTGCGTTAACATCTTCAAGTATAATTTTGTGTTGACACTAGGATGGACTAATGCCTTTGATGTCAGCAATTGTCCAACCTATCGCCTCTTTGTCGGCTCTCAACACACGCAACAGTTTATCTTCTTGAGGACCTGTTAAATTAGCTGAAACAATAACAGGTAGAGTTTCATTAGTACCTAAATAAGCGTACCTCAAGTGTGCTGGTAATGGTTTTTCTTCCAATTCCGGAGGAGATTCAGTTGAAGGCTTCTTTTTAGGAATAATCTCCCCCGGTTCTCTCACAGGTTCATAGGCAAGACGCCTATACTTTGGATTTTCAGAATTAAGAGCTGCCACTGTTTCGGAAAGCTCTTCCATCATCTCAGGTGAATCTAATGTCAAAGCGGCCTGCAAGATATCATCAAAATTTAAGCAATTAAATACCTCTTGCGATGCTTGCTCAACTACATCCATTCTAAAGCAATCTTCCTGAGAATCTGGGAACTTCATAGCTCGGAACACATTAAATTTGACTTCCTCATCTTGAATCCTCATCGTTAATTCGCCATTCTCTACATCAATCAGAGTACGCCCCGTGGCTAGAAATGGTCTTCCCAAAATAATGGGGACATTTCTATCCGCGTCGTATTCAAGTATTACGAAATCAACGGGAAATATAAGTGTACCTGCTTTAACGAGGACATCTTCAATTCGGCCTTCAGGATGTGCAAGAGACCTGTCCGCCGTTTGCAAGACCATAGAAGTAGGTCTTGCTTCTCCAATTTTTAACCTATCAAAGATTGATTTGGGCATCAAATTGATGCTCGCACCCAAATCGCATAGTGCTTTTCCTTCCCATTCTTCTCCAATCGATATCGGAATCGTGAAACTCCCAGGATCAACTAACTTTGGAGGTAATTTACTTTGACAGGTTGCACTACACTCTTCAGGAAGACCAATCATCTCATTATCACAATAAGGCCTTTTATTAGTGAGGGCCCTCTTCAAAAACTTTGTATACTTAGGAATATCTCGAATAGCCTCTAGTAACGGAATATTAATACTTAGGCCCTTCACTCTATTAAAGAATTTTGAAAAATCGGCCAAATCACCCTTTTTCTGAACTCGAGATGGAAACGGTGGTGGAGGGCGATTACTAACAATATCATCTTTCTTCTTTGGAATCTCAGTTGGCCTCTCTATTTCTTCAATCTCCACATCTTTCTCTTTCTCTTTCTCTTTCTCTTTCTCACCCACTTCCTTCTCTTTTCTTGGAACTTCTTTCTCTTTCATAACGGGAAAAGGAGGTGGAGGAAGGTTCTTACCACTTCTTAATGTAACAGCTTTACAATCTTCATGTTGTCTCGGATTTTTTGTGTCACTAGGGAGTTGCCCTTGTGGACGCTGATTAAGCTGTTTTGCAAATTGCTCCATTTGATTATGTATTAATCTCATATTTGCTTTAGACGCTTGTTGACGTTCCATAGCTTGTATCTGAAGAGTAATTAAACTTTCAACGGTTTTCTGAAGGGTAACTACTCCTTCTTGTGGATTGGCAGGTAAGGCTTTTTGGTTCATGGTTTCATCGTAAGTATATTGAGGAGCTTGTCTTTGTACATAATTACCCTGATTCTGTCCTCCTTGATAATTGTTGTGTGGTCTTGGATTGTAGTTGTTACCTTGGGGACGCGGATGATACGCATATGTAGGATTGGCTTCCCCATTAGGATTTGAGTATTGAAACCCAGGATGGTTTCTGTTAGGCTGATATCCATTACCACTCGAATTAAAGTTACCTCGATTGGACACAAACATCACAGGCTCTTGATTATTCGGACAATTTTCCTCATCATGATCATCTACCCTGCAAATCGAACACATATAAACCTCTTGTGCAGCTTGCACAGCTACCTTCTTACCCGAAAATCCCTCTCTTACAGCTAAAGTAAGCTTCTTCAACTGTTGCTCTATAGTAGTTTGAATCTTATTCTCAAGCGTAGCAAATTTTTCTTCGATATTAACATTATTTACTCCTTTAACCGGGGTTCTCACCGAAGTCCACCCAACTTCATTCTTGACTGTTCTTTCCAAAATGATTTTAGCATAAACGGGTTGAACTTGAAGAAATCCCGCACCACATAACAAATCCAATTTCTCTCTTGAAGTCCCATCAAGGCCTTTATAAAATATTTTTAGTTGGTGTTGTTCTGTAAAGCCATGATCGGGAACCCTTCGCAAACACATCTGAAATCTTGTCCAGCTCTTACCCAAAGTTTCATCATACTCTTGACGGAAGTGTGTTAACTCAAGTTGATCATCTAATCTCATGTTACTTGGGTAATACCTGTCAAAGAAAGCAGTTTCTAGTTGGTCCCAGTTTGTTATCTTCGTAGGATCTTGTGTATCGTGCCATTCACTTTCTCCATCAATGACAAAAAATCGAAACGCAGCAAAATACAGTTTTTCTCTTGAAACCCCTTGTGTGATGTAAGAATCACATATCTGCTTGAATTTCTGTACAGCTCGGATAGGATCTTCTCCTGGTCTACCACGAAAATTTCCAAAATTTTGGAATTGAGCTAACATACCCGAATCTGGACGAAATCTTGGAACATTAATATCTGGAGCACCTACTCCTAGAGCAGGAGCACGAAATGGAGCTTCTGGAGGACCATTAACAAACCATGGATCTTGATTCATCACTATCTGAACTTGAGGATTAGGATTCAGTGGTTGAACTTGAGGAATAATGCCTGGTGGCGCTATTGGTTGGCCATTTGCGTCTAGCTGACCTTGTCCATTTTGTTAATTCTGAAGATTGATATTCTCCATTCTGTTAATTAATTCTTCTACTTCTAAAGCTTCTTGTTCTCTTCTTCTCTTGTTAGCAAGTCTGATTAATGATTCTGGATTACTAAGGATCGGAGGTGTTGGCTCTAGATCCTTAAAGAGTCTCCTTCGCATACACCAAACCTAAAAACCTGAAAAACATAAACAAACAAAAAGCGTAAAACTGATAAAATAAAATAAATGCAACTATCACTAAAGGTAAACACCGTGGTCACACGCTACCGTCCCCGGCAGCGGCGCCAAAAACTTAGTGGTCCTTTGTGTGTTCTAAAATAAATGCAATAAATAATCGAACCACAACCGCAAGTGTACGGTTGTCCCAAGTAATAATAGTGATAATACAGATTCGTTCCAAGGACGGGATGGTTGACTACAATGCTTATCTATTAATGATTGATTGCACTTATGAAAGCAAATAAAAGTAATATGATTGGTTTTGTTTTTGTATTAATCCTAAGTAATAAAAGATTAAATGGAAAATGTAATTAAAAGCTAAGACGCAAGTAAAATGATGTAAAACGCAAGTATGAGAAGATAGCACTTGAGAACGCAAGGGGTCTTCCTAATCCTATTTCATAACCTATGATTTTAAGGGTTAAATTGGTCAATTACAATGGTCGGGATTCTAAATTCCTTATACCCCCGTCAGGGTGGACTATAAGGCTATCCTAGAGTGTCACTAGTCCCGTCAGGGTAAATATGATCCACTTTTGGATGTTTAAGTTAATTACCTCATTGGCCCTAGAATTAGCTAAGTTCGTCAGAATCAATAGCTTCTATTCTAGATTGAATAAATAATTCTATACCTAAACCCTCCGTCAGGATGATCCAATTGCCACTAATTGGAATAGCCTAGATACTAACACCTATTCCTAGTTCATGACTCTAAAAACAGTAAATATTCTCAATTTATCGAAAAGAGTAAAAGACACAATCTAATTTAATTTAACAGAAACCCAAATTCAACATATGAAATTCAATACGATTGGAAATTACCCATATAGCATTCTCAAGCACTAAAATATGTTTAGTTCATATTAATTGAAAATAAAACTAAAGGAAATAAAATGGAATTCATATTGTTTTACAAAATTAAAGATAAAAGAACCTAATTTCCGGAATAGGAATGACTGAGAACGGAGATATAGACCCTCTCCAGCTCTTGCAGCTTCTTCTTTCTTCCTTCTGTTGCTTCTCTCTGGTGTTTAATCTTGTAGAATGTGAATTATTGTGAAAATAGAAGTCAAAGGCTCCTTTTATAAGTGGAAAAACGGATTAGGGCTTGGACCTAAGAATAAAACATTAATTAAATGTCCAAGCCCAATTTCTAAGCCCAAAATCCCGTAACTGCTGATACACCTTCACTAAAACGGCTTTTCCCGATTCGTTATGACTCCGATTGACTTGATTCCAGTTGCTAAAATTCCGTAACTCGATGAGGAATGTTTTCTCTTGAAAGGTCAGCGGCTAAATCATCTCTTAAGCACCTTGAAATCAGCAATCTATGGCCTGGAAAACAGATTTGCAGCTCTAAAAATACTTCCCTTCGGGATTTATCTTCAAGTCTTGACTCCATATCATGATCTTTGACTCTCTTCACGGATTCCATTCCTAGCTAATATTCAAAACCTACAAACTTTCCACTAAAATACACAAGATTACGCGCAAAAGTTTAATAAATTAAACATACTAGAAATAAAATAGAAATTCCGGATTATTGCATTTTACTCAAAAGTCTATCAAATTAATTAAATAAACACCAAAAATGATGTCTCCTAAGGGTCGAAAATAAGAACAATTAAGGAGACATCAGCTTTGATGGTACCTTCATCCTAGCTGTGAATTTCTTGTGTAGTGGTTGTGCAGGTGCCTCTTCATGTTGTTTCGTTTCAATAGGCTCATCAAGATTGATGGCCATTTCAATTGTAGAACCAGGCAAATTTTTTTTCTTCCCTAGGATATAATACTTCCTCTTATAATCCATAGCATCTGTTATGTTTGTCATGTTTGATTTGACCCCAAACTCAAGTTACACCAAGGATAGAATAAAGTTAAGAAAGATTGGTGTAGCTTGAGTTTCTTGCTTGGATTTGATGAAGAAAGAAGGTTTCTTGATGATTCTTGGAAGAATTCTTGATAGCTTGATGATCTTGATGGTGTTTAATGGTGTTTTGTGATGAATTTGATGAAGAATTTCTGTTTATGGAAGATGGAGAGAGAATTATTGATGTTATTGTGTTTGTTGTTGAGGTTTAATCAAGCTTCAAGGTCTATTTATAAGGTTGGGAGCTGTAAAATTCGTATGGGGTAGGCTAGGGTTTGCACTTGATAAGGTAAGAAGTGTATGAGGCAACAACTCTTTAAACCAACCTCCTGGCCGGCATACCGGGGATAATGGTCGGCATACCGGTGGTGGGCGTTGTTCTTTTTGTAACATTCTGCCTCGAACCCGAGGCCACGTGTTTCTGGGCCCCGGCATACCGGCGGTATCACCGGCTAGCCGGTGCGCTATTCTTAGCAATTTCGCGCTCCGTCAAAATACCCGTGTCGAGCAACCCGTGGGCACGTGTTCTCCTTCTGTTCGGCATACCGGTGCTGGACGGGTTTCTTTTTGTAACTTTTTGTCTTGAACCTGAGTCGCTACCCGTGGGCATGTGTTTCTGCTCCACTGGCATGCCGGTGATCTGGCCGGCTAGTTGGTCAGTGCAGGAGATTTTTCCCTCTTTCGTGCCTCAGCACCCCAAACTCAATTTCCTGCACAATTAACACACTACCTTTCTCATTTCTCTTAAACATAGACACTATGACTCGACATTAACTTAGAATTATACACTGGGAATTGAAAAACATCAAGCAATAAACTAATATACAAGTAAAATGACTTTTGTTTAACGTCGTTAAGCTCGACGGGTTACCTCTCGCATCACTTTTTAACATAACCTCCCCAACAATGAGTGAGGTTATCAATGTTTTCTACACAGAACTTGCATCCCTTAGCTTTTATTACCACCAATTAATCTGAGATAACCCTTGTGACCTTGAAAGGTCCTAGCCAAGAACTATTGGCTTTGCGTGCTTTCTGTGGAGGATCAGGATTTTTCATCGCGACTTCTTCGCCCACACTGAACTCCTTCTTCTTTCTTTTCTTAGGTTCTTTGGGAACCTTCATAGCACGCACCTTTTCTTTCTTTTTAGCATGGTCAAGGTGTGGATTTTTCTTAGGACGTGGAGGATTTCTGTTAGGTGGTTTCTTTCTGAGCACTTTTTCCTCCATTCCTAAGGTATCCACAACCTTAGTTGGCTCTTGTTCTTCTTGTTCAATCACATCTATCCGGAATCACTCCTCGTTGGAGTCCGGAAACTTCATTGGTCGGAACACGTTGAACTTTACCTCCTCGTCTTGGATTCGCATAGTCAATTCTCCATTCTCTACATTAATTACAGTACTCCCCGTGTCTAGGAATGGTCTTCCCAAAATAATGGGGACATTCCTATCCGCGTCGTAGTCAAGTATAACAAAATCAACTGGAAAAATTAAAGTACCTGCCTTGGCGAGGACATTTTCTATTCTTCCCTCAGGATGCACGAGGGATCTGTCAGCCATTTGCAAGACCATAGAGGTTGGTCTTGCGTCTCCTATCTTCAACTTTAAAAAAAATGATTTGGGCATAAGATTAATACTCGCTCCCAAATCGCATAAAGCTTTCGCTTGCCACTCATTACCAATGGAAATAGGAATAGTAAAACTCCTAGGATCAAGTAACTTCAGTGGTAACTTACTCTGGCATATCACGTTGCACTCTTCTGGCAAGCTTATCATTTCATTCTCAAGATATCGGCGTTTGTTGGTGAGAGCTCTTTTCTGGAATTTCAAATATTTCGGTACCCCCTTGATAGCCTCTAAGAAAGGTATGTTAATGTTGAGCTAACTCACCATATTCATGAATATCTCATATTCAGCCGTATCTCCTTTCTTCTGAACTCTGGAAGGGAACGGTGGAGGAGGACGGGTTTCTACAATATATTTCTTCTTTGACTTTTCCGGAATCTTCTCCACTTCTACCATTTCAGGTTCTTCATCTTTTTCTTCCACCTCCTCTAACGGTTTTTCTTTTCTTGTCACTTCCTTTTCTTTCATAACCGGGAAAGGTGGTGGTGGAAGCTTCTTACCACTTCTGAGTGTGATCGCGTTACAACTTTCATATTTCTTAGGAACCTCCGTATCACTTGGAAGTTGGCCTTGACCTCGAACATTCAAGCTATTGGCGATCTTTGATATTTGAGTCTCTAAGATTTTTAACGAAGCGGAATGTGAGTTTAATTTTTCTTCCATCTTGTTTTCTCTTGTGTGGGTGTCCTCCGTGAATCGCGATAGCTGGTTTTCAATTTTATTCGACCTCCTCTCCACATCGGATATGTATTGCGTCAAAGTAAGTGCTAACTCACTTGCGGTAATTGTGCCTTCTTGAGGTCGAGTGGGAAGCGCATTTTGAGCTAACGTGACAGTATAAGCGTCATGATCGGCTCTAGGTTGATTCCCTTGGTATTGGTTTTGCGACTTAAATTGGTAATTGTTTCCCTGAGGCCTTTGTTGATAGTTTCCTAGATTAGCTGCCCAATGTGGATTCGAATACTGAAAGCCTGGATGATTTCTATTCTGATTTCCATACCCTTGACCACCTGAATAATTACCTCGCTGATTAACAAAATAAACGGATTCTGGGTTGTTGGCACATTCTTCCCAGCTATAATCATCTCCTCCATCTCAAGAACACAATTCTGGTTCATTAACAATGTTTACCACAGCTTTATTCGACATAGATAATTGTTTCAGCTTGTTCTCAAGTGCGGCAATCTTGCAGTTTCTGTGTCCAAATTCGAAATACCTCTTTCAGTAGCTCTAACCGATGATTTCGCAGATTGCCAACTCATTTCATTCTTCACAATTCTGTCCATGATGATCAGAGCTTGATCAGTTGTGACCATCACGAGACCACCTTGGCACATAGTATCGATCTTGTCTTTCGCGGCTTAACCTAAACATCGATAAAATATTCCAATCTGTAATTCAAGAGAGTACCCATGTGATGTCTCCCTATTTGTTCTAAATATTAGGCCTCTGGAGACATCATTTTAGGTGAATTATTGACTTATTAGCTAGACTTTCATGCATAATTTGCCATATTACACTTTTCCCCATTGGAATTTAACTATTTGCATTTTCTGAGCTTTTGTGCGTAAATTTGACTATTTTTGATGCAAAGTTAAATAGGTTCTTGAATTTCATGAAAGACCAATCCAAGGTGGAGAAGTGAGAATAAAGTCTTAGTGTATTTTAGAGTGTAAGGAATGATTTTTACACGAGTTTCTATTTTTAGAGTACACTTTCCTATTTCGTTTTCTTGATTTATTGATTTATTCTTTTTAAGCATATACGGTTTAATTATTTATTTAATATGAAGCTTTAAAAGATAAATGGTAATTACTTAGAGACCAAGTCAAGATAAAGATTAAAGGAAATAAGATTTACATGGAAATAAGAAGATTTAGGAAAGATTTATTCAAAGAAGGAAAAGATAAAGCTGCCTTGTGAATATGAAATTCCAGCCACGTTTTAGAGATTAATTCATAATTAAATATTGGCAAGGATTCTGGACGAATGGTCTGCACCAATAGAAATAGCTTTCCAAGACAAGTGGTTTCATATATTGGAACTCCTCAAACGGATAAGTATTGAAAAAGATATGACCAAATCAAATCAGCAGCAAAATCTTACCTTTTCTAGAATTTAGGGTGACGAATTTAAGAGTCCTTGACTTGACTTTCACTCCAAGTAAATTCGACCTAGAGGCTCCTAACACCTATAAATACACCCCTTAGCCTCCTCTTTTACACACACTTCATATAATTATCAAAGAGGCTTAAGGATTCAAGTCAGAGCAAGCAGGAAGGAAGAAAGCTAGAGCTGGAGACTGTCTGTATCTCAAATTCAAGCCAACCCAAACCTCTTAATTAGGTTTATTTATTTTCTTTCTGTAAAACATTATGTCTTTTAATTTATTTGTTTTAGTTTTATTTTCTATTATGAGCTAAACTTCTTAAGTGCTTGAGAATCGCTATAAGGGTTGAACCTTAATTTATTTAATGAATGCTTTCTGATTTGGGATTTTTATAATTTAATTCAAGTTGAGTAATTTAGTATTGTTTGTTATCGTAAGTTAATTTCACTATATTTAATTTGGCCAATTAGACATAGGTTTGAGTAATTAGGCTATTCACTTTGGTGGGGAAGTGATCATCTTGACGGGGGGTTTAATTACTGACATAGGTAACAAACGTAAGATATAAATTATTGATCCTGACGGACTTAGTTAATCTTATAGCCAATTGGGTAGAGAACTTGACATTCGAAGGTGGATTATGATCGCCCTGACGGGGTTTGTAACACTTGAGAATAGCTCCTAAGTCCACCCTGATGGGGGTTAGGAGAATCTAGAATCCCGACTATTACTAGTTATTAATTTGTCCCTTAGAAGAAGCATTGATTAAGTTTAGTTTGGTTAAACCTAGTTTGACTCAAGTACTACTCTCTCATCTTATAGTCTCTTCATATTTACTTTCTTGCATTAGTTTTAATTTTAGTTTAATATTTACTTTATTTGCACTTTAGCCCTTTAATAAAAAACAAAATAAAAATATTTTTCTTTACTTTTAATTTGCATTCAAGCAACTATTTCCATTTATTTCATAACACTTCAATCATACCTAATCCGTCCCTGAGATCGAAATCCCGTTTACCGGATATTACTTGGACGACCCGTACACTTGCGGTACGTGTCTTGCCTTTTCAGGTGTGTTTATTTAGAACACACTAGGAGACACCAAGTTTTTGGCGCCGCTGCCGGGGACGGTAGCGTGTGACCACGGTGTTAGCCGTAAGTGTTTTAGTTGCTAGTTTTTAGTTTAGTTTTAATTTTTATTTTTCAGTTTTACGCTTAGGGTTGTTCTTGCTTTCTCAGATTTACAGGTTTTGGTATATGCTTGGAGATATCGTGATCCTTGATAATCCCGAAAGCCTAGTTCGAGAGAAAAACAAAAGAGACAAAGAAGCAAGAGAACAAGCAAGGTTAGAAAAAGCAATGGCAGACGAGAATGTTCAAGATCCCGTCCTTCAAGATCCCGTGATTCAGTTGGATGAAAACGGTCTCCCAATAGCTCCACCGGTAGGAGTTCAATTACCAATTCCACCGGTAGGAGTCCAATTACCAACTCCTCCCGGAAATCAACAACAAGTCAACAATAATGGTGGAGTACCTCAAGATTATAGACCGCAGATCTTCCAACCGAACAACCATGGACCTTTTCGTATACCACCACTAGGACTCCGTCCTCCTGCAATTCAAGGAGTTCGATTCAGACCAGACGCAGGGATGATTAACGAATTTACAACCGTGGGACAGTATAGTGGTGCAGCTCGTGAAGATCCTATACGTGCTATGTACAAGTTTATGCAAATCTGTGATGCATATGTCGCCCCTGGAGTAACCCAAGAACAAATGTACTTTCATACGTTTCCATTCTTCCTCACCGGAGGAGCAAGTGAGTGGTATGATCAACAGCCACACAACGTGATTGTGACTTGGGATCAACTTCAGACAGCCTTTTTCGATAGGTACTATCCTCAAAGTGTTCGACTTAGTGGGCAATTAGATATTGTTTATTTTCTCCAAGAGCCAGGAGAAACTGTAGGTGCTGCATGGAATCGTTTTCAAACATTATTACGCAAGTGCCCATTACATGGGTACTCTCTTGAATTACAACTTGGAATATTTTATCGAAGTTTGGGTGATGCTGCAAAAAATAAAATCGATACTATGTGCCAAGGTGGTCTCATGATGGTCACAACTGATCAAGCTCTGATTATCATGGACCGAATAGTGAAGAATGAAATGAGTTGGCTATCCTCGAAATCATCGGTTAGAGCTTCTGAAAGAGGTACTTTGAATTTGGATACAGAAACTGCATTGAACGCTAAGATTGCCGCACTTGAGAACAAGCTAAAACAATTATCTATGTCGAATAAAGCTGTGGTAAACGTTGTTAATGAACCAGAATTATGTTCTAGTTGTGGAGGAGATGATCATAGTTGGGAAGAATGTGCCAACAACCCAGAATCCGTATACTTCGTTAATCAGCGAGGTAACTATTCAGGTGGTCAAGGGTATGGAAATCAAAATAGAAATCATCCAGGCTTTCAGTATTCAAATCCACAAGGGGCAGCCAATCTTGGAACTTATCAACAAAGGCCTCAAGGGAACAATTACCAGTTTCGGACGCAAAACCAATACCAAGGAAATCAACCTAGAGCCGATCAAGACGCATATGCCGACACATTAGCTCAAAAAGCGCTTCCTTCTCGACCTCAAGAAGGTGCAATTACCGCAAGTGAGTGAGCACTTACTGTAACAAAATACATGACATATGCAGAGAAGAGGTCAGAGAAAATTGAAAACCAGCTATCTCGATTCATGGACATGACCCACACAAGAGAGAATAAGATAAATGAAACATTGAACTCACATTTCGCCTCGCTAAAAGTCTTGGAGACTCAAATATCAAAGATCGCCAACGAATGTTCGAGGTCAAGGCCAACTCCCGAGTGACACAGAAATTCCTAAACAAAGGGAGGATTGTAGCGCGATCACCACCAGAAGCGGTAAGACTGTGCAACCACCACCCTTCCCGATTATGAAAGAAAAAGAAGTTACTAGAAAATAAAAACCGTTGGAACAGGTAGAAGAGAAAGATGAAGAACCTGAAGTGATAGAAGTGGAGAAGATTCCGGAAGTTCAGAAAAAGAAAGATGTTACAGAAACCCGTCCTCCTCCACCTTTCCCTTCAAGAGTTCAGAAGAAAGGAGATATGGTCGAATATCAAAGATTCTTGAATAGAGTGAGAGGTCTCAATATTAACATTCCGTTGTTAGAAGCCATCAAAGACATACCAAATTACGTGAAGTTTTTAAAGAGAGCCCTCACCAACAAAAGACCATACTGTGATAATGAAATGGTAGGATTACCTTAAGAGTGTAGTGCCATCTGTCAAAGCAAACTGCCACGAAAGCTACTTGATCCTGGAAGTTTTACGCTTCCCATCTCGATTGGTAGTGAGTGGAAGGGGAAAGCTTTATGCGATTTAGGCGCGAGTATTAATCTCATGCCCAAATCAATTTTTGATATGCTGAAAATTGGAGATATGCGGCCTACCTCTATGGTCCTACAAATGGCTGATAGATCCCTCGTGCATCCTGAGGGACGAATCGAAGATGTCCTTGTCAAGGCAGGTACTCTAGTTTTTCCCGTAGATTTTGTTATCCTTGAATACGACGCGGATAGGAATGTCCCCATCATCTTGGGATGACCATTCCTAGCCACGGGGCGTACATTGATTGATGTAGAAAACGGCGAATTAACCATGAGAATCCAAGACGAGGAGGTCAAATTCAATGTATTTCGAGCCATGAAATTCCCAGATGTTCCCGGAGATTGTTTCCGAATGGATATAGCAGAACACGCCGCACAAGAGGTATTTGATTGTTTTAATTATAATGACATCTTGCAGGCTGCGTTAACATTAGATATACCGGAGATGATGGAAGAGCTTGCCGAAACAGTGGCAACTCTTAACTCTGAGAATCCAAAGTATAGGTATCTAGCCTACGAACCATTACGTGATGCATGGGAGATTGAGCCTCCAAAGAAACCATCCATTAAGTCTCCCCCGAAGATAGAAGAGAAACCACTTCCGTCCCACTTGAGGTATGCATATTTAGGTACTAACAACACTTTACTTGTTATTGTTTCAGCTACTTTAACAGGTCCTCAAGAAGACAAACTATTGCGTGTACTAAGAGCGAATAAAGAGGCGATAGGTTGGACCATTGCTGACATCAAAGGCATTAGCCCTTCCTATTGCCAACACAAGATCATTCTGGAGGACAACAGTACACGTTCAGTTGAAGGACAGAGAAGATTGATGCCTGCGATGAAAGAAGTGGTAAAGGAAGAAGTGATCAAGCTGCTAGATGCAGGAATCATCTACCCCATAGCTAGTAGCGATTGGGTGAGTCCAGTTCAATGCGTACCAAAGAAGGGTGGTATCACTACCATCATGAATGACAAGAATGAAGCCATACCCTCGAGGACCGTTGTTGGTTGGAGAGTTTGTATGGATTACCGAAAGTTGAACAAGGCTACTAGAAAAGACCATTTTCCACTCCCTTTCATTGATCAGATGTTGGACAAGCTAGCCGGTAGAGAGTATTATTGTTTCTTAGATGGGTATTCCGGCTACAATCAAATTTGCGTAGATCTTGATGACCAGCATAAGACCACATTCACGTGTCCTTTTGGTACTTTCGCATACCGAAGGATGCCTTTTGGTCTATGTAATGCACCTGCTACTTTCCAACGTTGCATGATGGCAATCTTTGGTGATATGATTAATCGATTTCTTGAGGTATTCATGGATGACTTTTCCGTTTTTGGAGATAACTTTGATGATTGTTTGCAGAATCTAGAAAAAGTACTGATTAGATGTAAGGAAACCGATTTGGTTTTGAATTGGGAGAAGTGTCATTTTATGGTTCGTGAAGGTATAGTGTTTGGACACAAAGTATCAAGCGCTGGGTTAGAAGTTGATCGTGCGAAGATTGAAGTTATCAAAACTCTTCCCCCTCCTGTTTCTGTAAAAGGGGTAAGGAGTTTTCTAGGCCACGCTGGGTTTTATCGCCATTTCATCAAAGACTTCTCAAAGATTTCAAAACCTTTGTGCAACTTACTCGAGAAGGACACCAAATTCCTTTTTGATGAAGCTTGCATGAAGGCATTCCAAGAGCTTAAAGAGAAACTTATTACTGCGCCGATTGTGCTGCCACCTGATTGGAAACTTCCCTTTGAAGTTATATGTGATACTAGTGATTCTGCTATGGGTGCGGTGTTGGGTAAAAGAAAAGATAAAGTGTTCCATTCGATTTATTATGCAAGCAAGACCTTCACCAGTGCTCAGATTAATTACACGGTAACCGAGAAGGAGCTGTTAGCGGTTGTTTATGCCTTTGACAAATTTTGTTCCTATCTCTTTGGGGCGAAAATTGTTGTATTCACCGATCATTCCGCTATTAAATACTTGATGGAGAAGAAAGATGCGAAACCGCGATTGATCAGATGGGTTTTATTACTACAAGAGTTTGATTTGGAGATTCGAGATAGAAAGGGGTGTGAAAATCCAGTTGCTGATCATCTGTCACGTTTGGAAGGTACGGAGTCGAATAGTAGTCCTGAGCTAGTTAATTAAACGTTTCCCGATGAAGGCCTATTTGCGATTTATGATGCTACCCCGTGGTACGCTGATATTGCAAATCTTATTGTAAGTGGTAACTTTCCCGAAGGAGCCACTTCACAAGACAAGAAGAGATTGGTGAGTCGTGCTAAACAGTTCTTTTGTGAGGATCCCTTCCTTTACAAAGTGTGTGCTGATCAGATGGTGAGAAGATGTATACCTGAGAAGGAAGTCTTAGGAGTAGTTGCGGGTTGTCACGATTCACCTTATGGAGGACACTTCAAGGGCGACCGCACAGCTGCTAAGGTACTACAATCCGATTTTTATTGGCCTACATTACATAAAGATTGTCACGAGTATGTTAAGAAGTGTCATAGATGCCAGTTTACTGGTAATATATCCAAGAGGGATGAGATGCTGCGTAACAACGTTCTTGAAGTTGAAATATTCGATGTTTGGGGTATTGATTTCATGGGTCCCTTTGTACCATCCAACGGAAATCAATACATCCTGTTAGTTGTTGATTACATGTCCAAATGAGTAGAGGCTAAAGCTCTACCTACCAATGATTCGCGAGTGGTGATTAAATTCTTGAAATCTCATATTTTCACTAGACATGGTACACCCAGAGGTATTATCAGTGATGGAGGTTCACACTTTGTGAAAAAATATCTGAAGACAGTGCTAGAGAAGAATGGGATAAGACATCGTGTTTCTACCGCATATCATCCACAAGCCAACGGTCAGGCTGAGGTTTCAAATCGAGAGGTAAAATCTATCCTAGACAAGACTGTTGGACCTACAAGAAAAGATTGGTCAACAAAGTTAGAGGATGCTTTATGGGCCTATCGTACTGCGTTCAAAACTCCTGTTGGTGCATCTCCGTATCGTATGGTTTATGGTAAGGCTTGTCACTTACCTCTTGAACTTGAATTGGGTGCATATTGGGCAATAGCGCAGTTGAACTTAGATCCTACTTTGGCCGGTGAGAATCGTATGATGAAATTGAATGAACTTGATGAGTTTCGGTTACATGCCTATGAAAACGCTAAACTCTATAAGGAGAACACTAAGAGATGGCATGACAACCGTATTCGCGTTAAAAAGTTTGAAGTTGGACAGAAGGTTCTGAAATACAACTCCAAGTTCAGTAACTATCCGGAAAAGTTGAGATCGAAGTGGTCTGGTCCTTACGTGGTGACCAAAGTTACGCCTCATGGAGCTATAGAGATTGAACATCCAATCGAGCACCGCACCTTTATGGTGAATGGTCATCGATTGAAAGTTTATCATGGAGGCGAGGATACTAATCGCATGGTGGATCCACATCCTAGGGAGGTCATGTACCTCCTTGAAGCCGAATAGTCGCGAGAGGTAACCCGTCGAGCTTAACGACGTTAAAACAAAAGCCAGTTCATTGTATATTAGTTTATTGCTTTAAGTTTTTCAATTCCTAGTGTATAATTCTAAGTTAGTATCTAGTTTTAGTGTCTACTTTTAAAAGAAATGAGAAAGGTAGTGTGTTAATGGTGCAGGAATTGAGTTTGGGGTGCTAGGAAACGAAAGAAATACATGGGAAAAATTCGGCGCACGGTCCGGTCCGTAGGAAGAAAACCCGTGCCACGTGTATGAAGCTCGGGTTTTATGCAGAGATGAAAAAATGGGAGCATGACAAGTGCGGTGTACCGCGCGATATGTCCGGTATACCGCGGGAGGAAAAACCCGTACCACGGGTTAGGTACCGCGGGTTTTTGGACGGAGAAGAGCAATTGAACAATGGCGAAAACCCGTGCCACGGGTTATATACCGCGGGGTCTTTGCAGAAACGAAAAAAATGAAGACCTGCTGGGTCCGGTATACCGCACAATTCCTCCGGTATACCGCAGTCAAGTCGGTTTTGAAGAGTTTGTTACCTAATACAACTCTTACCTTAACACAATCAAACCCTAGCCTCTCCCACACGAATTTTCCCGCTCCCAACCTTATAAAAATACCTTGAAGCTTGATTAAACCTCCACAACAAACACAATAACATCACAAATTCTCTCCTCCATCCTCCATAAACACACCCTCTTCATCAAATCCATCACAAAACACCATTAAACACCTTCAAGATCATCAAGCTTCCAAGAATTCTTCCAAGAGCCATCAAGAAACCACCTTCCTTCATCTAATCCAAGCAAGAAACTCAAGCTACACCAAGTTTTCTTAACTTTATTCTATCCTTGGTATAACTTGAGTTTGGGGTCAAATCAACCATGACAAACAGAACAGAGGCTATCGCACCCATCAGAACTTTTCAGAAGTTACAGCACCAAAACCGGGTACCCGGTTTCGCCAAATGCGGGTTCCCGGTTCCGACGCTGTGTCATGAACCCAAGACGCAAGGTGCTGTGTATATAGTGTTGGTACCAGCTCCAAAACCGGGTTCCCGGTTTCTCCTGGACATCCAACGTATCTTTCTCCTAATTTCGCCTCATCGACCCCAAACTCTTGACCTTTTTACCCCTGAAATCATCAAAAACAACTACCCTTCCTCATTTCTCAATAATAAACACTAAAATTACGAAAATCAAATTACTCTAAAATGCAAAAATTAAAAACTCAGCTAATATACAATGAATTGGCTTTTGTTTAACGTCGTTAAGCTCGACGGGTTACCTCACGCTTCTAAGGAGTCTCGAGGAGATACATGACCTCCCCGAGATGTGGATCTTCCGAGCGATTGGTATCTTCACCTCCATGGTATATCTTTAATCTGTGACCGTTAACCATAAAGGTACGGTTCTCTAGCGGATGTTCTATTTCTATCGCCCCATGAGGTGTAACTTTGGTCACTATGTATGGACCTGACCACTTAGATCGTAATTTACCCGGATAATTGCTGAACTTTGAGTTATACTTCAACACTCTTTGCCCCACTTCAAAGTTCTTTGTACGAATCCGATTGTCATGCCATTTCTTTGTGTTTTCTTTGTACAGTTTGGCATTTTCATAAGCATGCAATCGGAATTCATCAAGTTCATTAAGCTTCATCATACGATTCTTTCCGGCTAAGATAGGATCTAAGTTCAACTGCGCAATTGCCCAATAGGCACCCATTTCAAGCTCTAAAGGTAAGTGACCAGCCTTACCATACACCATACGATAGGGAGATGCACCAACTGGAGTCTTAAACGCAGTACGATAGGCCCAGAACGCATCATCTAATTTCATTGACCAATCTTTTCTTGTAGGACCAACGGTTTTCTCTAGGATTGACTTGACTTCGCGGTTCGAAACTTCAGCTTGACCATTGGACTGTGGATGATATGCAGTAGATACACGGTGTCTAACTCCATATTTATCTAGAACAGTCTTCAGATATTTATTAACGAAATGAGATCCTCCATCGCTAATAATCACTCTAGGTGTACCATGTCTAGTGAAAATATGTGATTTTAAGAACTTGATCACCACGCGTGAATCATTGGTAGGTAAAGCCACCGCTTCTACCCACTTAGATACATAATCAACTGCTAATAAGATGTAGAGGTTACCATTTGAAGGAACGAAAGGACCCATAAAGTCTATGCCCCACACATCGAATATCTCAACCTCTAACACATTATTACGCGGCATCTCATCCCTCTTAGAAATGTTTCCGGTAAACTGGCATCTCGTACACTTCTTAACATATTCATGACAATCTTTAATAAGAGAAGGCCAGTAAAAACCTGATTGAAATACCTTCGCAGCAGTTCTGTCTCCTTTGAAATGTCCTCCATATAATGAATCATGGCATCCAGCTATAATGGCTTGAGTCTCTTCCCTTGCTACACATCTTCGTATCATTTGGTCAGCACAAACTTTATAGAGGAACGGATCCTCCCAAAAGAACTGTCTAGCACGATGAGCTAACCTCTTTCTTTCTTGATAAGTAGAACCTTCAGGGAAAACACCACTCACTACTAAATTCGCAATATCTGCATACACGGAGCCTCATAATCTCGAAAAACGAATAAACTCTCATCAGGAAACTCTTCTCTAACTGCTTCAGTACCACTATTCATCTCTGAATCTTCTAAACGCGATAGATGATCTGCAACCTGATTCTCACAACCCTTTCTATCTTTGATCTCTAAATCGAACTCTTGAAGTAATAACACCCATCTGATTAACCTTGGTTTCGCATCTTTCTTCTCCATAAGAAATCTGATCGTGGAATGATCTGTGTAAACAATAACTTTCGCTCCAAGAAGATAAGAGCGAAATTTATCAAACGAATAGACAACTGCTAGCAACTCCTTTTCTGTAACTGTGTAATTAATCTGAGCACCACTAAAAGTTTTACTAGCATAGTAAATTGAATGAAAAACTTTCTCTTTTCGCTGTCCCAATACAGCTCCCATACACAAATCACTCGCATCACATATAACCTCAAACGGTAAATTCCAATCTGGAGGTAACACTATAGGAGCATAAATGAGTTTTTCCTTAATTGCTTGGAAGGCCGCTAAACAAGCTTCATCAAAAAGGAATTTGCAGTCCTTTTCGAGTAAGTTGCATAACGGTTTAGCAATCTTAGAAAAATCCTTAATAAAACGCCTATAAAAGCCAGCATGGCCAAGAAAACTCCTTACCCCTTTAACAGAAACAGGAGGGGGAAGAGTTTTAATTACCTCTATCTTTGCTCTATCAACCTCTAAACCAGCACTTGAAACTTTGTGACCCAGAACAATACCTTCACGAACCATGAAATGACACTTCTCCCAGTTGAGCACCAAATTTGTTTCCTTGCATCTTACTAACACTTTCTCCAAGTTATCTAAACATATATCAAAATCATCACCAAACACGGAGAAATCATCCATAAACACTTCAAGGAAATTATCTATCATGTCCCAGAAGATGGCCATCATACACTTTTGAAAAGTAGCGGGAGCGTTACACAACCCAAATGGCATTCTGCGATATGCAAAAGTACAAAATGGGCATGTAAAGGTAGTCTTATGTTGATCTTCTTGAGCCACGTAAATCTAATTGTACCCGGAGTAACCATCCAAGAATTAATAGTACTCTCTTCCGGCTAATTTATCTAACATTTGATCGATGAAGGGCAAAGGGAAATGATCTTTTCTGGTGGCCTTGTTCAGCTTTCTGTAATCCATGCAAACTCTCCATCCAACTACCGTTCTTGAAGGAATTGCCTCATTTTTATCGTTAAGAATTGTTGTTATTCCTCCTTTCTTCGGTACACACTGAACCGGACTCACCCATTCACTATTCGAAATGGGATAAATGATCCCCGCATCTAAAAGCTTGATCACCTCTTTCTTCACCACATCCTTCATAACGGGCATTAATCTTCTCTGACCTTCAACTGAGCGTGCATTAACATCTTCAAGAATGATCTTGTGTTGACAATAGGATGGACTAATGCCTTTGATATCAGCAATTGTCCAACCTATTGCTTCTTTGTTGGCTCTTAACACACGCAACAGTTTATCTTCTTGAGGACCTGTTAAATTAGCTGAAACAATAACAGGTAGAGTTTCATTAGTACCCAAATATGCATACCTCAAGTGTGCTGGCAATGGTTTTTCTTCCAACTCCGGAGGGGATTCAATTGAAGGCTTCTTTTTAGGAATAATCTCCCCCGGTTCTCTCACAGGTTCATAGGCAAGACGCCTATATTTCGGATTTTCAGAATTGAGAGCTGCCACTGTTTCTGTAAGGTCCTCCATCATCTCAGGTGAATCTAATGTCAAAGCAGCCTGCAAGATATCATCAAAATTTAAACAATTAAATACCTCTTGCGATGCTTGCTCTACTACATCCATTCTGAAGCAATCTTCCTGAGAATCTGGGAATTTCATGGCTCGAAATACATTGAATTTCACTTCCTCATCTTGTATCCTCATCGTTAATTCGCCATTCTCTACATCGATCAATATTCTCCCTGTAGCTAGGAATGGTCTACCCAAAATAATGGGGACATTTCTATCTGCATTGTACTCAAGTATTACGAAATCAACAGGAAATATAAGTGTACCTGCCTTAACAAGGACATCCTCAATGCGGCCTTCGGGATGAGCAAGAGACCTGTCCGCCATTTGCAAGACCATAGAGGTAGGTCTTGCGTTTCCAATTTTAAGCTTATCAAATATTGACTTGGGCATCAAATTGATGCTTGCCCCCAAATCACATAGCGCCTTTCCTTTCCATTCTTCTCCAATCGATATGGGAATCGTGAAACTCCCCAGATCAACTAACTTTGGAGGTAACTTACTCTGACAAATCGCACTACACTCTTCTCACAATAAGGCCTTTTGTTAGTGAGGGCCCTCTTCAAAAACTTCGTATACTTAGGAATGTCACGAATCGCCTCTAATAACAGAATATTAATACTTAAACCCTTCACTCTATTAAAGAATTTCTGAAAATCACCCAAATCACCCTTTTTCTGAATTCGAGATGGAAACGGTGGTGGAGGGCGATTGATCACAATATCATCTCTCTTTTTCGGAACTTCTCTTGGTCTTTCGATTTCTTCAACCTCACTATCTTTCTCATTCTCTTTCTCAACCACTTCCTTTTCTTTTCTTGGAACTTCTTTCTCTTTCATAACGGGAAAAGGAGGTGGAGGAAGGTTCTAACCACTTCTTAATGTAACAGCCTTGCAATCTTCACGTTGTGTTGGATTTTCTGTATCGCTCGGAAGTTGCCCTTGCGGACGCTGATTCAGCTGTTTATTAATTTGACTTAGCTGATTCTGGAAAATCTTCATATTTTCTTCGGCTGCATTTTGACGTTCCAGAGCTTGTGTCTGAAGAGCAATTAAATTTTCAACCGTGTTTTGAAGGGTAACTACTCCTTCTTGTGGATGGGCAGGTAAGGCTTTCTGGTTCAATGTTTCATCATAAGTATTCTGAGGAGCTTGTCTTTGTACGTAATTGTTTTGATTCTGTCCTCCTTGATAATTGTTGTGTGGTCTTGGATTATAGTTGTTGCCCTGAGGACGCGGCTGATACGCGTAAGTAGGATTGGCTGCCCCTTTAGGATTTGAGTATTGAAACCCAGGATGGTTTCTGTTAGGCTGATATCCATTACCACTTGAATTGAAATTACCTCTACTGGACATAAACATCACTGATTCTGGGTTATTCGGACAATTTTCCTCATCATGATCATCTACCTTACAAATCGAACACATATAAACCTCTTGTGCAGCATGCACATCTACCTTCTTACCCGAAAATCCTTCTTTTACAGCTAGAGTAAGCTGCTTCAATTGTTGCTCTATAGTATTCTGAATCTTATTCTCAAGCGTAGCAAATTTCTCTTCCATGTCAACATTATTCACTCCCTTAACTGGTGTTCTTACTGAGTTCCACCCCACTTCGTTCTTAACTGTTCTCTCTAAAATGATTTTAGCATGAGCTGGTTGAACCTGAAGAAAACCTGCACCACATAGTGTATCCAATTTCTCTCTCGAATTCCCATCAAGGCCTCTATAAAAGATCTTTAACTGTTGTTGTTCTGAAAAGCCATGATTGGGAACTTTACGCAAACACATCTGAAATCTTGTCCAACTCTTACCCAAAGTTTCATCATATTCTTGACGGAAATGCGTCAACTCTAATTCAGCATCTAACCTCATGTTACTTGGGTAATACCTGTCAAAGAAAGCAATTTCTAATTGGTCCCAATTAGTAATCTTCGTGGGATCTTGCGTATCGTGCCATTCACTCGCTCCATCAATAACGAAAAACTTAAACGCAGCAAAATACATCTGTTCTCTCGAAACTCCTTGTGTGATATAAGAATCACATATCTGTTTAAACTTCTGTACTGCTCTAAGCGGATCTTCTGATGGTCTACCACGAAAATTTCCAAAGTTTTGGAATTGAGCTAACATACCCGAATCAGGACGGAATCTCGGAACATCTATATCTGGAGCACCTACTCCTATAGCAGGAGCACGGAATGGGACTTCTGGAGGACCATTAGTAAACCACGGATCTTGATTCATCACTATCTGGACTTGAGGATTAGGATTTAGTGGTTGAACTGGAGGAATAACGCCTGGAGCTAAATGTTGGCCATTTGCATCTAGTTGGCCTTGTCCATTATTCTGTTGACCATTAAGATTGATATTCTCCATTCTATTACTTAACGCTTCTACTTCTAAAGCTTCTCGTTCTCTTCTTCTTCTGTTTGCAAGTCTGATCAACGATTCTGGATTACTAAGGATCGGAGGTGTTGGCTCTAGATCCTTGAATAGCCTTCTTCGCATACACCAAACCTTAAAACCTGAAAAAGCTAACAAACAAAAAGCGTAAAACTGATAAAATAAAATAAATGCACTATCACTAAAGGATAGACACCGTGGTCACACGCTACCGTCCCCGGCAGCTGCGCCAAAAACTTGGTGGTCCTTTGTGTGTTCTAAAAATAAATGCAAATGATAATCGAACCACAACCGCAAGTGTACTGTTGTCCCAAGTAGTATGTATGATAATACAGATTCGTTCCAAGGACGGATGGTTGATCACAATGTTTAGCAAGTAGTGATTGATGCACTTATGAAAGTAAAAGATAATAAAATGTTTGTTTGGTTTTGTTTATTAAAACTACTAAATGAAAGACAAATTATAAATGCAAGTAAAAGCTGAGACGCAAGTAAAATGAGTGAAAACGCAATATGAGATGTAGTACTTGAGAACGCAAGGATCCTCCTAATCTTATTTCCTAACTTATGTTGTTTAAGGGCTAAATTGGTCAATTACAATGGTCGGGATTCTAAATTCCTTATACCCCCGTCAGGGTGGACTATAAGGCGATCCTAAAGTGTCACTAGTCCCGTCAGGGTAAATATGATCCACCGTTGGATGTTTAAGTGTTTTACCTCATTGGCCCTAGAATTAGCTAAGTTCGTCAGAATCAATAGCTTTTATCCTAGATTGAATAATTAATTCTATACCTAAACCCTCCGTCAGGATGATCCACATGCCACATATGTGGAATAGCTTAGATACTAATACCTAATCTTAGTTCGCGACTCTAAAATCAGTAAATAATCACAAATTATGGAAAAGAGTAATGAACCCAATCTAATATAATTTAATATAAACCCAAATTCAACATTCGTTATTTCATAAAATTAAGATTCACCCATTGTTTGTTCTCAAGCACTATGAAAAGCTTAGCTCATATTAAAATTAAAAACTAAATTAAAAGAAATGGAATTCATATTTGATTACAAAATTAAATATAAAAAGAACCTAATTTCCGGAATTGGAATGACTACGAACGGAGCTATAGACCCACTCCAGCTCTTGTAGCTTCTTCTTTCTTCCTTCTGTTGCTTCTCTCTGGTGTTTAATCTTGTGGAATGTGAATTGTGTGAAAAAATAGAAGTCCAGACCTCCTTTTATAAGCATAATTTCGTTTTAGGGCTTGGACCAGAAAATAGAATATTAATTAAATGTCCAAGCCCACTTTCTAAGCCCAAAATCCCGTAACGGCTGATACACCTTCACTAAAACGGCTTTTCCCGATGCGTTACAACTCCGAATGACCTCATTCTAGTTTCTAAAGTTCCGTAACTCGATAAGGAATGATTTCCCTTCAAAGGTCAACAGCTAAATCATCGCTTAAGCACCTCGAAATCAGCAATCTATGGCCTGGAAAATGGATTTTCAGCTCTAACAAATAATATCTTCGGGATTTATCTTCAAGTCTTGACTCTAATTCACGATCTTTGACTTTCTCCTCGGATTCCTCTCCTAGCTAACATCTAAAACCTGTAAACTTTACACTAAAAATACCAATATTACGCGCAAAAGTTTAATAAATTAAAAATGCTAGAAGTAAAAAGGGAATTCCGAATTATTGAATATTTAGTACAAAAGTCTATCAAATTAATTAAATAAACACCAAAAATGATGTCTCCCAAGGGTCGAAAATAAGAACAATTAGGGAGACATCAGTATCGAATGTTGTATGGTAAAGCTTTTCATTTACCTCTCGAGCTTGAATTGGGTGCATATTGGGCCATAGCTGAATTGGATTTAGATCCTACCTGAGCCGCTGAAAATAGAATGATGAAATTAAATGAACTTGATGAGTTTCGATTACATGCTTATGAAAATGCTAAATTGTACAAAGAAAACACGAAGAGATGGCATGATAATCGAATTAGAGTGAAGAAGTTTGAAGTTAGACAAAAGGTCCTTAAATATAACTCGAAGTTCAGTAACTATCTGGGTAAGTTGTGGTCAAAATGGTCGGGTCCTTATATCGTAACAAAAGTCACGCCTCATGGAGCTATTGAGATTGAGAATCCGATCGAGCACCGTACCTTCATGGTAAACGGTCATCGATTGAAGCTTTATCACGGAGGCGAAGACATTAATCACGCGGTGGATCCACATCCCGGAGAGGTTATGTACCTCCTCGAAGCACCTTAGAAGTGTGAGGTAATCGTCGAGCTTAACGACGTTAAACAAAAGCCAATTCATTATATATTAGTTTCGTATTTTCGTTAATTCATAGTGTATATTAGTAATTTTTGTTGATTAATGTTTATTATTAAGAAATGAGGAAGGGTAGTGTCTTTGATGATTTCAGGGGTCGAAGAACCATAGTTTGGGGTTGAAATGATGGAAAAACGAGAAAAAAATGAACCCCAAGACAGGGGCAAAACCGGGAACCCGGTTTTCACGAAACCTGAAACCCGGTTTTGGAAGTTACAATCCCCCAAGTCTCTGGTCATTGCGTCAACTTTGACGCAGGAGGTTGCGTTGGGATTCGCGCCATCGACAAAAACCGGGAACCCGGTTTCAAGATCCAAGAATCCCAACTCTCTGGTCATTGCGTCAGCTTTGACGCAGGAGGTTGCGTCCGAGGTTGCGTTGGGACTCGCGCCGTCGAAAAAAAACGGGAACCCGGTTTCGAGTGACAGGAATCCCAACTCTCTGGTCACTGCGTCAGCTTTGACGCAAGGTGGCTTAGGTCAAAGGTAAAAAAAAAATCGTATTTAGTAATTTTTCCGCGCCGACATAGCATCAAAAACCAATAACCCGGTTTTCACGAAACCGGGAACCCGGTTTCACCGTTGTGAGAGGCGGTTTTTGAGCTTTTAACCTAGATTTTTTGCCTTCTTTCCCAAGCCAACCTCTTAATTCGAATCCTAGCCTCCACCCGCTCCGAAAATCATCAACCTAACACTATAAAATCATCAAACCAAGCCCTCTTTCATCACAAAAACACACAATCAACTCACATCCTCTCCAAAACACCATCAAATTCCAAATTTCTCCAAAATTTCTCCTTCCTAACCTTCAAATTAAATTAACAATTCTTCTTAATTAACTTCTACCCATCTCATATTCCACCATATTCTTCAAGTTTTAAGCCTCAAAACATCAAAGTTCTAAGCTTTTCTCTAGCTTTGTCACTATTTGGAGTTTTGAGTTTGGGGTGGAAAGAGATGACTAACAGAACCGATTCCATGTGTAACTATCGATTGAGAAACTTACCAATAAACATGAACAATGTTGGTGCTAGCCTAGAAAAAGCAATTGAGATTCCGGATTCGCGTTCCAAAAAGACTGAACAAATCCCAGTTGCTCCAAAGAGGAAAGAAACCCCAAGCAAGGCTAACCCGAAAAAGAGTAGATTAATTGATGAAAGTGAGGAAGAAAGTGAAGACGATATTGGGGAAGAAACAGAGCAAGAGATTCTTGAAGAGTCGGTTCAACAACAGAAACCTCCGCGTAGAAAGGTATGGGCTCAAAAGCCAAAGAGAGTTTTCGTTTCTTGGAATGATCAGGTGCGTGATAGAATTAATTATTTGAAGTTTGGTGAGGAGATGGATCTTCCTAAGGGTATTATGATGAGTGATTATAAATATTTGGGTTTATTTCCTTTCGTTCGATTATGTATCCCTTGGGGAAAAGTACTTTTTCATGGGGCTCGCCCAATTCCCGATGGAGAAAGGTATCCTGGACAAATGTATAGCAGTAATTTGTTACCATGTGCTAAAGTTTGGTCTCGATTTGTACTCCCAACCTTCTTCGGAATTAAACACATCTCGGAAGTGAAGAAGGAGCATCTTGTGTTCATCAAGTGTATTATTGAGGTGAAACCAATGGATGTTGCTCGCATGATTTATGACATCATCATGGAGTTTGCAAGAGTTCCGACTACGCAACAAAATATCAAATTCCCTTGTACCATCACTGCTTTTTGTTTAGACGCAAAAGTCCCGCGTAAGAGCGCAGAGATTGACCGTGTGGCAGTTGGAGAAAACATGGCTTTAACTTCAATCCGGAATGCTCATGATGAAGTTATACGAGCGGTAAGAACTCCCAGAGCCCCTCCAAAGAAGAAGATGCATACCGATCAAGAGTTGGAAGCGAAAGTTAAGGTGTTGGAAGAGAACCAAGTGAAGATGATTGCTACTTTAGGGAACGTTACAAAAGAGTTAGAACTTATCCGAAACATGCTAATGGGGGTGAGCACTATGCAACACGCCACCTATGGCTTACTTACGCAGGATAGAGTTCATGGACGCAACACCGATGACCAGCCACGCGCTGGTTAAGATACGTTTTCTATCCCTTCCGCGTTTTAGTGTAGTTTAGTTTATTTTATTGCGTTGAGTCTTTTTCAAGTCGTGGGGACACGACTCATTTTTGAGTTTGGGGTGGGGTTCGTTGCCTCATCCCAGTTTTATGTGCTATGTGTTTTATCGCTTTCAATAAAATTAATTAGGAGTTGCGTCTGACTGTAGAAGCTTTCAAATGTCCCCATTAAGCATACTTTTGATAAACCAATGATAGTAAATAGTGGACTTTAGGAATTAGTATAAAACGCGCTTTAATTGCATGCAAACATAGATATTGGATAGGAAAAATTAACAAACAATGCAAAAGAAGTAAGTTCGTACTTAAGGAAAATGTTTGGTGTGTAGAACGTGAGATCTAAATTAGTAGAGAACCCACTTAGATATGAACTAGAGACGAACCTTGTATCTAGGAAAATGATAGGGGCAGTTCTTTGATAGACATTTGAAGCCTTTTAGCTTTCTATCCCTTGTATTAATATTATCCGCCTTAGCCCAATTTTGAGCCTTAAAGCCTTTTCTTTTGTCGCCATATTATAAGCCCATATCCCCTTAGTTTATTAGGCATTTCCAAAATGACCCGCAATTGAATCACAATCCTGAGACATGTCTCGAGCTTGAGTTTGGGGTGGTGGATCCATCTTTTGGGAAATTACATTGGGAGGGAGATATATGTGTTTGTATTGAGGCACGAAAAGAAAATTCAGATGATATTGTTAATTGTAACCCTTTGTATTTAATTTATTATCTTTAATTTTCTTTAGTTAATTTAGATAATTCGAAATTTATTCTCTTTTATTTTCTGTCTTTTAATTAATTGCTTCTTACTCGTTATTTCTACCCACTTGATTAACACACTAATTCCCTGAGAACGAACTTTCTTATCATTAAAACATGAGTAATGATATATGTCACCCCTTTTCATGTCACCCTTTTATCACCCTTCTATATATATGTATTGATTTCCTTGAATAGAAGATAGATAAAAATTAAATAGGATAGAGAAATCAATTCATTGGTCCATGTAGGCATACACGTAGGAGGTGATAAAAGGGTGATACAAAAAGGGTGACAAATATCATTACTCTTAAAACATGCATACGTCCTGTAATACTTGCAGTATTGTGCCAGTCTAGGGTGAGAGTGCGTTGTTTTCTGACTTATTATTTATCTTATTTCTATCACACCCTAGGCGACACCAAGTTTTTGGCACCGCTGCCGGAGACTTGTGTCTCGTTAGCGTGTGGGTTATCTATTTCGAGTAGTAGTTTTTAGTTAATTTTTATTTTTCAGTATTTAGTTTTTGTTTTTCCGGATACACTTGTGGTTTGCTTTAGTCTTTTTCAGGTTTCACAGTGTTTGATTCTTGGCCTCCGTTACCGGAGCCTGAGAGGAGCTTCAGATCCTATAATAAACGTGTTCGTGAGGACAGAGCCTTAAGAAGAGCTATGGCAGGCGTACAAGATCAGTTAGATCCACCACTTGTAATCCCACCTGAAGGATTACAATACTATGAACCAGGAGAACCACCACCATTTATTCCACCTGGTGTACAACAACAAGGACAACATCCACTAGGAAGAGGTAACGGGCAAAACAATGTTGATCAAAACCGAGTTGAACAAGAGCTTCCTGGCCTCCGAGTGGCGTTTCATGTTCAACCGATAGGTTACCGTCCTCCAGAGATCCAAAATATTAAATTTCGACCTGATCCGGGTATGCTTAGTCAGTTTCAAAGTTTTGGACTCTACAGTGTTACAGCAATACAAGATCCGGTAAGATCGATTCAGAAGTTTATGCAGATTTGTGATGCTTATCTTACTCCAGGCATTACACGCGAGCAACTGTATTGTCATATGTTTTCGTTCTTGCTGACCAGTAGAGCTGGTGAGTGGCTAGATAGGCAACCACCAGGGACAATTAATTCATGGACAGAACTTCAAGCCGCTTTCTTTAACCGTTTTTATCCAAAGAGTATGAGACTCAAAGACCAAAGCGAGCTTACAAGGTTTTGTCAAGAAGATGGAGAAACAGTAGGAGAATCATGGACAAGCTTTCAACAGAAGTCAGCAAGATGTCCGCTCCATGGCTATACCCCCTCTTTACAGTTAGCTATATTCTATGAAGGTCTCAACGATCATGGTAGAGAGAAGGTAGATAACATAGGAAAGGGAAATTTCGTATCCATGAACCATAATGAAGCTGCCGAGGTTTTGGAAAATATTATTGAACGAGAAAGGAGTTGGCCTTCTACGCGAGCTCCTGTAGCAAAGACCTGAGGTACGCTTCGTTTAGATGCAGAAACTGCAAACTCAGCTCAAATATCCGCATTAGAAAATCAAATCAAAGAACTTAAGCTAGAGATGCAGAAAAATTTAGCCGCATCAAACGTAGTACAAGAAGCACAAGGTTGTCAACAATGTGGGGTTAATAATCATACTTGGGAAGAGTGCGAAGGAAATCCACAATCTGTTTATTTTATATCCAACCGAGGAGTTTATCAATTTGGTAATCGAAACCATCCGGGTATGCAATATTCAAATCCTCAGGGGGCCGCTAATCATGGTCATTATCAACCGCGTCCCCAGAACAACTTTTTCCAACCAAGAGGTCAGTATCAAAATCAATATCAGAATAGACCTGCTCCCCTACAACAACCTGTTCAAGATGCCTATGCCGATTCACTAGATCAGAAATCCTTACCACAGTATCCTCAACCTCAAGAGGGAACTATGGATAATCAACAATTAGCAACAGTCTTGGACCGTTTGACCACGACTATGAACACTCATGGCGAAAAGTTACAAGGACAAGATGTCGCAATTCAGATTTTAGGTACTCAAATAGAACAAATGAACAAGGTTCTAACAAACATAATGGAACAAAAAGAATTGAAGGCTATCGAAGGAGGTGATGACAATGTTGGGTTCGAAGCTTGTAAGGATATTTGCCTTAAAATTGAAGAAGAAAAGAAGGAAGTACCACATGCTGCCGTTAGTACCGTCGAGGTTCCGAGTACCGAAGAAGAACCAACCAAGTCTAGCCCCGTGGAATCTAACTGTTCTGAGAGTGATGTGGAGGACGATTCAGAAAAATCGGAATTTATACAGCTTCTGAAGGATATGCAAAAGGATATTAGATCGGCTATGGATTTTCAAGCTGAGCTGGCTAAAGAGAAAGAGGAAGAAGCCTCAAACGAGGAACCAAGATTTGAAGTTGAAGTTTCACCTGCTGTGCAAGAAGAGAAAGAAGAAGAGAAGGTGGAACCGCCACCTGTTGTTAAAACATTGTCGTCAACTATTCCTGATACAAATCCTAAAGATGACACTGAACTCAAGACATATGTGGAGGCATATACACCTGGAAATATCAACGCCCAAATGCTTGAGATTGCGAAGAAAGGACTTACACCGCAACAAGTTTTTACGCAAGTTATTCCTAAGAAAGAAGCGAGTGTAGAGATCTCAAGAGAAAACCTGAGAGTCACAAGAAGAAGTGAAAGAGAGTTACGAACGAAGCTCAAAGATCCGGGAAGTTTTAACCTTCCTATTAAAATTAATGGTATGCTCAAGGTGAAAGCTATGTACGATGTGGGTTCTAGTGTGAATCTTATGCCTAAGTCCGTGTTCGAGAGACTTGGACTTCAGAATTCAGAGAAAACTCCAGTGAAGTTGCAGTTTGCTGACAACTCAGTTACCAGGACATGGGGAACAGTGGAGGACGTCCTAGTCCGAGCAGGTAGTATCGCCATCCCTGCTAACTTTGTTATACTTGAGTTTGATGCAGATAAGCAGGTTCTAATCATACTTGGATGGCCTTTCATGGCCACAAGTAAAAGTGTTATCAACTTCCAAGAAGGGACCATCACCCTTCATACAAAGAACATAGCCGAGACCTTCTATGTCTTGGGCAAGAAACCAAGGAAGTTAGATCCCATCGTTCTTGTCATCCACAACCTTTCACATCACAAAGTCCCTCCTGAGAAAATCCACTTAAAACCTGTGGATACTGAACCAAACATTGAGTTTGGGGTTGGCCATGAAGTTCTATGGAAAGCTCACAAATGCGAGAATAGGCCACGTAGTTTAAAGACTCGTGGATGGGACCATTCATTGTCACTAAGGTTGTTTCAGCCAAGGTGATAGAAATTCGACCCAAGAAGGGGATCAAACGCAGATTAGTTGACGTTCATAGCCTAACTCGTTGTTGGGGAGGCTATATTCGCAAATCTTGATAGAGGTAATGCGTCTAACTTTAAAAGACGTTAAATAAAAGTGTTGTACGGGAGACAACCCGCAATTTTGTTAAGTTTTTATGTCTTTTACGTTTTTAATTTATGTTTAGTTTAGTTGTTTTTAGTTGATATTGCATATTTGAGAAAGGTATTAGGGTTTTTGATGCTTATGTATTGGAGAAATCGAGTTTGGGAGGAGAAAACAAAAAAAATTCGGAAAAATCAGACCATCAGTCCGGTATACCGCGCCTCAGCCCCGGTATACCGCGAAGAAGAAAACACGAGATCACGGGTATTGACTCGGATTTCTTGCCGAGAAGAAAAAAAATTGGAGCTATAGGTCTAGTATACCGCGCCTCAGCCCCGGTATACCGCGGGACCAAATACCCATGACCATGGGTAGAGAATTCGTGTTTTTTGCCGAGCATTAAAATTTCGAGGAACAGAAGCTGTGGTATACCGCGCCTCAGTTCCGGTATACCGCAGGTAGCCGCTGGAGAGAGAAAAAATTGCGTTTTGAGCTTATAAAAGAAGGAGATTAGGTATTATTTTGAATTTACAAATCCTTAATCCTCTCTTTCTTCTCCAAACCTCTCCCAACTCCATTAAAGCTCATTCAAACCTTCCCCAAACATCATAACACTACCCAATCATCATAAAAACACATCAAAGCTTCTCTCCACATCATTACAAAGGATATTTCAAACACCCAATTCTCACCAAACACATTATATTGAAGAATCAAAAGCTTAAATTTTCAAAATTCATCCTACCACATAAAGATTCATCAACAATTCACCTTTCCTAAACCAAATCAAGTTTGTTCAACTAATAATTCAAAAGTTCCAATTTCAAGAGTTGTTAAACCTTTGAGTTGGGGGTCAATTGAAGATGACTAAAAGAACAGAAACATTATCGAACAAGAGGGAGGTGAAGAAAAGCAAGGTATTGGGTTCAATTGAGAAGAAACCAAATAACAAAGGTTCTAGTTCTAAAGCTAAGGGTAAAATCGATGTTGAAGATGGAGGTAAGCTAGCAATGTTTGATACTAATGGAAAAAGGCTTTACTTTTATTCAAAGGAGAAAACACAACCTCTTCCCTTCAAAGGTCCTACACTGATGCATAAAGAGGAAGCTTCTAAGGCCTTGAGAGCTTCTGCAGAAAATCAATTAAAGGAGCTACCTTTTGCTTATGAGAAAGTATTCGCTGAAGAAGTTGGTACAGGAGAATACAAGAGATTCTTGGAGCTTGGTGAAAAATTGGGTTGGTCTACGTTCATGGTAAGACGTTCTGAATTATGTCATGAGTTAGTTTTGGAATTCTATTTAGGCCTCTTTAGCCGAGATAGTAAAGGTTGTGTTCCGATTAAAGGAAAGTTAGTTCCTTTCACAGTTAATGAGATTAGAAACCACTTCAAGTTCGAGAAATTAATTGGATATTGAAAGTACAGTGAAGCGGTTGCTAAACGAAAAATCTTTGATTAGGAATTACTTTTTGAGCATGTTTTAGACAAGGAGAAAGTGCAATCACATAAGGGAGAATTGAAGGCACCTTGGCCTTACAAATATCTTCAACTGGATGCGAGAGTTTGGCACAATTTCCTTATTCCTAATGTCTTCGGAAACACATGAACTTTGGATATGATTAAAAGAACGCTCTACTTTTGGATTGTATTTTGAGAGGAGAAGAAGTGGATGTGGCACAGTTGATCTATGAGGAGGTGATGCGATTTTTGGTCTCTCCTAAATCAGTTTATAATGTTAAATTTCCTACTATGATCACGTGTCTTGTGCAAAAAGCGAATGTTACATTGGGTGAAAAAGAGAAATTCGAGTTTAAGAAGAGTACTATTGATAATGCTTGGATCATGAAAGTCTTGAGAGGAGCGATTTCTACGCACATCTCAAAAGAAGAAAAGGAGCAAAGTTGGCAAGAGAAGATGGAGGAGCGTTTAAACAATTTCAAAGCAGCTCAAACTTCCTTAGCCAATGATGTGAAATCAAAGCCAATCAAGTGAACATAATGAGACTCCTTAAGCAATTAAAGAAAGATCAAGCAAATCCGACCTTAGATGTCAATAATGCGAGGCAATAAGCCTCGAGAGTATGTTCTCTTTCTTCCTTACCATTTCTGTAAATGCTTTTATCTGCTAATTTTAATTTCTGTTTCGAGTCTTTTTCGAGTCGTGGGGACACGGCTCATTTTAGAGTTGGGGGTGTGGGTGTTCGTTGTCTCTCATCTCCATTTTTCTGTTTTTAGGTAGAAATTAAAATTTTTGATACATGGGAATTAGATGTAGAGTGTGTTTAATAGCTTGAAAGCATAAGCTCAGTGAATTGATGATAGTAAGAAGTATGTTTATGAGCTATGTTATTTGTACGCTTTGAGTATTTGCAGGAAAACACACGTTGATAGTAAAGAAAAGATTAGTGAGCAATGCGATAGAAAGTATGTTCGATCTCAGGGAACCTTGAGAAGTGTGTAGGCCGTGATATCGAAGCTAGTTGACAAACCCATTTGATGAAAGTGCTAAAGGTAAGAAAATAACGAAATTGCATGGTGTAGAAAATGATTAAGGCAGTTCTTTCATATTGAAGCCACTTGAAGCCTTTTTATACCTTCTCACCTTGTTATTTGATTTTATATGGTATATCCTTCTCAGCCCCTTCTAGCCTTTCTAAAGCTTTTTATTTAGCCACATTATAAGCCATGTCCCTTTAGATTATAGGACTTTTCCATATGACCCGCACTAGAATCGCGATGCATAGACAGTTGTTTTAGAGCTTGAGTTTGGGGTGGTGGGTCCACCATTATGGGAATTGTTATTGGGATGGGATTATTGAGCTTATTAATTGTGCTTTGTTCTTTACATTGATGATGATTCATAGGATTATATTGTAACCCTTTGTCGGGGGTAATAGTGAATGAAAAAAAAAGCTACGAGCTAAAATTTGCCAACAAGGGCATTAAAAGAAAAGAAAAAATATATATGAGAAAAATAGCGTGATATCTCAACATTAAAAAGAGAGTCATAGCTATACAAAAGATTTGAAAAGAAAATATATATATTCGGACCGGCAACGTGGAATTTTTAAGTGAACATCTTATGCTTTAATTGGGTTATTGGGGATGCTAAATTGGGAATCAAGGAATTCATTGGGTTGAGTGAGAAAAGTTTTATGAGAGTAACTCAAGCTCTAGGGCGATTCGTTGATGGCTAGTGAGGAGAGAGCCAAAAGCTCACTCTAAATTATCCAAATATACTATCATACTGTCCCTAAGCCTAAATTACAACCTTAAAGACCTTTTGATTCTTTGCTATGAAATTGAGAAGTGATTGAGCCATTAGAGAGTAGTTAATTGGATCTTTGAATACTAGTGAAGTTCGATGAACAATCTATAGCTTCTTTGGAGAACTGGGTAAAGTCCCAATCCTTCTTACATTGCGAAACTAATATGATCTTGAATTCAAGCCGTGTTGACTATGGATATGAGAAGTGTACAGGTATGTAGTTTATGAATATTACTGCATGAAATTTTCTGAGTAATTGCTTTATGTCTATTCTATGTATTCTACTATGTTCTTCCCATTGTGTTGAAAATTCCATAAGTGTGTATTTATAGACTTCCCTTTGTTTTATCTTTATTGTATCGGGACGATACAACTTTGAGTTGGGGGTCTTGATGTCTCCTCATTTGTGATAGATTTATGTTAAGATGAGACATCATTTTTAGTGATTTAGAAGTCTTTCTAATCGATTTTCTTGAGAAATAGTGCACTTTCCTATTTTGAGTCTTGATTTAGTAAAATAATATTTTTAGAGCATATTGGGTTTAATTATTTATTTAGTGTGAAGCTTTAAAGATAATTATGGAGATTAATTAGAGTCCAAGTAAAAGACTACAAGATATGGAAAGATATAAGCATGGAAATTGGAGATAAGGAAACAAAAGCTAAAAACATGGAAAAGGAAAAGCTACCTTAATTCTGAATTTCTGCACCTACGACCACAAATCAGCTTATATCGCAATATCTTTGTGAAATTTGGAGAAACGGTCAAGAGAAAAGTTGAAGATCTTTCCGAGACGATGAATTTCGACTACTCATACGCGTCAAACGGATGAGTATTGAAGCTGCTAGGACTAAAACAAAAACGGGCCAGATTTCATGTTTTAGGGTTACGAATTTGAGTTGGGCTTGAAATCCATTACTTACCTTCTCCTTCAAGAAAACGTAGGTCTTCTAAACACCTATAAACACACCCTTATATCACTTTTAAATCATCCTTGCCTCATAGTAATTAGTTCTTAAGGTTTTATTCTTCCAAGTTATTGTAGAGAGCAAGATTATGTCTTTTATTATTTCCTTTAGTTTAATTCCTTCAAGTATGAACTAAATTTCTCATAGCTTGGGTTTCGCATCATGTATAATCTATGAACCCTAATTTCTTTCTATCTATGTTTCTTTGGGAATTACATGTTTTAATCTGATATCAGCTGCTTACCTTTATATTTGTTTATGTGTTTTGATTTAATGACTGTTTTCCTTGCTAGTGCACGAGTATAGGATTACCTTAATAGTAGTTAGATGATCGCCTTAGCTGGGTGTATAATTATTGAAACACCACATAACGTATAGTGTCGATATTGGTCCTGACAACACTGATTCTAACTAGATAGTCATTAGGGTATAATTTAATCACTATCACCATGTATGGAAATTGATTACTTAGGGCCCTAGTGGCGTAGGATAACCCTATTTAAACCAGCCTCGTGGTGTGTCTGTAGCCCCCTTAGTCGCTCTCAAGGTCTAAGGTATGGGTTGTTAGAATCCTGACTAAATATCTAAGAGCTAATTATCTCCCTTATTAACTAGATTCGATAGAAAGAATTAGAAGGATTAGTGCATACTAGCAAAACCTAAGCTATACTTCTCATCTCATATTCTTCGTATTTAATTTATTGTCTTTATTTTTCTTAGGTTAATTTAGATAATTCGAAATTTAGTCTCTTTTATTTCCTGTCCTTTAATTAATTGCTTCTTACTCGTTATTTCTACCAACTTGATTAACACACTAAGTCCCTGAGAACGAACTTTCTTATCATTAAAACTTGCATACGTCATGTAATACTTGCAGTACTGTGCCTGTCTAGGGTGAGAGTGCGTTGTTTTCTGACTTATTATTTATCTTATTTCTATCACACCCTAGGCGACACCACACTCGGAATGGACCAGGAAAGCCTAGCTCTAACCGTTGATTAGTCATCTAAAACCTGAAAAAGACAAAAACAAAAAGAAACACGTAAAACTGAAGAAAAAAATCTTCTACACTAAATAAACACAAATAAACTAACTTAAAGATAAATCCCCGGCAGCGGCGCCAAAAACTTGGTGGGGGAAAAGGTGTGATAAATAAACGTATAAATAAAGATAATAATAAAGGACACACCCTTGACTACCACGAGAAACTCACTGCAAGTATTAGAGATCGTTTGCAAGTTTAGTTGATAAGAAAAGTTTGTTCGTAGGGATTTAATCTGTTATATCTACTTGTATTCAATAAGCATAGATGAATTTAGATGTTTAGATAAAATAGAGATAAGATGAATAATTATCTAACGCGAATAAATAAATAATTAAAATAAATAAATATGAATGTAAGTCGGATAAATTAAGGTTACTAATATGAGCCTATCTTACAAAGTTGTTATTCTAACCTTAAGGGTGAATTGAGCATTATATACTAACCAGGATTCTAAATTCTTCCTAACCCCCGTGAGGGTGGACTTAGGAGCAACCTATCCACTACCAGGGGACTTGGGTAAGGAGACCTTTTCTAATTATCGGTGGTTAATCAAACCTTTATGGCTATCTAGTTAGGCTAGCCCGTCAAGATCACTATCGCACACTAGACGATTATGCGGTGTTGTCAATAATTGAATCCCCCTTTCGGGTGTTAACTAAATTTGATGTCTCCCTATTTGTGATGATTTAATCTTATTTGGACATGATTTTAGGTGTATTTATTAGGATATAGGTCGATTTTCTCATGATTTACTACACTTTCCCATTTCTTGTCTTGATTTGATTATTTATCATTTTTAGAGCATATTGGGTTTAATTGTTTGTTAATTGTGAAGTTTTAAAGATATATGGTAATTAATTAGATTCCAAATCAATTTTAAGAGATAAAGAAAAGAAGATAAACATGGAAATTGGAGATAAAGGAAGTAAAAGATAAGTATGGAAAGATAAATGTGCCGAATAAATCTAAATTCCAACAGCTAAGAAAATAAACGTGATCATAACTCAATATAAGTTAGGAATTTGGAAGAATGATCTAAAGTAAAGTGATAGAGCTTTCCGAGATGATCAGTTTCGACATAAAGAACGCGTTAAACGGATACGTATTGAAGGAGTTACGGTCAAAAAAAATAACAACAGAATCTTACCTTTTATATATTTTAGGGTTACGAATTAGAGTTGGGCTAGGAGTCCAATACTTGTCTTCCACTCCAAGAAAACATTTTAGGGTTTCCTATACCCTATAAATACACCCTATAATCAAAAGAAATACATCCTTGGCCAATCCTTAAGCTAAGATAAAGCTTACAACAAGAGAAAAGAAGTCTGGAAGGAGCTGAACACCATATCATGTCTCCACAAGCCTTCAAATTTGTAATTGTTTTCTTTTCTTCTTCTAGTATGAACTAAATAACTTTTAGCTTGAGATTTAGCATATATTTATGAACCCTAGACTTGTTTTACATCTATCTAATTTGGGATACCATTGTATTTAATTTATATTTATGTTTTATTCTCTGATTTATGTGCTTTGACTTATTGTCTGTTTTCCTTGCGGTGTACAGCGTATAGGTTTACCTTAATAGTAGTTAGATGGTCACCCGGAAGGGGTGTCTAATTATTGAAACACAACATAAACGTCTAGCGTACGAAATTAATCCTGACAAGATTTACCTAACTAGATAATCATGAGGGTTTAATTTAATCACCAATCGTCATTAGTAGGTCCGTCTTACTTAGGACCCTATTGGCGTAGGAACATCCTACTTAAGTCCCCTCGTGATTGTGAGGTCGCCGCCCTAGTTTGCTATCCGGTGATAGGGAAGAATTTAACATCCTGGTTATTGCAATTTTACATAATTCACCCCTACATGTTTAGAATAAACAAGGCTAGTGGTATTACTTGCTAATTTCATGAGCTAAACTCTCATGCTATCTTATTCTCTTCGTATTTACTTTTCTGTCTTTAAATTATTGGTTTAATTTCTATTTACAAAAACTAAACAAAAAAAGATCTCTTTAGTCTTTTATTTTCTTGCGTATTATTTAATATAGCTTTCATATTTGCACTTGATATTTGCATAAGTTCTTCCTAACTTTCGTAGTCTCTGAGGAATGAATCTTATTTATCATTAAAACTTGAATACGTCTTGTATACTTGCAGAACCGTACTAGGCTAGGGTGTCTATTTTTTAACTTACTTATATCATATTTTTATCACACCCTAGTCGACACCAAGTTTTTGGCGCCACTGCCGGGGACTACATCGTTAGTCCTTGTGCATTTGTTTTGTGCTTTTATTTCAGTTAGTTCTATTTTACGCTTTTGCTTTTAGTTTTGTCTTACAGATTTACAGATGGAAAGCCCAAGGAGACTTGATCTTCCCATCTCATTCAGAGTGCAACCTAGAGGAATCCGCACTCCAAAAATTCAAGCCGCTAAATGTCGACCAGATCCAGGCATGATAACTCAATTTGCGAGTCATGGACAATTAGTGGTGCTGCACAACAAGATCTGGTCCGGTATGTTTAGAAATTCATGCAGATATGTGACGTCTATATAATTAAAAGGCGTTACAGACGAGAAGATGTATTACGTTATGGTCCAGTTCTTTTTGACCGGAAATGCAAGCGATTGGTATTATTACCAACAACCCGATATTATTTCGGATTGGGACAAGCTTCAATCCAAATTCCTAGATTGATTCTATCCAGTTAATAGACGTTTAAAAGATATGTTGGAGCTTGAACACTTTATGCAAGAAGAAGGGGAGAGTGTTGGTGAAGCTGGTGGGTCCTGGTGTGTTATTGAATTAATGCGAAAGTAAAGGAACCACAATCACCGCAAGTGTACGGTTGTCCAAGTAATATTCGATAAATCGAGTTCGTTCGCAGGGATGGATTAGGCACAACTCAGGTATTAATCGAAAAGTAAGAATAATTGCTTAACAGAAAAATAAAGTAAAGATTTTTGTTTGGTTTTATAAATTAAGATGCAAGAAAATAAATTACTGAATTAAAAGAAAGAAAATAAAAGAGATTTGAAACTTCAGATGACAAAGAGTACTTGATCCTCGCAAGGGTTTCACCTAATCTATCTAATTCATGCTTCTGTTTAAGGGCTAAACTGGTATTATTATGCTAGTCGGGACTCTAATATCTCCTAGCCCTCGTCAGGGTGGACCTAAGAGCTATCCTACGGTATTACAAACCCCGTCAGGGTGAATATAAGCTACTTTCAGATGAATAATAATTTACCTCATTGGCTGCATGGTTAGTTAAGCCTGTCAAGGTCAATAACGGATACTATGCGTCTATTATCTAAGTCTGTAATTAAACCCCCCCGTCAAGGTGATCCATACGCCACTATATGGAATAGCCTAATTACTATGAGATAAGTTGATTCATGACTTCAAAATTAGTAATTAAAACAAAATAATAGTCAACACAAAATACCTAATCTAATTTAAACTATTAAATCCCAAATTCAGAAAACATAAATTAAACAGAATTAAGTTCAACCCATATAGCGATTCTCAAGTACTAAAGAAATTAGTTCATAACGGAATGGAAAACTAAAATTAAAATAAAGAAATTCATAGTTTCGAATTACAGAAAGAAAATAAAGAACCTAAAGGTTAAGATGACTGATGATGAAGAACAGGACTCCTCCAGCACTAGCTTCTCCTTTCCTCCTTGCTCTGACTTGAAAACCTTAAGCCTCTTGTGTAATTATCTGAAGTGTCTGAAAGTAGGCGGTTAAGGGGTGTATTTATAGGTGTTGGAAGACCCTAGGGCGAATTTGCTTGGAGTGGAAGACAAGTCAAGGACTCTCAAATTCGTAGCTCTAAAAGATAAGATTCTGCTGATTTGATTTGGTCATATCTTTTTCAATACTTATCCGTTTGAGAAGTTCCAATATATGAAACTGCTTGTCTTGGAAAGCTCTTTCTATTCGTCCAGAATCCATGCCAATCTTTTATTATGATTTAGTCTCTAAAACGTGGCTGGATTTTCAGATTTCAAAAGGCAGCTTTATCTTTTCCTCTTTTGAATAAATCTTTCCTAAATCTTCTTATTTCCATGTAAATCTTCTTTCCTTTCATCTTTATCTTGACTTGGTCTCTAAGTAATTACCATTTATCTTTTAAAGCTTCACATTAAATAAATAATTAAACCGCATATGCTTAAAAAGAATAAATCAATAAATCAAGAAACCGAAATAGGAAAGTGTACTCTAAAAATAGAAACTCGACTCAAAATCATTTCCTAACACTCTAAAATACGCTAAGACTTTATTCTCACTTTTTCTCCTTGGATTGGTCTTTCATGAGATTCAAGAACCAATTAACTTTGTATTAAAAATAGTCAAATTTAGGCACAAAAGCTCAGATTCTGCAAATAGTTAATTTCCAAGGGGAGAAAGTGCAATATGATCAAATAAGCTAAAGTCTATCAAACAAGTCATTTATTCACCTAAAAGGATGTCTCCAAGGGGCTAATATTTAGAACAAATCGGGAGACATCAAGACCCCAAACTCAAACCTTTGTCGTCTCGACAAAGTAAAATAAAAAACAAAGGATCTTTTAGGTGAACGCAGAAGGTAGAATCTAGTAAATAATCCCAAAGAAAAGATTAAAACAAATTTCATATAGTCTAACCTAGGAATTAATATACACCTACACTTATCATGCAAAATCAATACAAAACAATATCAATCCAAAATTAATTTCACAATGCTAGAAGGTAACGCTTATTACTTATCTCAAGATGGTGGCTATAGGGTGTTCCTCGATCTTTACTTGTGTTGAATGTTCCACTTAGAATAATCCCTATTAACTCACTGTGCGTCTAGGAATCACGAAGTCTTTACGGTTTTAGCATAAGCTGAAGGACGGTATAGTATGTATATTTGGTAAATTTGAAGTGAGCTTTTGGCTCTCTCCTCACTTACCATCAACAAAACTGTCCTAGAGCTTGAGTTTACACTCGAATTACGTTCTCACTCAACCCAATTGACGCGCTTAATTAGCGTCCCCAAATTAACCCAATAAGCACTAAGGATGATTCACCTAAAAAAATTCCACTTTGCCGGTCCGAATATGTATATTCTTTTCAAATCATTCGTTTTTTTTCTATAGCTATGACTCTCTTTATGATGTTGAGATATCATGCTATTTTTCATAGTTATGCCTATTCATAACTTGAGCTCGAAGCTTCTTTTCCATTCACTATTACCCCGGCAAAGGGTTACAATATAATAAACCTGTGAATCATCATCATGTATAGCACAAAGCATCATTAATAAGCTCAAAATTCCCATGCCAATTTAAATTCCCATATAGTGGACCCACCACCCCAAACTCAAGCTCAAGATAGGAAGTCTCAGGATCGTGATTCAAGTGCGGGTCATATGGTCATGCCTAATAATCTAAAGGGTTGGCTTATAATGTGGCGACAAAAGAAAGGCTTAAAGGCTAAAAATTTGTCTAAGAAGGATAAAATTAATTCAGGGATAGAAGGCCAAAAAGGATTCAAAGGGCTAACAAAGAACTGCCTCTATCATTTTCCTATCTACACAACTTGTCTCTAGTTCGTACCTAAGTGGGTTCTCTACTCATTTAGATCTCACGTTCTACAAACCACCTATTATCCTTAAGCACAAGTTTATTTCTTTTGCATTGTTCATTAATTTTTCCCATCAATCACTTCATATTTGCATGCAATCAAAGTTCAGTTTACACTAACTCCTAAAGTCAACTATTTTCTATCATTAATTCACAAAAAGCATGCTTGATGGGGGCATTTAAAATTCTCTACAGTCAACGCAACCCTAAGATTAATTTTATTGAAAGCATGTAAATCACAAAAAATTGGGATGAGGCAACGAACCCCACCCCAAACTCAAAAGTGAATCGTGTCCCCACGACTCGAAAAAGACTCAATAAAGCAATAAAATTAAACTAAACTACCTAACTAGGTCCTACCATCAATTAAGAAGAAGAATTAGAATGGGGTACCTGGCCATAAAGATCCACCGTGTCCTCCTCCGAAGGGGAAGAATAATTATCAATATCCATGTGCAAAGTTACCTCTTCCAATGTTGACTTAATCTGTGTAATTTCCTTCCAAAGTGCTCCGATGTCTAGTCGTAAAAGTTAGAATTCTTGTTGCAAATTGTGAGCCCATGGAGGAATACGAGAATTAGTTTTAGAAGAAGAACCTTGATCTTGAATTTGTGTCTTGTCTTCAGGCTTTGATGATACCCTCATCCTTGCTGTTAATTTCCCGTGTTGTGGTGGTGCAGGTGCCTTTTCTTCTTGTGTTTCTTCAATAGGCTCATCAAGATTAATGGCCTTTTCAAGTGTAGAACCAGGCAAATTCTTGTTCTTCCCTAGGATACAACACTTCCTCTTATAATCCAAAGCATCTGTTCTGTTTGTCATGGTTGTAATGACCCCAAACTCAAGTTATACCAAGGATAGAATAAAGTTAAGAAAACTTGGTGTAGCTTGAGTTTCTTGCTTGGATTAGATGAACGAAGGTGGTTTCTTGATGAATCTTGGAAGAACTCTTGAAAGCTTGATGATCTTGATTGTGTTTAATGGTGTTTTGTGATGAATTTGATGAAGAGGTTGTGTTTATGGAGGATGGAGGAGAGATTTGATGATGTTAATGTGTTTGTTGTGGAGGTTTAATCAAGCTTCAAGGTGTTTTTATAGGGTTGGGAGCTGGAAAATTCGTTTGGAAGAGGCTAGGGTTTATCTCTTTAAGGTTAGAAGTTGACTAGGCATTGAACTCTTCACAAACCGCCTGGCGCGGTGCATCCCTGCGGTGCATAGGGTATACCGCGGGGTACACCGCAGCGCTGTGGTGTGATTTTTTTTTCGCTTCTTCCTTGTACCCGTGCTAACACCCCGTGGCACGCGTTTTTGCCGTGCGGTGTAGGGTGCGGTGCATGGGGTAGTCCGCACGTGCTCCGTCAAAAAACCCGCGGTACATACCCCGTGGCACGCGTTTTGGGCGTGCGGTATAGGGCGCGGTGCACCGCGGCTATCAGCTTCTTTTTTTTCTTGTTTCTGGATAAGACCCGTGGTGCGCGACCCGTGGTACGGGTTTTTGGGGCGCGGTACATCCCTACGGTATAGGGGGTACACCGCGGGGTAGTCCGCGCCAGCCTTGAATTCTCCAAAAAATTTCTCCTAGCATCCCAAACTCGATTCCTGCACCATTAACACAATACCCTTCTCATTTCTTAAAAGTAGACACTAAAACTCGACACTAACTTAGAATTATACACTAGGAATTGAAAAAATTAAAGCAATAAACTAATATACAATGAAATGGATTTTGTTTAACGTCGTTTAAGCTCGACGGGTTACCTCTCGCATCTATTCAGCTTCGAGGAGGTACATGACCTCTCCCGGATGTGGATCCACCATGCGATTAGTATCCTGGCCTCCATGATAGATTTTCAAACGATGACCGTTCACCATAAAGGTGCGGTGTTTAATTGGATGCTCAATCTCGATAGCTCCATGAGGCGTAACTTTGGTCACAATGTAAGGACCAGACCACTTCGATCTCAACTTCCCCGGATAATTGCTGAACTTGGAGTTGCATTTTAGGACCCTCTGTCCCACTTCGAATGTCTTTGCACGGATACGATTATCATGCCACCTCTTCGTGTTCTCTTTGTAAATCTTCGCGTTCTCATAAGAATGTAATCGAAACTCATCAAGTTCATGCAACTTCATCATACGATTCTCCGCAGCCAAGGTTGGATCCATATTCATCTCCGCAATTGCCCAATAGGCACCCATTTCAAGTTCAAGAGGTAAGTGACAAGCCTTACCATAAACAATACGATACGGAGATGCACCAACTGGAGTTTTAAATGTAGTACGATAAGCCCACAATGCATCATCTAGCTTCATAGACCAATCCTTCCTTGTGGGGCCAACAGTCTTTTCCAGAATAGATTTTACCTCTCGATTAGAGACCTCAGCTTGACCATTGGCTTGTGGATGATACGCGGTAGATACACGATGTCTCACACCATACTTCTCTAGAACTGTCTTCAGATATTTGTTCACAAAGTGTGAACCTCCATCACTGATAATAACTCGAGGTGTACCATGTCTAGTGAAGATGTGTGATTTTAAAAATTTAATCACTACTCGCGAATCATTAGTTGGTAGAGCTACAGCTTCCACCCATTTAGACACGTAATCAACAGCTAGTAGGATGTAAAGATTTCCGTTAGATGGTACGAAAGGACCCATGAAATCAATACCCCATACATCAAATATCTCAACTTCAAGCACATTATTACGCGGCATCTCATCCCTCTTGGATATATTACCAGTAAACTGGCATCTATGACATTTCTGAACGTACTCATGACAATCCTTATGTAAAGTAGGCCAATAAAAACCGGATTGTAGTACCTTAGCAGCTGTGCGGTCTCCTTTGAAGTGTCCTCCGTATGGCGAATCATGACAACCCGCAACCACTGCCCAAGCTTCTTTCTCAGGTATGCATCTCCTCACCATTTGATCACTGCACATTTTGTAGAGGAAGGGATCCTCCCAAAAGAACTGTTTAGCACGATGGATCAATCTTTTCTTGTCTTGTGATGTGGCTCCTTGAGGAAAGTTACCACTCACAATAAGATTCACAATGTCAGCATACCAAGGAGTACCATCATGTATAGCAAATAAACTATCATCAGGAATCTCTTCTCGAACCAACTCAGGATCATTATTAAGCTCTGAACCTTCAAGACGTGACAGATGATCTGCAACCTGATTATCACAACCCTTTCGATCTCGGATTTCTAAGTCAAACTCTTGCAACAATAACACCCATCTGATTAAACGCGGCTTAGCATCATTCTTTTCCATAAGGTATCTAATTGCAGAATGATCAGTAAAAACAACAACTTTCGCTCCAAGAAGATAGGAACGAAATTTGTCGAATGCATATACTACAGCTAGTAACTCCTTCTCTGTTACGGTATAATTCACTTGAGCACTTGTAAAGAATTTACTAGCGTAGTAGATGGAATGAAATACCTTATCTTTTCGTTGTCCCAGAACAGCACCCATAGCAAGATCACTAGCATCACACATAACTTCAAACGGAATCTTCCAATCAGGAGGTAATACAATAGGTGCAGAAATAAGCTTCTCTTTAATCTGTTGAAAGGCCATCATGCAAGCTTCATCAAAAAGGAATTTGGCGTCCTTTTCAAGTAAGTTACATAATGGTTTAGAGATCTTGGAGAAATCCTTGATGAAACGTCGGTAAAAACCAGCATGACCTAAGAAACCTCTCACCCCTTTAACAGAAATTAGAGGGGAAGACTTTTAATTACCTCAATCTTTGCGCGATCAACTTCCAAACCTGAACTCGAAACCTTGTGTCCCAACACTATACCTTCACGAACCATAAAGTGACATTTTTCCCAGTTCAAAACCAAGTCAGTTTCCTTGCATCTAACTAACACCTTCTCCAAATTCCGCAAGCACTCATCAAAGTTATCACCAAATACAGAGAAGTCATCCATAAATACCTCAAGGAAATCATCGATCATGTCCCAGAAAATTGCCATCATACATCTTTGAAAAGTAGCAGGTGCATTACATAATCCAAATGGCATCCTTCGAAAGGAAAAGGTACCAAAAGGACATGTAAAAGTGGTCTTGTGTTGGTCTTTTGGATCTACATAAATCTGATTGTACCCTGAATAACCATCCAAAAAGCAATAATATTCTCTACCAGCTAGCTTGTCTAACATATGATCAATAAACAGAAGAGGAAAGTGATCTTTTCTGGTGGCCTTGTTCAACTTACGGTAATCCATACACACTCTCCAACCCATAACGGTCCTCGATGGTATGGCTTCATTCTGTTCATTCAAGATGGTAGTAATACCACCCTTCTTTGGTACGCATTGAACCGGACTCACCCATTCACTGCTAGCAATAGGATAGATAATTCCTGCGTCTAGCAACTTGATAACCTCTTTCTTCACCACTTCTTTCATAGCTGGCATTAATCTTCTTTGTCCTCCGATTGAGCGCGCATTTTCATCATCCAGAATGATCTTGTGTTGGCAATAGGAAGGACTAATACCTTTGATGTCAGCAATAGTCCAACCAATCGCCTCTTTGTTAGCTCGTAGGATGCGCAATAGTTTTTCTTCTTGAAGACTTGTTAAAGTAGCTGAAACAATAACAGGTAGAATTTTGTTAGTACCTAAATACGCATACCTCAGATGATTCGGAAGCGGCTTTTCTTCTAGTTTCGGGGGAGCTTCGATAGATGGTTTATTTTTAAGAACTATCTCCCCCGGTTCTCGGACAGGTTCATAAGTGAGACGCTTCTGCTTCGGATATCCAGAGTTAAGAGCTGCCACTGTTTCGGCTAACTCTTCAATTGGTTTTGGTAAGTCAAGTGTTAGGGCAGCTTGCAAGATATCACTGAAGTTCATGTATTCCCATACTTCTCGTGTGGCTAAATCAATTACGTCCAATTGGAAACAGTCTTCTTGCGAATCTGGAAACTTCATTGCCCTAAACACGTTGAACTTTACCTCCTCGTCTTGGATTCGCATTGTCAATTCTCCGTTTTCTACATTAATAACAGTACGCCCCGTGGCTAGGAATGGTCGTCCCAAGATGATGGGGACATTCCTATCCGCGTCGTATTCAAGAATAACAAAATCGACAGGAAAAATTAAAGTACCTGCTTTGACGAGGACATCTTCTATGCGTCCCTCTGGATGTACGAGGGATCTGTCAGCCATTTGTAGGACCATGGATGTCGGCCTTGCTTCTCCTATCTTCAACATCTCGAAAATTAATTTGGGCATGAGATTGATACTCGCTCCCAAATCACACAAAGCTTTACCTTGCCACTCATTGCCAATGGAAATAGGAATCGTAAAACTCCCAGGATCAAGTAGTTTTGGTGGCAATTTGCTTTGGAATATGGCACTACATTCTTCAGGCAAACCTATCATCTCATTCTCAAGGTGTGGTCTTTTGTTGGTGATGGCTCGTTTCAGGAATTTGACGTATTTCGGCACATCTCTAATAGTATCCAAGAACGGAATGTTAATATTAAGACCACGTACCACGTTCAGGAATTTCTGATAGTCAGCCATATCGCCTTTCTTCTGAATTCTCGAGGGAAAAGGTGGAGGAGGACGGGTTACTGTAGTATCTGGCTTCTTTGGCTTTTCCAGAATCTTCTCCACTTCTATTACTTCAGGTTCATCTTATTTCTCCCCCACATCTTTTACCAGTTTTTCCTTCACAGTTGTTTCTTTTTCATTCATTACGGGAAAAGGAGGTGGTGGGAGATTCTTACCACTTCGAAGTGTCACTGCATTACAATCTTCTTTTTGCTAGGTTCTTCAGTGTCACTTGGTAATTGTCCTTGCTGACGTTGATTTAGTTGCTTATTTATCTGAGCCATCTGAGTTTCCATCAATTTAAGTGCTGCGGATGTAGTTTGTTGAATGGTGATCAGTGTTGTTAAGGTTTGTTGAACATCTAGAGCACCTTCTTGAGGTTGAGCAGGTAAAGCTTTCTGGTTCATGGTTTCGGTATAAGCATCTTGAGGAGGTTGTCTCTGCGCTTGATTTCCGTATGCTTGTCCACCTTGGTAGTTGTTCTGAGGTCTTGGTTGAAAATTGTTTCCTTGGGGGCGTGGTTGATATGCATAAGTTGGATTAGCAGCCCCATTTGGGTTTGAATATTGGAAACCCGGATGGTTTCTATTCGGTTGATAGCCTTGACCACTTGAATTGTAATTTCCTCGGTTGGATACGAACATTACGGATTCTGGATTGTTTTGACAGGTCTCCCAATCATGATCTTGTGTACCGCAGTTAGAACATCCATAAACTTCTTGTGTAACATTAACATCTGCTCTTCTACCAGTAGCTCCTTTTGTAACAGCTAGAGTAAGCTGTTTCAGTTGTTGTTCGAGTTTGTTTTCCATGGCGGTGAATTTTTCTTCAATTGACGCAGTATTTCCACCTCGAACAGGTGTTCTTACAGTGTTCCAACCAAGTTCATTTGTTACAGTCCTTTTCAAAATAATCTTCGCATGAACTGGTTGTACCTGTAGGAATCCACCACCACAAAGCAAGTCTAGATCCTTTCTTGAAGAGCCATCAAGTCCTCGGTAAAATATCTTCATTTGTTGAACTTCTGTGAGGCCATGATCAGGGACTCTTCGTAAGCAAATCTGAAATCTCTTCCAACTTCTACCCAAAGTCTCGTCTTCCTCTTGTTTGAATGATGTTAGTTCAACTTGCGCATCTAATCTCATGTTCGCTGGGTAGTATCTATCGAAGAACGCGGTTTGTAATGCGTCCCATGTTGTAATTGTTCCGGGTTCTTGAGAATCATGCCACTCACTTGCTCCATCAATAACGAAGTATCTAAAATTGGCAAAATACATTTGCTCTTTAGTTACTCCTTGCGTAATATAAGAATCGCAAATTTGCATGAACTTCTGTACAGCACGGATCGGATCTTCACTGGGTGTTCCTCGGTAATTGCCATAACTTTGAAACTGAGATAGCATACCAGGATCGGGTCTGAATCTCTCGACATTAATATTTGCAGGGCCAATTCCGAGGGGAGGAGCTCGAAACGGAGCTTCTTCAGGGCCATTGATAAACCACAGATCATTGTTTTGAGCAACAGGAGCAGCTGGAGGGTTGAGTTGTTGATTTCCAACTTGACGATTGTCAACTGGGTCTTCATCCATTGTTTCTTTTGCTAATTGCTCCTCTAACTCTTTTGCTTTAGCGTTTCTCTTTCTTTTGTTTGCTTCACAAACTAGGCTTTTGGGATTTGCAAGAATCACGATATCTTCACGCATAAACCAAAACCTGTTACAACCCAAAGCGTAAAACTGAAAATAAAACTAAAACTAAACTAACAATTAAACTACTAAAAGATTAACACCGGGGTCACACGCTACAGTCCCCGGCAGCGGCGCCAAAAACTTGGTGGGTCTTGGTGTGTTATTAAATTAATGTGAAAGTAAAGGAACCACAATCACCGCAAGTGTACGGTTGTCCAAGTAATATTCGATAAATCGAGTTCGTTCGCAGGGACGGATTAGGCACAACTCAGGTATTAATCGAAAAGTAAGAATAATTGCTTAACAGAAAAATAAAGTAAAGATTTTTGTTTGGTTTTATAAATTAAGATGCAAGAAAATAAATTACTGAATTAAAAGAAAGAAAATAAAAGAGATTTGAAACTTCAGATGACAAAGAGTACTTGATCCTCGCAAGGGTTTCACCTAATCTATCTAATTCATGCTTCTGTTTAAGGGCTAAACTGGTATTATTATGCTAGTCGGGACTCTAATATCTCCTAGCCCCCGTCAGGGTGGACCTAAGAGCTATCCTACGGCATTACAAACCCCGTCAGGGTGAATATAAGCTACTTTCAGATGAATAATAATTTACCTCATTGGCTGCATGGTTAGTTAAGCATGTCAAGGTCAATAACGGATACTATGCATCTATTATCTAAGTCTGTAATTAAACCCCCCGTCAAGGTGATCCATACGCCATTATATGGAATAGCCTAATTACTATGAGCTAAGTTTGATTCATGACTTCAAAATCAGTAATTAAAACAAAATAATAGTCAACACAAAATACCTAATCTAATTTAAACTATTAAATCCCAAATTCAGAAAACATAAATTAAACAGAATTAAGTTCAACCCATATAGCGATTCTCAAGTACTAAAGAAATTAGTTCATAATGGAATGGAAAACTAAAATTAAAATAAAGAAATTCATAGTTTCGAATTACAGAAAGAAAATAAAGAACCTAAAGGTTAAGATGACTGATGATGGAAGAACAGGACTCCTCCAGCACTAGCTTCTCCTTGCCTCCTTGCTCTGACTTGAAAACCTTAAGCCTCTTGTGTAATTCTCTGAAGTGTCTGAAAGTAGGCGGTTAAGGGGTGTATTTATAGGTGTTGGAAGACCCTAGGTCGAATTTGCTTGGAGTGGAAGACAAGTCAAGGACTCTCAAATTCGTAGCTCTAAAAGATAAGATTCTGCTGATTTGATTTGGTCATATCTTTTTCAATACTTATCCGTTTGAGAAGTTCCAATAAATGAAACTGCTTGTCTTGGAAAGCTCTTTCTATTCGTCCAGAATCCATGCCAATATTTTATTATGATTTAATCTCTAAAACGTGGCTGGATTTTCAAATTTCAAAAGGCAGCTTTATCTTTTCCTCTTTTGAATAAATCTTTCTTAAATCTTCTTATTTCCATGTAAATCTTCTTTCCTTTCATCTTTATCTTGACTTGGTCTCTAAGTAATTACCATTTATCTTTTAAAGCTTCACATTAAATAAATAATTAAACCGCATATGCTTAAAAAGAATAAATCAATAAATCAAGAAACCGAAATAGGAAAGTGTACTCTAAAAATAGAAACTCGACTCAAAATCATTTCCTAACACTCTAAAATACACTAAGACTTTATTCTCACTTTTTATCCTTGGATTGGTCTTTCATGAGATTCAAGAACCAATTAACTTTGTATTAAAAATAGTCAAATTTAGGCACAAAAGCTCAGATTCTGCAAATAGTTAATTTCCAAGGGGAGAAAGTGCAATATGATCAAATAAGCTTAAAAGTCTATCAAACAAGTCATTTATTCACCTAAAAGGATGTCTCCAAGGGGCTAATAATTAGAACAAATCGGGAGACATTAGAAGCATGGTTATGTTTTAATGAGAAAAATGTGATATGTCCATTCCATGTCTCTTCGACGGAATATTACTTGACCATGTTCTATGGAGGACTCAATAACGAGTCCAAAGCAAGAGCAGATTTGTTAGGAGATAAAGGTTTCATATTATTAGATTCTGAAGAAGCTGAAACTATTATGGAGAATGTTCTTGATACCGAGAGAAGTTGGCCGATTGAATCAGAAAAACAATAAGAGGCCTCAGAATCTCTAAGGCTCAAAGAATTAAACCAACAACTCAAGGAGTTACAAGAACAAGCACGGACAATAGCTCAGGTAAATCTAGTACATACTTTACCTTCATGTCCTGGTTATGGAGCAAGAAATCATTCGTGGGGGAAGTGTATGAATTATCCAGCTTCAATTTCCTTCGTATCTCATCAAAGAAACCGTTATTCTAACGTTTATTATCGACCTCAAGGAAATTACGCTAATTATCAGTCCCCACATAATCAAAATTGGGTCGGAAATAAAGAGACATATTATCAAACTCAACCTCAATCCTATTATCAACCACAACCTATTTCTCAATAAATGCCAATTTATGAAGAAACTTATCAAGAACCACCTCAATATTCAATGCAACAAGCTACACAAGAGCAAACTTCGATTTTGGATTCAAGTATGGATGAGATGATGAAACTAGTTGAAAAAAATATGAAGATGAGCCAGCAAAAACTCCAAAACCAATCCAAGGTGATCAAGAATCTCGAGTATACACTGTCACAAATGGCGAGTACACTTCAAAATAGGCCAAAAGGGAAACTCCCAAGTGATACTATTGCTCCCATAGATGATGCTTGTCATGTAGTTGAATTACGAAGTGGAAAACAATTACCCCCTCCTAGAGTAGAACCAGAACCAACCTCTAGTCCTGACAAAGTGGTTGAAGACACAGTAGAAAATAAGGTCAAAGAGGTAGTTGAACCAAGGAGTGCCTTAGAAAAGACACCAGAAAAGAAGAAAAATTCAGTGGAAACTAATACACGTCCTCCTCCACCATACTCATCACGTGTCAAAAAGAAGAACAATGAAAAAGAATTCAAGAAGTTCCTTGACATGGTGAGCAAGCTAGATATCAATATTTTCGTTTGTAGAAGCTCTCAAGAGAATGTTCAAATATCTGAAATTCATGAAGGACATTCTTTCTACCGAACGAAGTTTAGAAACTAGGGAGAAAAATTGGATTACCAGAGGAGTGTAATGCTATTTGTCAAAGTAAGTTTCCACCGAAGCTACAAGATCCCATAATTTTTACATTTCCCATCGCAATTGGAGAAAGTTGGACCAGGAAAGCATTATGTAATTTAGGCGCGAGTATCAATCTCATGCAGAAGTACCTGTTCGAGAAGCTCAACATATGAGAGGTAGTAGCCACTTCAGTGTATTACAAATGGCGGATTTCTCCCTCTCCCAACCAGTAGGTAAAATTAAAGATGTTTTAGTCAAAGCTGGTACTTTTATATTTCCTTGTGATTTTATTATTCTTGACTACAACGCTCATAAGAATGTCCCCATTATCTTGGGTAGACCATTCTTAGCCACGGGGCGTACACTAATAGATGTTGAGAATGGTGAATTGATCATGAGGGTCCAAGACGAAAAGGTACGATCCAATGTGTTTACGGCTATGATATATCCAAATACGGAAGATGAATGCTTAAAAATATATGTCATCGACAAACTTACACAAGAAGTCTTTAATGAATCAAGTTGTGATGACGATCTAGACGAAGCCTTGGCACTTGAATCGCCAGAGATAGAAGATGATACCACTGACAGAGTTGCAGCATTAGGATCAAACATACGAGAACAAATTCGAGAATAAGGAGACATTGAACCAATGAAGAAACCATCTATAATATGTCCACCTGTTCTTGAAGAAAGACCACTTCCAGACCATCTGCGCTATGCGTATCTAGGTATGAACAATAAATTACTTGTTATTATTTATGCTAACCTTTCAGGTCCTCAAGAAGATAAGCTACTCCGTGTGCTTTGTTCTAACAAAGAAGCAATTGGATGGACTATTATCGATATCAAGGGAATTAGTCCTTCCATTTGTAAACATAAGATTATTCTTGAGAAAGAAGGAGGGCGATCTATAGAGGGGCAAAGAAGGCTCATGACAGCTATGAAAGAGGTGGTAAGGAAGGAGGTAATCAAGTCATTAGACGCGGGTATTATTTTTCCAATTGCAAGCGGTGATTGGGTTAGTCTAGTGCAATGTGTTCCAAAGAAAGGAGGTATCACTACCATCCTTAATGATCAAGATGAAGTCATTCCATCAAGAACAGTTGTGGGGTGGAGAGTATGCATGGATTACCGAAGACTCAACAAGGCTACAAAGAAAGATCACTTCCCGCTACTGTTCATTGATCAGATGCTAGACAAACTCGCAGGGAGAGAGTATTATTGTTTTCTTCACGAATATCCAGACTATAATCAGATTTGTGTGGATCCTCTTGATCCACACAAAACAACTTGGAGGTTGGTTTATGCAATGCACCTGCCACGTTCCAGAGGTGTATGATGGCTATATTTTGGGACATGATTGATAAATACATTGAGGTCTTCATGGATGATTTTTCGGTTTTTGGAGATAGTTTCGATGATTTCCTTAACAATCTTGAGAAGGTCCTTGTGATATGTAAAGATTCATATCTTGTGCTTAATTGGAAAAAATGCCACTTCATGGTACAAGAAGGGATTTTGTTGGGACATAAAGTTTCGAAGGCAGGGATGGAGGTTGATCGTGCTAAAATTGAAGTTATAAAAACCTTACAACCTCCAGTTTATGTCAAAGGAGTAAGAAGTTTCTTGGGTCACGCAAGATTTTACAGAAGATTTATTAAATATTTCTCCAAGATCTCCAAACCGCTTTGTTCTTTACTTGAAAAGGATACTCCTTTTAATTTTAATGATGAATGTCTTCAAGCGTTTTTAACGATCAAAGAGAAGCTCATCTCCACGCCGATTGTTGTACCTCCAGATTGGAATGCTCTGTTTGAACTTATGTGCGATGCAAGTGATCACGCAATGGATGTTGTGCTAGGCCAGAGGAAAGACAAGATCTTTCACACGATTTATTATGCAAGTAAGACCTTTAACGCTGCCCAAATGAATTATACAATAACGGAGAAGGAAATGTTAGTCGTGGTATATTCTTTCGAAAAATTTAGTTCCTACCTGATTGGGATAAAAACTATTGTATACACTGACCATTCAACAATCAAATACCTTATGGAGAAAAAGGACGCTAAGCCACGTCTTATCAGATGGGTATTGTTGCTACAAGAGTTTGACATAGACATTCAAGACCGGAAGGGATACGAGAATCAAGTAGCTGATCATTTATCCAGGCTCGAAGGATCTAATGCCAACAAGGAACCATTATTTGTCAAAGAGGTATTTCCTGATGAACAACGTTTAACGATTAAAGATGTGTTTGTGCCTTGGTATGCAGATATAGTTAACCTCCTCGTGAGTGGTGTATTCCCTATGGACTTCAATCCACAACAAAGACAGAGGTTAAGTCATAAATCCAGACAATTCTTTTGGGACGATCCTTACCTCTTCAAAGTTTGCATTGATCAAGTTATCAGAAGATGCGTCCATGAGGGCAAATTACTAAGATCATGGCAAGCTGTCATGGCTCGCCATATGGTGGTCACTTTAAAGGCGATGGAACTGTATCTAAAATTCTTCAATCCGATTTCTATTGGCCTACCCTACACAAAGCTTGTCATCAATTCGTTCAGACATGTCAAAGATGCCATATCACTTGTAATATATCAAAAAGAGACGAGATACCGCTTAACAATATTTTAGAAGTCGAAATCTTTGATGTATGGGGGATAGATATCATGGGACCTTTCATAACCTCCCATGCTTATCTTTATAATTTGCTAGCAGTATATTATGTGTCAAAGTGGGTAGAAGCGGTGGCAACTCCAAAGAACGATGCTAAAACAGTTATATCATTCCTTAAATCACATACCTTTTCAAGGCATGGTACGCCACGTGTTCTTATCAGTGATAAAGGTACCCACTTCATCAATTTTCAGTTAAGAGTTGCCCTTCGTATGGGGGTGAGACACCGCACTTCAACCGGTTATCATCCCCAAACTAACGGTAAAGCTGAGGTTTCTAACCGAAAAATCAAATCTATTCTTGAGAAGACCGTGAACAAAACGAGGAAGTACTGGTCATTAAAAAACTATATGATGCTCTATGGGCTTACGGAACAGCATTTAAAACACAAGTTGGGGCATCTCCTTATCGCGTGTTCTACGGTAAAGCATGTCATCTTCCTATTGAGATTGAATCCCGAGCCTTCTGGGCTATTAAAACTCTGATTCTAAACCCAGACTTGGCCGGAAAACAAAGGATGATGCAGTTGAATGAGTTTGATGAATTTCGTTTCCATGCCTATGATAATTCGCGTCTCTACAAGGAGAAAACAAAGAGATTGCATGATAAATGGATTCGTCCAAAGAGGTTAGAGAGAGGACAAAAGGTACTATTATACAACTCTAGATTCTCGAACTATCCGGGTAAACTTAAATCCTGTTGGGGAGGACCTTATATTGTTACTATAGTCACACCTCATGGAGAAATAGAAATTGAACATCCAACCGAGCAAAGGAAATTTATGGTGAATGTTCAGCGCTTGAAGTTATACCATTATAGTGGTGACTTTCGACGAGAGGAGACAATCCATCTCGAAGAACACGCTTAACCCGAGGTACACATCTAACTCAAAGACGTTAAACAAAAGTGCTCTTGGGAGACACCCCTTGTTTTAATTGCTTTCTAGATTAGTTTTATTTTTTGTAGTGTATATTTCTAAGTTAGTGTATATTTTTAATGTGTTTACAAGCTAATAGGAGGGAAAGGTAGTGTGTTAATTGTGCAGGTGACGAGTTTGGGGTCGAAAGAGGAAAAAATGGGGAAACCTGATTTCGCTGACCGGCGGATTCACTAGTATACCGGTGAAAAAACCGTGCCACGGTTTTTGGACTCAGGTTCCTTGCTGAGAGCTACCATCAGAAAATTCGCTTTTGTCGACACGGTTTTTGAAACATTCGACCGGTATGCCACCGAAATGACCGGTATACCGCCCAGTAAAAACCGTGCTACGGTTTTTGGACTTAGGTTCTTTGCCGAGATGAACATTATAAAAACCGTGTCCGCTTTTGTCGACACGGTTTATGACATCAGCGACCGGTATACCGCCGATCTAACCGGTATACCGGTCCGAGGTAGTTTGTGAAGAGATTTTTTCCTAATTAGCTTCTTACCTTACCAAGATCAAAACCTAGCCTCTCCAACACGAATTTTTCAGACCCGAACCTTATAAATACACCTTGCAGCTTGATTAAACCACCACAACAAACACAATAACAACAAGAAATCTTTCCTCCTTCCTCCATAAACACATATTCTTCATCAAATTTATCACACTACACCATAAAACACCACTAAAATCATCAAAATCTATCAAATATTCTTCCAAGAACAATCAAGAAACCCTTCTTCTACCATTGATAATCATTCGTCCAAGCAAGAAACTCAAGCCACACCAATTTGTCTTAACTTTATTCTATACTTGGTGTAACTTGAGTTGTGTGTTATTCAGAGATGACAAATAGAACGGATGCTATGGATTATAAGAGGAAGTGTGCGATCTTAGGGAACAATAAGAATTTTCCTAGAGCCATAGTTGAAAAGGCCATTGACATTGATGAGCCTATTGAAAAGAAACCAAAGATAGAGGCACCAGCACAACCACTACGAAAGAGATTAACAGCTAGAATGAGTGTACGACCCAGGCCTAAAGCAAAGACACCAATCCAAGATCAAGGTTCTTCTTCAAATCCTAAGGAGTCATACATGCCACCAGAATGGGCAATCAAATTAACAAACGAACTCAATTATATTAAAAAATAATTTGTTGCATTTTGGGAGGAAATTTCAAAGATTAATCAGGTATTAGATGAAGTAACTGAGAACTTGGATATTGATAATTATTCTTCTTCTTCGGAGTAGGATGACTTGCTAGATCTTTATGGCTAGGTACCCACTTCTAATTCTGCTTTTTATTTACTTGTATGCATTAGGTAGTTTAGTATAGTTTAATTTACATTTTTATTGTTTTATTGAGTCTTTTTCGAGTCGTGGGGACACGACTCACTTTTGAGTTGGGGGTGGGGATTCATTGTCCTCATCTTCCTTTTTGTTTTGCATAAAATTTAATATTTTTAGGTTTGAATTGGCATAGAATATATTGAATGTACCTATTGAGTGTGATTTAATTAAGTTAATGATATTAAGCAGTATGTTTTTGAAAGGCGTCATAAATATGTTTAGTATGCATGTATGAAAACAGGAAATAAAAGATAGAAAAGTTAATGAGCAATGCTAAGAAGTCATATTGAAACTTACGAAGAGTTATTTGGTGCGTAGAACGTGAGTTTTGAAAGTAGTTGAAAACTCGCTTAACTATGAACTAATAGTGAAAAAGTAACAAAATCTGGTAGTTAGAAAAGTGAATAAGGCAGTTCTTTCATATTGAAGCCAATTGAAGCCTTTAGCTTTCTCACCCTTTTATTTAATTATTATTATTATTTATCCATCTTAGCCCCTCTGAGCCTTTATAAAGCTTTTTAATTAACCACATTATAAGCCATACCCCTTAGTTTATAGGACTTATCCATATAACCCGCACTCGAATTGCAAAACCCGAGACAAGTCTTTTTTGGATCTTGAGTTTGGGGTGGTGGTTTTCATCATTAGGGATATTGGTTTGGGAAATTGTAATTGTGATATTATTGATGATGAAAAAGTTATTATTTTAACCCTTTTCCGGGGTTAAGAGTAAATGAAAAACGCTGAAAAGCATTGAAAGGAAAAATATTTATGAGAAAAAATAGCATGATATCTCAACATCAAAAAGAGAGTCATATCTATACAAAAGAAAAAAATTGATACGAAAAGAATATATAGTTGGACCGGAAAATTGAATTTGTATATCATCATAAGAAGGTTTTATTTAGGTTATTGGGGATGCACATTAAAGCATCAAAAATTGGGTTGAGTGAGAACATCTTCGAGTGAAAAACTCAAGATCTAGGGAGATTCGTTGATGGAATGTGAGGAGAGAGACAAAAGCTCACTTTTCATTATCCAAATATACCACACCGTCCCTAAGCAATGTTATAACCGTAAAGACCTTAGGATTTATAGCTACTTGATGGAGAAACAATGGAGCTATTAGGTTGTAGGTAAGTGGACTTTTGGATGCTATACTAGGGCTTATGAACAACCTATAGCCATTAACATGAACTGAGTTGAAAACCTCTCCTTCTGGCGTCGTGAAATTAATCTGGTCTTAAATTTATGGATTGTTGATTATGTGTATATTAAGCGTAGGTGTGCATTATTTCTTTAGCATTACTCCATGAGACTTTTTAGATATTTTGCTCTAGGGTCATTCATTGTATTCTACTCGTCTTCTCCTCCTACTTCTTCTTCTCTGTTTATTATTTGACTACCCTACCGTTCTTTATCTTTATTATATTGGGACGATACAACTTTGAGTTGGGGGTCTTGATGTCTCCCTAGTTGTGATGATTTAATATTAGTTGGAGACATCATTTTAGGTGTATTTATTAGGATATAGGTCGATTTTCTTATGATTTACTACACTTCCCTATTTCTTGTCCTGATTTGATTATTTATTATTTTTAGAGCATATTGGGTTTAATTTTTTGTTAATTGTGAAACTTTAAAGATATATGGTAATTAATTAGATGTCAAATCGGTTCTAAGGGATAAAGGAAAAAAGATAAACATGGAAATTGGAGATAAAGGAAGTTAAAGATAAGTATGGAAAGATAAAGTTGTCAAGTAAATCTAAATTCCAGCAGCTACGAACATAAACGTGATCATAACTCAATACAGTCTAGGAATTTGGAAGAATAGTCTGAAGCAAAGTGATAGAGGTTTTCGAGAAGATCGGTTTCGACATAAGGAACGCGTAAAACGGATAAGTATTGAAGGAGTTACAGCCAAAACAAAACAGCAACAGAATCTTACCTATTCTATATTTTAGGGTTACGAATTAGAGTTGGGCTAGGAGTCCAATACTTATCTTCCACTCCAAGAAAACGTTTTAGGGTTTCCTATACCCTATAAATACACCCTCTAATCAGAAGAAATACATCTTTGGCCAATCCTTAAGCCAAGATGAAGCTTACAACAAGAGAAGAGAAGTCTGGAAGAAGCTGAACACCATATCATGTCTTCACAAGCCTTCAAATTTGTAATTGTTTATTTTTCTTCTTCTAGTGTGAAATAAACTACTTTTAGGTTGATATTTATCATATATTTATGAACCCTAGACTTGTTTTACATCTATCTAATTTGGGAACTATTGTATTTAATTTGAATTCATGTTTTATTCTCTGATTTATGTGCTTTGACTTATTGTTTGTTTTCCTTGCGGTGTACAATGCATAGGTATACCTTAATAGTAGTTAGATGGTCACCCGTAAGGGGTGTCTAATTATTGAAACACCACATAAACGTCTAGTGTAGAGAATTAATCCTGACAAGATTTACCTAACTAGATAATCATGAGGGTTTAATTTAATCACCAATCATCATTAGTAGTTCAGTCTTACTTAGGACCCTAGTGGCGCAGGAACATCCTACTTAAGTCCTCTCGTGATTGTGAGGTCGCCGCCCTAGTTCGCTCTCCGGGGATAGGAAGGAATTCAAAATCCTGGTTATTGCAATTTTACATAATTCACCGCTACATGTTTAGAATAAACAAGGCTAGTGGGGATTACTTGCTAATTTCTCGAGCTAAACTCTCATGCTATCTTATTCTCTTCGTATTTACTTTTCTGTCTTTAAATCATTGGTTTAATTTCTATTTACAAAAACCAAACAAAAAAAAATCTCTTTAGTCTTTTATTTGCTTGCGTATTATTTAATCTAGCTTTCATATTTGCACTTGATATTTGCATAAGTTCTTCCTATTTTTCGTAGTCTCTGAGGAACGAATCTTATTTATCATTAAAACTTGCATACATCCTGTATACTTGCATAACCGTGCTAGGCTAGGGTGTCTATTTTTGCACTTATTTATATCATATTTTTATCACACCCTAGTTGGCACCACAATTACTAAGGATAGTCCTAAGATTGGCCAAATCTAGGGCTGGAACAATAAGTCAAAGCACACAATACCAATATACGCCAAGCTCAAATCAATTAAAATAACAAATAGTATTATGGGATGTAAGACAAAATAATAACCCGATAATTAAAAGTAAAACTTACATAATAAAAGTTTAGAAATATGGTGAAGCAACAAATCTATAGCTAATTACCCTAAATATAGAGATGGAGAGATGTAGAAGAGGAGTTTGTCACTCTCCAACTTCTTGCTTCTTGTCTTCTTCTACAGATCAACTTGCTTCTATGGATGATAAGCTTTATACTAATAATTAATATTTAAGTATGGACTAAGCTAATGTTTAAAACTGAGCAAGGACATGTTCACAATAGTTAAAGGGTGTATTTATAATAGTATAGGAAGCCCTAATTCGGATTTATTGGAGTAGGAGGCAAGCAATTGAACTTCTTTTCCAAATCAAATTCGTTTCCTAAAATATAGGAGAAGGAAAAAACTGCTTCTGTCTTGTTTTGGCCTTAAATTTTTTTGATATTTCTCTGATTTTCACCTACTTTATATCGAAACGACCGCGTCGAAAAGATATACACTTCATTTTTAGAACACATCTCGAAATTCAAAGCCGATTTTAAGTTATGATCACTTTAGTGGACGTTGTTGTTGAAATTCAGATTTACTTGGCAACTTTTTTTTCCTATTTTATCTTTACTTCCTTTTATCTCCAATTTTCATCCTTGTCTTCTTTCATTTATCTCTTTAGAATTGATTCGACATCTAATTGATTTCCATATATATTTAAAGCATCACATTAACACACAAATTAAACCAAATATGCTCTTAAAATAATAAATCATCAAATAAAGACAAGAAATAGAAAAATATAATAGTATGACTAATTGCCTTCCACCTGACCATGTTTAGCAAAATCTCCATACTCACTCGAGTACCCGGACCTTGAAACTACCTTCTCATACCAAACACCCAAAACTTTCATCCAAAAATATAAATCCCCAACCATCAACTGGTTAACATAGAGATTCACTACACCCCTAATCCATTTCTCCCTGTGGTCAAAGCAAAACTCTTGACTCACGCTCTCTTCTGTCTCCTTACTATCAGTTTCGAGTTCCCAGTCCACATACTTGATCCCGTAGAAAATGGAGGAATCAATTTCCAAGATTTGTTTGTCCAACCTATCCCCTTGCCCTTTCAGTCTCTGATTGTCTTTCTTACAACTCCGGATAGATAAATTATTAATATTGTAAAGCCAATCCACACTCCCGTCCTCTAAGTTCATCTACCAGAATCCAGAAGTTGCAACAAACCCTAATTATGAAATAAATTTGTGATCTCACCTGACTCCAACTGTTATCCTTTCCGGTATCGTAACCCATGTCGTTGTTTATCCTTATGTGAGTATCCTTCATAATCTGTCTTCTACTCCGTCGTTGTGCTACATAAACCTTCACCTCTAACCGAATATTGTGTCTGTTGTCGTTACAAGTTAACCCCAATTCAAATTCATGAAAAACCCTAATTTTCCTAAGCGTTGCTTCTCTTGTAATCGTGTCGTCGGCAGGTTTTGTTGTTAAACGTGAATTTCCGTTTGTAGAGAGACCCATATTCGCCGGAGCGGAAGAACCCTTCAACGAGGCTTGAACAGTCCCCAAATAAAATTACAACGAGGATAAGATTGAACCGAAGACAACTAACATGACCCAATAATATGCCAAGATCTAAAGAACCCTCGGATTAAAGCTATGAATTGATAGAATACGAAAAGTGTAAAAACCCTAATTTTTTCCCCAAATCGCCTATACGCGAGAGAGTTTTCGTTCTCTCTAAGTGTCTATTAAGATGTTTGGGGTATTATGTACATTCATATTTTTTTAATATATAATTTATTTTACCCGCTAAAAAAAAATAACACCAATATAAAAAGTTTATTTTGACTATCTGTTTGCACTAAAGAATACTCTATATATGGTCATTTTATTGTGGAAATTGATGATGATTTGATGGTCTGAATACTATGAAGTATTTGAAATATGAATATTAAATGATTGTCATTCCTAATATTTCCCATGCTGATGGTAGCTGAGTTGACTCAGCAGACAAACATTTCTAAACCTGGTCAATAGGCGGATTACCCTGCACTCCTTATTGTGGTTGCATTAAGTCTAATTTTCTTCTGGTAAATCTGCTTGATTTTGTTCGTAGAAATCAGGGGGTATATTGGTATTTTGAAATGCAGCTACTTTTATAAAAACAACCATTTTAAGGGATCGTGTTTTTGGTTTTACTTTAACTTATCAAAACATTGTTGTTGATCTTCAATACTATCACCAAGAAGTTTGTAAACACTGTTTTGTTTACCTACTAATTGGGTTTGATACTACTTTTTGATGCAAATCTTACTGGTGTAGAGACTAAACAACTTATTTTGCTTATAATTTTCCCTTTTTTAATTTACAAAAGAAGGAAAAAAAGAAAAAGAAAAAACTTAACCCATAGCCAGTACAAATAAACCTGTCGAAAAATTGATTAACAGCTTCATTGAAAACCGAAACTTCGAGTAGAAGACATACAAATGACTAACTACATTTCACACTACCAAATCTCTTTGGCAAGAAAATTATAGTGAAGTAATCAAAACTTTACAACGCGGAAGATGTGTAAATTCATAAGGTAAAAGTGCAAATCACCTCATATTTCCGTTATTTGACAAAGAACTGCGACCCCTAAATCCAACAACACTAATTTTCCTACCACTAGAAGTTTCCGTTTTATACTTGTTTGAAGATGAAGACCTTGTTGTCTTTTTTGGCGTAAATGTAACACCTTCTGTTTTAGAGTTTGTTTTCTTCTTTGGCTTATATGTAGAAGTATCCGTTTTGTGTTTCACAGTAGAAGATTTTACTGCCCTCTTTGATGTTTTCCTAGTAAATAGTGTCGGCTTTTCACGGTTTGAAAAAGATTTAACCGCCACTTTGTTCTTTGTACGAACCCTAGTAGGGTTAGTGTTATCCCTTTTTATACTATCTACAGAAAGACACTCTAAACTCTCATTCTTCATCATCGCTTCCTCAATTCTAGTAGCTAAAGGCACTTCCTTTTTAGCAACCAAGCTTGTTACTTTCCCTAGTATTAACACAAATAATATTGGATTAAATAAATTTGATAATTATAAGACGATATATAACATATTCATTTATGCTTGTACCTTTTGCTCCCATGCGAGCTGTTCTTCCCGTACGATGTAGGTAATCTATCTAAAAAATAAAAAAAAATTCACTATTTCGAATCTCGAAATTCAAAAGTTGTGAAATAGTTAGTTATACTTACAGAGTTTTTTGGGAAATCAAACATAATAACATGATCCACATCTAAATCGAGCCCCCTAGCAGCTAAATCCGTGCAGACCAAAGTAGGGGAATCTTCATTATCACTTTTAAACTTTTCAAGGTTTTGAACCCTAAATCACGCTTAATATATAAGCTATATATATATATATATATATATATATATATATATATATATATATATATATATCGGTAAATAATAAATTAGATGATTACTTCACCTTTGTTCTGCTGGAACTTCACCATGATAATTTACGGTAGAGATTTCATTTTCACTTAAAAAGTGATCAACTGCGCGACTTGAATTCAAAGTATTACAAAAAACCATAACCCTATTTCCCTTGGCTAAACTAGGCTCAAGAACCTATAATAAAAAATAAAAAAATTAAAAACAAACCGAAATTAATTTAAAGTAAAAAAAAAACTAGACTAACTTGTAACAATGCTTCGAGCTTATTTTCTAAACCAGAAAGTTTGATGAAATCATGACGAGCAGAAGAGATTTTTTTATGTAAAGTGGAAGTACGTAAATGTTCAATTCCTTCAAACTCTTCATTAACTAGCTTTTGAACTGCCTGTATAAACTTGTAATTAGTAATTAAAAAAACAATTATATTTTAATAATTACACCTACTTCTGTCATTGTTGCAGTAACTAAAACCGTTTGAAATCCTAAATCATTTGATTTTGATGCACGGTTTTTTAATGGAGCAAGGAATTTTCGTATATCAGGTCCAAATCCTCGGTCAAACATTGTATCTGCCTCATCTAACACCTAAAAAGTGAGGCATTTTTAAGGTACATAGATAATTTATTTATTTATTTATTTATTACCAGATATTTGATGTCACCATATACTAAATTTCCATCCTCAATGTGTTGAAGAACCCTACCTGGGGTACCCACTACCATATCAATGGGGGCATTTAAGGAATCTTCTTGTGGTCTTAAACGACCACCACCACTTACCATTGTACACCTGAACCTAGCGTAGTGACTAATAGACTTTGCAACTCGAAATACCTAAAACATTTTTTGTTTTTAATTTCTTTTGATTTAATAATAATTTGTTGTGACTAATGTAACATACCTGTTCACAAAGCTCCCTTGTCGGGCATAGTACAATAGCTCGAGGACGTCTAGGCTTTATTAACATACCATGTAAAGCCTCATCTTCCCTTAGTAACTACAGGACAACACATTTACTCAATAATATACTTCTCTACATATTTTATTTCATCAAATACTTTATATGCATCAAAAAATTGGAAATACCTGAACAAGAGGTAACATATAGGCAAGAGTTTTACCAGAGCCAGTATGAGACCCTAAAACAACGCTTGTGCCATTAAGCACAGAAGGTATCCCAATACATTGAATTTCAGTTGGTTCAGAGATACCCATTTCTTCTAAAGACTTCATTACCTCTTCACTTAACCCCAAAACTTCAAAATTTTCATCCAACTCCACAATTGTTTTCTTCTTTGATCCCTCATTTTCACTACTGACTTCAATCCTACCACCGACTTTTTTCAATTGTGGGGTAGTCTTGGAAGAGTCTTTAAGGTGTCTAAGTCTGAGTCTTTCTAGTAAAATTGAGTGCTTTAATGGTTCGAGTGTTTCATTAGCTGTAGTGGTGGTGGTGGAGCATATGGGTCTGAGTTTAAACCCTGTTAAAACCTTGTGGGGTAAAGGGAAGGTTTTGGGTGTCGAGAGGAGAGAGAAAGTTAAAGAAAAGGAAGAAGAGAGACAAAGAGTAGAAAGCGTCTTAGATCCTCCTGCTCCTATCATCGATTAAGCAGAATGAAGGTTTTGGGTATGGCACTTTGGTTGATGATATCTTTGTGCTTTTTTGAACTCTGCAGATAATTTTTTTTTTTTTTTTGTTCAAAACTCTGCAGATAATGGTAATGGCAAGATAGACAATCTATCTTTCTAACAAGAAGAAAAAGATAGACGAAATATCCAAGTCACAAATTTCACAAATTTTATTTTATTTTCAAAGAAAACTCTTCAAAACGGTCAAATGACTCGAAAAATTCAATTTTTTTTTTTTTGGTCGAACGTACAAATACAAAATATAAAGGTCTAAATTAGCCTATCCCTAGTCTCGTAAAAGCGGACCCCAAATCCAAGGGGTCTAAATGATTCGGTGCCGATTGCCTAGCTAAACGCGCGGCTCGGTCAGCAGACCGTTCCATCTACGCGGAAGATCTTTGAAGCACAGTGCTCCATGATCCTCAACCATCTTGTTGATCCGCGTAACGTACGGACGGACTTTCCACCATGCAGCTGGCAACGACTTAAGACCTTGAACCAAGTCAAGGTTGTCTGAACAGATCACGGTCTTCAATCCTGGGTGAGCCAGGCTAAGCCTAGAAGCTTCCAGAACAGCTGAAGCTTCCCCTTCCGCCGCTGAATCTGTCCAGATAGGTTTCGAGAAAGTAACACGTTGGCCCGTAAGGGTATTCCGCTGAACTATTCCAATACCACTTGGCTTGTCGGCAGAAATAAATGAGGCATCACAGGTGTAAACAAAGATAGCATTGTTTAAATCAGTATCATTCATTGGGTTAACAGCCGGTATCCTTGTAATAGGAGGTGCAAGAGATGGGTGGGAGTCCCAAGAGGCCCCGAATAGGTCTTTCATACCTGCATGAATAGTAACCACAATTTGTTGTGGTCGAATATTAAGTTGTTCATGAAGCATTTTCATTTTAGCCTTCCAGATGTTCCAAAGTGTTAGTTGTAGGCATGCTATAAAAATGTTCTCCTCCCAGATAGCTTTGTCCATTGAATCACAAATTTTTGTCAGCCAGTCTCCAATCGAGGCTGGGTCATCCTCCGGTATCCGTACCTGTACTGCAATACCAGCCCAAACCTGTTTTGCAAAATTACAAGATAAAAGCATATGTACAACCGTATCCGTCATGTTGTCGCACCAGGTACAGTATTTGCTGTCGCTACAGTGCCGTTTGTAAAGATTCAGCTTAGTAGGTAGTAAGTTCCGGCACGCTTTCCAGTTGAAAGATCGCACTTTGTTGGGAACATTAGATTTCCAAATTCTGTTCCACAACTTGGGGTTGTTCAGTTCTGCTTGAATTGAGGTTTGAGCTGTTCCACTCACCGCAATTTGGGATAATAATTTGTATCCCGTTTTCGTAGTATATGTACCAGATTTTGTAAAAGGCCAAATAAAGTATCTTGTCCCTCCGGTTCAAGGAGAGGGATCCTAGCAACCTCTCCATGAACAGGCAGAGGGAGGGTGTTATCAATCACCGCCCAGTCCCAACTATTCCCCTGATTTGTCATCAATTGATTGACTGTAACAAGGTTAGTATCAATAGGATGATCTTTGATAATACCTGAGGGTAACCATTTGTGTTTCCAGATGTTGGTAGATTCTCCATTTCCAATCTGGATATGGCCATGTTCAACAAGTAGATCCCTTCCTTCAATCAGACTAGCCCAGGACCACGTCCGACTTTGTCTCAATTTAATATCCAAAAAAGTCCCATGTGGGAAATAAATCCCTTTCAGTACTCTAGAAACCAGAAGATTCGGGTTACTTAGAATACTCCAAGCCTGAGCAGCTAAGAGTGCCCTATTTGCCCTTTTCAGGTCCCGGAAACCCATACCCCCTACAACTTTGGCGGCAGTCATCTTTTCCCATTCCAACCAATGAATTTTCCTTTTCTCCAACGAGTTCCACCAGAATCGAGCAATGATAGATGAGAGTTTCCTGCAAAAACCAATAGGAAAAGAAAATATAGACATAGCATAACATGGGATGGCCTGCAAAACCGCTTTGATAAGTATCTCTTTGCCACCTTCCGAAAGGAGTTTGGCTATCCATCCTTGGGCTTTGTTAAAAACCCGTTCCACTATCCAGTTTAGTGTTTCCATGCGTGATCTCTTGTGGCAAAGTGGAATGCCTAAGTACTTGCCCAGGTCACGAGATTCAGTAATCTGTAAAGTTGCTACCACGTGTTGACGTAATTCTTCAGGTGTTTGTGTACTGAAGTATATTGAAGATTTGTGGTAGTTAATCTTCTGTCCTGAACACCGGCAGTAAGTCTGAATGCATTCTTGAAATTCCTGCAGGTCTTGTCCATCTAACGAGATGAAAAACAAGGAATCGTCTGCAAAGAGAAGGTGAGATATCGTCGGACAATTCCGTGTCATCTGAATACCTGTAATACTTCCATGTTCAACCTTGGTTTCCAATAGAGAGATAAGTGATTCAGTAAGTAAAGCAAATAACAATGGTGATAAAGGGTCTCCTTGCCGAATGCCTTGGCCAGGTTTGAAGGGAGGTTGACGCTCTCCGTTAATATTAATTTGAAAAGTAACCGTCGATATACAATTCCAGATCCATTGTACCCATTTGGGTGCAAACCCCAATTTCTCAAGTAACAAGCGGAGAAAATCCCAACGAACCTGGTCATAAGCCTTTGCCATATCAAGTTTAATAGCCGCAAAGTTAGCTTTGTTCTTCAATTTGCGCTTCATAAAGAAGGAAACTTCTTGAGCAATGAGGATGTTGTCTTGAATCGCCCTACCTTTAATAAAAGCAGATTGGGTAGGTAATTCAATTTTTTCTTATTTGTAACATATTTTAAAAAAGTAATTACAACAAAAACTTATTCGGCACAACTAACTTATATTATAGACGCTCCTCGGGGCCTCCTTTATTTAGTCAGCTCATTAGTTTAATAGCCCACTAATTAATTTAATTGAAAGACGCTCTTTTGGAAAGTGCCTTTACTTAAAAAAAATACTTGGCCAATAATCTGTCTAAAAGTTTCATACAACTTTTGCCAATCCTTCTCTATAAGAATTTAAAAGTTATAAAGCTTTATTCAATGGTAATTAGTATATAGGTGTTTAAATTAGATAATTACCATTGAATAAATTTTTTATGAAATTCATTTTTATAATTGTTACAGTAAAAGGTATACAGAATTTTATAGAAAATTATATGAAATTTTACCGTAATTGTTGGTATGTAATAGTTGTTATGTAATTGTGGGTTAATTGCATAATTTGTCCCTGTTCAAATAAAGAGAAATAGCCGAAAGTGATATGTGTTTAAAAACAATCCAATTAGTTAAATATAATTTTCTATAAAATTCTGTATACCTTTTACTGTGAAATTAAATTAATTAGTGAACTATTAAACTAATGGGCCTATAAGTTACTTGTGTAATTATTTTACCAAATAAGTTATTATTGCAATTTTTTTTTTAAAATATGTTACAAATTAAAAAAACTCGAAAAATTCAATGAATGTTTGGTTTATAATACTGCTACATTTATACAAATTTGATTTTTTTTATAAAAGAAATTAAATATAAATCGAAATATGTTCTTACAGACCAAAATAAAGGAAAAGTCAACCAATACCACACGGTTTGGCCAAGCTTTTAAACAAACTAGCTAAAAAGGGATGGTTAGACATCCAATTACAAGACAAAACACCCAACAGCTTTACAACTGATCAACACAAAAATTATCTTTCCTATAAACAAAATAGAAAGATACTAGTCTATTACAAATAAAACCACGGATATCTTGATAAAGGATTGAAGCCTAGCATTTGGAGGCGGTTTTTCCTGTTTTAGCATCTCCATCACCAATTTGTTATAGCAGAGGACTCGAATATCTTTACGATAAAAAATGGCAGCGGTGGTTGAGTATACAAGAAATCGAAGTAATCAAAGCTAATGATGGAGGCTTTACCACAAATCCCTTACAGCTACACTATTACCCAAATGAAATCATCAAATCTTTATCTCTCTTCTCGATCTGCGAGGTAAGTATAATCATTAAATCTGATTTAGGGCATAGATGGACAAAGCGTGCAGGAGAAACAAACACCAAAGCCAAGAAGAATATCAAGAGGCGGTGTAAAAAAGAAAACCCATATAAACAAATCCAGTCACGAAGTATTGAAAGAAAAAAAAAGTAATTCAAAAAACCTTCTCCAAGAACAATCATCACTACTAGCAATTATGAGGGTGAATATAGGGCGGAGATAAGTATAGCGAAGGGGCTTTGCAAGAACCAATGTTTCAAAACCTCAAGAACCCCAATAGACAGAGTATTACAGAAGTTTTGTTTCAGAAATAAGGTTAGGCGAGTCTATTTAAACGAAGAGGAAGGTACTCTCTCTTTACTCATCTCCTTTCTGCATCTTTCTCATCTTTCTGTTATTCGCACATCCACTTGTTCCTTTCACCTTTCTACAATCTTTTTCTTCACAAATCCTGAAATATTTCACTCTTACTACTTTCATATCTGGTTGTTTTGTTGTTGTTTTCTAATGGCTACTAGAGATAACCATGCGCTTCCTATTATTCAACATAATGATCACAAAGCCAGGAAACTAGGAGTCATCAATATAGGGATGAAAGCAAGGCTAGTCGAGAGTATGAAAGAAGAGAAGGCCATCATCCTCAAGGTAATAGGAGAATCAACAGTCTACGCGGTACAAATTAGGAAATTCATTGAAGATAAATGGGGAATACAAGGACACTATAGGCTGTCAGATGTGAAGGAGAATGTTTTCAAACTGGAGGTTTTTAACGAGAGGGAATTCAGAAGGGTCTGGGAGATGCGCCCTAGCATCTACCAGAAGATGCACATAAGCATGACAATTTGGTCACTCACAATGGACTTCAAGGAGATCTCTACTGACTACTCATCAATCTGGGTTCAAGTCCGGGGTTTAGCATTCAAGTAGAATAACTTAACTACAGTCAGAGCTCTCGAGAAATGTTTTATTAAAGTTGAAGCAGTAGACCTTTCAGCTGCTGCAAATATTGATATAAAAATTTTAAGGTTCAGAGTGAGATTCAACACGAAATTCCCTTTACCACCAGGGACATATCTTTACCAAGAAGAAGGAGCAGCGTGGGTATTATTCCAGTACGAGAACACAGGTCTTTTCTGTTTTAGATGTGGGAAAATAGGGCATCAATATGGAGAATGTCCAGTTAAGGGTATTAAACAAGTGGAAGATATTGATGAAATGAGGAAAGTAACTTGGAGCATAGACAATGTGGCGAAATTTCCCCCATTTAACCCAATATATGGACTTCATATAAATATAAATGGTGATTTTGTTAACTATGTTTATAATGATAATAACATTATAAATGCAGGGCAAATCTACAAGAATACCAATCAAGCGAGAGGTATAGTTATCAATGATGGAGGCGAGAATAATCTGAGCAGGTTCAACTACACAAAGAGAGGAGAGACAGGCAAAGTTGTGACAGCTAGAGAGGTTGAATAAGAGAACCAAGGAGAGGATAGAGAATGTGATACATGGAATAGACAAATGCATGACTTACGTAACGAGCTCCATGAGTCTACTCTAAAGCTTCAAGCTTTCAAAAAAGCAAATGGAATTACTGACGAAGAGGAAGTAGGTAATGAAGGTGATACTAGAGCTGTAATGATGGTGTTTGAAGAGGAGGTCAGGAAAATTAAAGGAAAACATGTCGTTCCTGCAAGTGAGAATTCTGGATCCAATCAAGAAATTTCATCTAACTTTCAACATAAGATAAAGAGGAGAAGAGAGGGTAAGCCTGGACCATCAGAGGTTGGAAGCAGAAGCGTAAGTTCAAACATTGTTGGTAGTTTCAAAAAACTCACAGTTGTGGATGCTATCGAGAACTTTGTGAACAATAACAGATTTAGTATCCTTGAGAATGTAAATGAAAAAGAAAATGATGAGGAACTATCCAAAGATGGAGCTACGAATAATGATGACATTTCAAAAATGGTGGACGAATATGATTCGAAATTTGAACCTGCAGAAGACAAAGGAGGCAGTTATGAAAACAATGAAAATTATTTCGAAAAGGATTACGAGGGCGGAGGAGAAGACCATGACATGAATTTCAACTATGATGATGCTGAGGAAGAAGAGGAAGAGACGAGCAGGAAGAAAGCTGGAGGCGGCTACTCCAAAAAAGCCGCAAAAGCAAAATGACGGCCATTTTTTGGAATGTCCAGGGTATTCGAGCACCCTTGACATTATCCAGAATTGGCTCGATGGTGAATTAGTTTAAACATGGGGTGGTGGTTTTTTGCAAAACAATGTTGCGAGAGATAGACTCTCAAGACATTGTTTCTAGATTTGGTTTTGGTAACAAGTTTTGTATGGACCCTACTGGATTTGCTTTTCATTCAGGGGGTTTCCTTGTTTTGTGGCACGATTACGTGCATTTAAGCGTTGTTTGTAGTTGTTCCTTTTATGTTATCGTTCGTATTAATGAAATTAGTTTTTCGTATTATATGATTTTTCTCCATGCACCTAATTATTTCTCAAATAGAACCCAAATATGGAATGAAATATCTAATTGGAGTAAGGATATAACACAACCTTGGACTATAGTTGGAGATTTTAATGAAATACTTAATGTCACGGAAAAAATAGCAAAAATCAAGTTAATCTAAATCATATTAACAATCTCCTTGATTTCACTTGTAATAACTCTCTTATAGAAATTCAATCTAATGGATGCTTTTTCACTTGGTCTAACAGGTTAGAAGGAGATAAACTAGTGAAAACAAGAATTGATCGCGGACTAGCAACCTATGAATGGATGGAAAGGTTTCCACGTGCATAAATTTTCATACCACCGGCTATTGGGTCGGACCACTCTCCCCTGATTCTTCATTTTGATGTGAATATGAAAATTGGAAAAAAATATTTTAAATTTGAAACTAGATGGTTAGAAAGTGAAAATTGTAGAGAAATAGTTGATAATAACTAGAAAATACCTACCGGAAATACTCCTATTCCAAAATTTATAAAGAAAAGATAACACACTAAGAAAGAACTCACTAAATGGAGCTCAAAAACTTTTAGGAACCATGAAATCACCATAAAAAAATTACAAGATAAACTCATTAGTTTAAATAAGGATAATAATAGAAATATAGATAATTCGGAGAAAGAAAATAGAATTAAAGAACTTATTAAGTTAGAATACAGTAAGGAAGAAAAATATTGGAGCGATAGGGCTAGAATTAATTGGTTAACTTTCAGGGATAAAAACACTAAATTTTTTCATTTAGCTACTATTTAAAGAAGGAAACTTAATAGAATAACAAGAATTAAAAATAAAGAATGAATACGGGAAGAAAATATGGAAGATATAAAAGCAGTTTCCAAAACTACTATAAGGAACTTTTTAAAGAAGAAACAAGTATAATGGAAAATATGAAGATGGCAATTGAACATGTGAAACCCAAAGTTACTGAAGATATGAATAATAGATTGACTGAAAAACCAGGAATACAGGAAGTTGAAAGAGCAATTAATGAATTATCATCGACTAAGGCACTTGGGCCCGATGGCTTGAACGGTAAGTTTTATAAAGAATTTTGGGCTATTATTAAAAATGATGTTATGATAATAATTGAAGATTTCTTTGAGAATAACTGCTCCCTCGAAAGTATTAATGATTCCCTCATTACCCTTATCCTAAAAAGGGTAACACAAGAGAATCTAGGGGACTTTAGACCCATATCTTGTGTTAATTTCATATATAAAATCATTACTAAGATTTTGTCTAATAGACTCAGGGATTTCATGAATATTATAGTATCACAAACACAAGCAGGTTTTATTAAAGGTCGAGCGATCCAAGATAATATTATTATAGCCCAAGAACTTTCTTTCTTCATGGGAAAGAAAAGAAAAAATAAAAAACACCTAGCAGCTATTAAGATAGATATGGCAAAAGCTTATGATCAGGTTAGATGGGATTTTCTTTTTCTTATACTAGATAAACTTGGTTTTAACAACAAATGGATAAGTTGGATAAAAAATTGCGTGACTTCAGCTTCTTTCAATATTAATCTAAATGGAGAAAGATTAGACAACTTTAAATCAGGAAGAGGTCTCTGACAAGGCGACCCGCTATCTCCATTTCTTTTTTCTATTTTAACAGAATCACTAATTAGTATTATTGATCACTTTGTGGATGAAGGAATGATTACAGGTATACAAATTAATCGGGGCTGTCCTAACATCTCTCACTTGCTCTTCGCAGATGATTCGCTTTTTTTCATTAACTTAGAACATACATATATTAACAAGTTTAAAGATTGCCTAGACCTCTATTGTAGTGGATCAGGACAGAAAATCAACTTCCAAAAATCGGCAATCCTATTTAGCAAAGAAACCCCCGAAGAACTAAAAACAAAGGTAAGTGAAGAATTGAATATACAAGAAACTAATGACTTGGGCTTCTACTTAGGTATATGATGTCTCCTCATTTGTGATAATAAAATATACTTCTGAGACATCATTTTAGGCTTATCTATTAGTTTATAGGTTGATTTTAGCTTAGTTTAGTGCACTTTCCTATTTTGGGTCTTGATTTAGAAACATAATATTTTTAGAGCATATTGGGTTTAATTGTTTATTTAGTGTGAAGCTTTAAAGATAATTATGGAGATTAATTAGAGTCCAAGTCAAATACAACAACTTATGGAAAGAGATTTGCATGGAAATTTGAGATAAGGAAACAAAGGCTAAAAAGATGGAAAAGGAAAAGCTGCCTAAATCTGGGATTCTGCATACACGTCCAAAGATATGCGTTTTTACCTAAGAAATAGGCCGAATCTGATGATTTCCTTCTTTAGGGTCAAGATAATTCTGTTGCGATTCTTTTGGTATCTTATGGAGCTCAATCCGACCAATAACGAAGAAGATAAGCTCAAAACGGTCCAGCAGTGTTTATCGTTATTTCCTTACGAATTTGAGTTGAGTTAGGAGTCCATTACTTAAGGTATCTCTAAATAAACGAATTAGGTCAACCTATACACTATAAATACAGCCTCTTAACACTCTTAAATCATCCTTAGTGAAACCTTAAACCAAGAGGAAGCTTACAACACAAGAGAGAAGTCTGGAAGGAGCTGTTCATCACAATGTCTTCTTCTACCTTTAGATTTGTAATTTCTTTCTTTTCTATCATGAACTAATTTTCTTTAGCTTGAGTTTTAGCATTAATGTATGAACCCTAGTTTTGATTGACATCTATCTAATTTGGGAATTTAATGTTTTAAATCGAATTATAGTTTTTATTCTTTGTTTATGTGTTTGGATTTATATTCTGTGTTCTTGTGGCGGCCGCCATATAGAATTACCATCTAGTAATTAGGTCACCATTGACAACGGTGTTTAATTACATGTTTAGCACATAACGTCTAGTAGTAGGTATGATCTGACAACCCAACCTAGCTAGATAATCACTATGGTTTAGTTCTTGTGACTATTTACCAATTACAGGAAAAGTTTGCTTAAGAAGCCTTATTGACACAGGTCAATCCTATTTGAAACTACCGATAGCGATTGGGACCGATTAGGGAAATACTACATAATTCACCCTTACATGTTTAGAACGGCAAAACTAGTGGTGATTACATGTTAATAACTTAAGCTATATTCTCATATCACTTCTCTTTCATATTTATTTTCTGTCTTTTAATTCTTCGTTTAATTTAGTTAATTAGTTTCTCAAATCCATCTTTATTTGTCTTTACTTTTAATTGCGTTTAGTTGTTCTATCTTTAATTTAGTTGCACTTGGTATTTGCATAAGATTCTCCTAACCTCTGTAGTCTCTGCGGAGCGAATCTTAATCATTAACTAAAACTTGCATACGATCTGTATACTTGCAGAACCGTGTAGTTTAGGGTGTTATTTGCACGTTAATTATATCTTATTTTATCACACCCTAGGCCCCACCAAGTTTTTGGCGCCGCTGCCAGGGACTACATCGTTAGTCCTTGTGCATATATCTTGTGCTTTTATTTTTAGTTAGTTCTATTTTACGCTTTTGTTTTTAGTTTTTGTTTTTCAGATTTAGTTACATATGGAGAACCCAAGGAGACTTGAGCTACCCATCGAGTTCAGAGTGGAGCCACGAGGAATTCGCGCTCCAGAAATCCAAGCCGCGAAATTTAAACCTGATCCTGGGATGCTAAATCAATTTGCATCTCATGGGTTATTTAGCGGAGCTGCACATCAAGATCCGATCCGATATTGGTGGTCCTTTGTGTGTTCTAAAAATAAATGCAAATAATAATCGAACCACAACCGCAAGTGTACGGTTGTCCCAAGTAGTAATTCTGATAATCAGATTCGTTCCAAGGACGGATGGTTGATCACAATGTTTATGCAAATAGTGATTGATGCACTTATGAAAATAAAAGACAATAAATTGTTTGTTTTGGTTTTGTTTATTAATTCTACTAAATGAAAGACAAATTATAAATGCAAGTAAAAGCTAAGACGCAAGTAAAATGTATGAAAACGCAATATGAGATGTAGTACTTGAGAACGCAAGGATCTTCCTAATTTTACTTTCTAACTTATGTTGTTTAAGGGTTAAATCGGTCAATTACAATGGTCGGGATTCTAATATCCTTATACCCCCGTCAGGGTGGACTATAAGGCGATCCTAAAGTGTCACTAGTCCCGTCAGGGTAAATATGATCCACCGTTGGATGATTAAGATTTATTACCACATTGGCCCTAGGATTAACTAAGTTCGTCAGAATCAATAGTTTTTATCCTAGATTGAACAATTATTTCTGTACCTAAACCCCCCGTCAGGATGATCCATACGCCACATATATGGAATAGCTTAGATACTAATACCTAATTTTAGTTCGCGACTCTAAAATCAGTAAACATTCACAAATTTTCGAAAAGAGTAAAAGCCCTAATTTAATTTAATTCAATAAAAACCCAAATTCAACATTCGTTATAATAATAAAATCAAGATTCACCCATTGTTTTGTTCTCAAGCACTAATGGAAATTTAGCTCATATTAAAATTAAAAACTAAATAAAAAGAAATGGAATTCATATTCATTACAAAATTAAAATATAAGAAAAACCTAATTTTCGGAATCAGAATGACTACGAACGGAGTTATAGACCCACTCCAGCTCTTGTAGCTTCTCCCTTCTTCCTGCTGTAGCTTCTCTGGTGTTTTTTAATCTTGTGGAAAGTGAATTGTGTGTAAAATAGAAGTCCAGACCTCCTTTTATAATAAGAAAAACGGATTAGGGCTTGGACCAGAAATTAAAAGCCTAATTAAATGTCCAAGCCCACTCTTTAAGCCCAAAATCCCGTAACTGATGACAGGCCTCCACTAAAACTGCTTTTCCCGATGCGTTACAACTCCGATTGACCTCATTCCAGTTGCTAAAGTTCCGTACTTCGATAAGGAATGTTTTCTCTTCAAAGGTCAGCGGCTCAATCAGCTCTTAAGTCCCTCGAAAACAGCAATCAAGGGCCTGGAAAATGGAATTTCAGCTCTAAAAATAAAATCTTCGGGATTTCTCTTCAAGTCTTGACTCTATCTTTTGATCTTTGACTTTATCTTCGGATTCCTTTCCTAGCTAACATCTAAAAACCTGCAAACTTTACACTAAAAATACCAATATTACGCGCAAAAGTTTAATAATTCGAAAATGCAAGAAATAAAAAGGGAAATCCGAAATATTGCATATTTAGTCCAAAAGTCTATCGAATTAATAAAATAAACACCAAAAATGATGTCTCCTAAGGGTCTAAAATAAGAACAATTAGGGAGACATCAAGACCCCCAACTCAAACCTTTGTCGTCCCGACAAAGCAAAACAAAATAAAATGAGGGGTAGAAGCAAACGTATAAACACATAGAAGCTAGCAAATAAACCCTAAAGCAATTCCTAAGATAAATCTCATATAGCAAACTTTAAAAATTAACATCTACATACACTAATCATGCAACATCAAACATAAATAATCTCAATCATAAAATTAAGGTCGCAATGCTTGAAGGTTACACTTGTACTCATCTCTGTATGATGGCTATAGGGTGGTCATTAATCCTAAATCGCTTTGAACGTTCCACCTAGTCTATTCCCTATCAACAGAATCATAAATTCACTATGCACTTAGGAATCACGAGGTCTTTACGGTTATAATATTGGCTTAAGGACGGGTATGGATGTATATTTGGTAAATTTGAAGTGAGCTTTTGGCTCTCTCCTCACTTACCATCAACAATGTCCTCGAGCTTGAGTTAACGCTCAAAAAGATGTTCTCACTCACCCATATACGCAACAATTTAGCGTCCCATGTCTACCCACTAAAAATAAGATGATTTTCAGAAAATTCCACTTTGCCGGATGTTTTATTCATTCATATTTTTCTTTTTCTTTTCTTTTCTCTTTTTTTTTTTTTTTTTTTTTGTACAGAAGCAAACCGGGAACCAAAAACTTGGTGGTCCTTTGTGTGTTCTAAATAAATGCAAATAATAATCGAACCACAACCGCAAGTGTACGGTTGTCCCAAGTAGTAATTCTGATAATCAGATTCGTTCCAAGGACGGATGGTTGATCACAATGTTTATGCAAATAGCGATTGATGCACTTATGAAAATGAAAGAGGATAAATTGTTTGTTTTGGTTTTGTTTATTATAACTAAATGAAAGATAAAATTATAAATGCAAGTAAAAGCTAAGACGCAAGTAAAATGTATGAAAACGCAATATGAGATGTAGTACTTGAGAACGCAAGGATCCTCCTAATTTTACTTTCTAACTTATGTTGTTTAAGGGTTAAATCAGTCAATTACAATGGTCGGGATTCTAATATCCTTATACCCCCGTCAGGGTGGACTATAAGGCGATCCTAAAGTGTCACTAGTCCCGTCAGGGTAAATATGATCCACCGTTGGATGATTAAGATTTATTACCACATTGGCCCTAGGATTAACTAAGTTCGTCAGAATCAATAGTTTTTATCCTAGATTGAACAATTATTTCTGTACCTAAACCCCCCGTCAGGATGATCCATACGCCACATATATGGAATAGCTTAGATACTAATACCTAATTTTAGTTCGCGACTCTAAAATCAGTAAACATTCACAAATTGTCGAAAAGAGTAAAAGCCCTAATTTAATTTAATTCAATAAAAACCCAAATTCAACATTCGTTATAATAATAAAATCAAGATTCACCCATTGTTTTGTTCTCAAGCACTAATGGAAATTTAGCTCATATTAAAATTAAAAACAAAATAAAAAGAAATGGAATTCATATTCATTACAAAATTAAAATATAAGAAAAACCTAATTTTCGGAATCAGAATGACTACGAACGGAGTTATAGACCCACTCCAGCTCTTGTAGCTTCTCCCTTCTTCCTGCTGTAGCTTCTCTGGTGTTTTTTAATCTTGTGGAAAGTGAATTGTGTGTAAAATAGAAGTCCAGACCTCCTTTTATAATAAGAAAAACGGATTAGGGCTTGGACCAGAAATTAAAAGCCTAATTAAATGTCCAAGCCCACTCTTTAAGCCCAAAATCCCGTAACTGATGACAGGCCTCCACTAAAACTGCTTTTCCCGATGCGTTACAACTCCGATTGACCTCATTCCAGTTGCTAAAGTTCCGTACTTCGATAAGGAATGTTTTCTCTTCAAAGGTCAGCGGCTCAATCAGCTCTTAAGTCCCTCGAAAACAGCAATCAAGGGCCTGGAAAATGGAATTTCAGCTCTAAAAATAAAATCTTCGGGATTTCTCTTCAAGTCTTGACTCTATCTTTTGATCTTTGACTTTATCTTCGGATTCCTTTCCTAGCTAACATCTAAAAACCTGCAAACTTTACACTAAAAATACCAATATTACGCGCAAAAGTTTAATAATTCGAAAATGCAAGAAATAAAAAGGGAAATCCGAAATATTGCATATTTAGTCCAAAAGTCTATCGAATTAATAAAATAAACACCAAAAATGATGTCTCCTAAGGGTCTAAAATAAGAACAATTAGGGAGACATCAAGACCCCCAACTCAAACCTTTGTCGTCCCGACAAAGCAAAACAAAATAAAATGAGGGGTAGAAGCAAACGTATAAACACATAGAAGCTAGCAAATAAACCCTAAAGCAATTCCTAAGATAAATCTCATATAGCAAACTTTAAAAATTAACATCTACATACACTAATCATGCAACATCAAACATAAATAATCTCAATCATAAAATTAAGGTCGCAATGCTTGAAGGTTACACTTGTACTCATCTCTGTATGATGGCTATAGGGTGGTCATTAATCCTAAATCGCTTTGAACGTTCCACCTAGTCTATTCCCTATCAACAGAATCATAAATTCACTATGCACTTAGGAATCACGAGGTCTTTACGGTTATAATATTGGCTTAAGGACGGGTATGGATGTATATTTGGTAAATTTGAAGTGAGCTTTTGGCTCTCTCCTCACTTACCATCAACAATGTCCTCGAGCTTGAGTTAACGCTCAAAAAGATGTTCTCACTCACCCATATACGCAACAATTTAGCGTCCCATGTCTACCCACTAAAAATAAGATGATTTTCAGAAAATTCCACTTTGCCGGATGTTTTATTCATTCATATTTTTCTTTTTCTTTTCTTTTCTCTTTTTTTTTTTTTTTTTTTGTACAGAAGCAAACCGGGTTCCCGGTTTTGATGAATCCGGGTTCCCGGATCCTACTGTATGATTTTTCAAAATTTTTCATTTTTTCTTTCTTTTTCATTTTTCTTCATTCCCGGCAAAGGGTTACAAGTATATATCATCTGCAATTGTGCTACAATACAAAACACATCGATCCCTACCCATTTAATTCCCCATATGTGGTCCCACCACCCCAAACTCAAGCTCGAGACATGTCTCAGGATTGTGATTCAAGTGCGGGTCATATGGTCATGCCTAATAATCTAAGGGATAATGGCTTATATCGTGGCTACAAAGAAAAGGCTAAAGGCTCAAAGTGGGCTAAGACGGATAATAATTAATACAAGGGATAGAAGGCTAAAAAGGCACAAATGGCTAATAAAGAACTGCCCCTATCATTTTCCTAAGTACATAGCTTGTCTTTAGTTCATATCTAGGTGGGTTCTCTACTAATTAGGATTTCACGTTCTACACACCAAACATATTCCTTGAGTACAAGCTTACTTCATTTGCATTGTTAATTAATTTTTCCTATCAATTACCTATGTTCGCATGCAATTGTAAGTGCGTTTTATATCAATCCCTAAAGTCCACTATTTACTATCATAGATTTATCAAAAGTATGCTTAAAGGGATATTTAAAAAAATTTCTATAGTCAAACGCAACTCCGAAAATTCTTTTATTGAAAGCAAATAAAGCAAATAACACATAAAAATTGGGATGAGGCAACGAACCCCACCCCAAACTCAAAAATGAGTCGTGTCCCCACGACTCGAAAAGACTCAATAAAGCATTTAAACTAATATACACTAAGAGGAAAGTTTAGAAAACGTATCTTAACCAGCGCGAGGCTGGTTATCGGTGTTGCGTTCTGGACCTTTATCTCGCGTAACAGCATCATAAATCGCGTTTTGAAGTGTATTTACGCCTAGGATTAAATTTCGAAGCAGGTCCAATTCTTTTGTAACGTTTCCCAAGGTAGCAATCATCCTCTCCTGATTCTCTTCCAACACCTGAATCTTCGCTTCCAACTCAGGTACAGTTTTCGCTTTCTTCGATTGAGGAGTTCTTGGACTTCTTGTAGCTCGTGTTGCTTCTTCATGGATGTTCTTGATTGTGCTCAAAGCTATACTCACACCAACTGAAACAGTATCAATATCTGCGTTCTTACGCGGAATCTTTGCGTCTAAACACAACTGAGTAATAGTACAAGGAAACTTCAGATTTTGTTGTTTCATTGGTGATTTCGCGAACTCCATGATTGTATCATAAATGATCTTAGTAACATCAAATGGTTTCTCCTCCAAAATACACTTAATAACAAATATGTGCTCTTTCTTCAACTCGGAAGTGTGTTTAATACCAAAGAAAGTGGGTATTATGAAACGAGACCAAACCTTAGCACGAGGTGTCAAACTACTGCTGTAAAACTGTCCAGGATACCTTTCACCTTCAGGAATTGGGCTAGTCCCATTAACAAGCACGGTCCCCCAAAGGGACTCAAAATCAAAAGAAGGGTCATTAAGAGTTTCTTGGAAGGGGCATGTTCCAGAAAAGTTGGGTAGTTTCAATGATTTCCGAATACGTTCAATAGAGAAAGGAACTACCTTTTTGCGGATATCAATGGCATCATGTGAGGTAGCTAAACCTTCGTAAAATTCTCGCACAAAAGTAGGAATAAACTCAAGCTTCCTTTCTTGTAACTCTTTCCAACCAAACTTAGCACATGTCACAGCATATTCCTTGTAATCACTACTCATAATACCCTTAGGAAAATTCGTCTCCTCACCAAATTTCAAAAATTCAATTCTTTCACGAACCTGAGTATTCCAACAAGTGTAAACCCTCTTAGGTTTGTGGGCCCACATCTTCATACGCGGGGGTTTTTGAACAGTTGCTTCCGGAATCTCTTGTTCAGTTTCCTTCTCAATGGTCTTCGCAATTTCCTCTTCTGGTTCCATCTCACTTTCAATCTCATCAATCAATCTCCTCTTTAGACCTGTGATTACTTTTCTGTTAGAATCAAGCTTAACTTCGTTAATTTTTCGTTTAGGACGCGAATCAGGAATCTCAATAGCTTGTTCTTGTGAACCACCAATGGTGGTCTTTCTTCTAGGAGCAGTTCTTCGAAAATCACCGGTTCTGTTAGTCATCTCTTTTCACCCCAAACTCAAAACTTCAAATAATGAAAAACTTAGAGAAAAAGTTTAGAATTTTGATGTTTTGAGGCTTAGGAATTGAAGAACTAGGGTGAATATGAGATGGGTCTTGATTAATTTGAGTGGGAGAAGAAAGAATTGGGTTTTAGTTTAGGATTTGATGAAGAAGAATCTTGGGAAAAACTAAGGATTTGATGTTATTTTGGAGAGGAGGTGAGTTGATCTTATGTTTTTGTGGTGAAAGAGGGTAGGATTTGATGATATATAGTGTTTTGGTAGATGAATTTCGTAGGTGGGGAGGCTATTGGTGCGTTTTAGGTAAAAACTTGCAAAAGAGGCTAAGAAAACTAGGTTAAAATACCCAAAACCGCCTCTCACAGCTTTCAAACCGGGTTCCCGGATTTGGAAAACCGGGTCCCCGGTTCCGCGTCGCTGTGACGGCGCGGAAAAATAATTGTGGACTCTTTTTTTTTTTTTTTTTTTTTTTTTTTTTTTTTTTTTTTTTTTTTTTTTTTTTTTTTTTTTTTTTTTTTTTGAAAACGCACCAAAACGCTGGACCCCAAGACGCTGGGTCAGGGATTTTGCTCGCCGAAACCGGGTACCCGGTTCTGTGGAATGCGGGTTCCCGGATTTTCTCGATGGCGCGAATGAAAACGCGCCAAAACGCAGCACCCTGAAACGCTGGACCAGAAAATTTCACCAACAGCAGCTCCGAAACCGGGTACCCGGTTCTGCCAAATGCGGGTACCCGGATTTGTGTCGATGGCGCGAATGAAAACGCACGAAAACGCAAGCCACCAAGACGCTGGGTCAGGGAATTTCAGAAATTACAGCACCAAAACCGGGTACCCGGTTCTGTGGAATGCGGGTTCCCGGTTTCTCCTGGACATCCAACCTCTTTTTCTTCTGTTTTCGCCAAATCGACCCCAAACTCAAGTCCTTTTTACCCCTGAAATCATCAAAAACAACTACCCTTCCTCATTTCTTAATAAAAACAATAAAATTACGGAAATCAAACTAATCTAAATTGCAAAAATAGAAAAACTCAGCTAATATACAAGTAATTGGCTTTTGTTTAACGTCGTTAAGCTCGACGGGTTACCTCACGCTTCTAAGGATTCTCGAGGAGATACATGACCTCCCCGGGATGTGGATCTTCCGAGCGATTGGTATTTTCACCTCCATGGTATATCTTCAATCGGTGACCGTTAACCATAAAGGTACGGTTCTCCAGCGGATGTTCTATTTCTATCGCCCCATGAGGTGTAACTTTGGTCACTATGTATGGACCTGACCACTTAGATCTTAACTTCCCCGGAAAATTACTGAACTTTGAATTATATTTTAATACTTTTTGCCCCACTTCAAAGTTCTTAGGACGAATCCGATTGTCGTGCCATTTCTTTGTGTTTTCTTTGTATAGTTTGGCATTTTCATAAGCATGCAATCGGAATTCATCAAGTTCATTAAGCTTCATCATACGATTCTTTCCGGCTAAGATAGGGTCTAAGTTCAACTGCGCAATTGCCCAATAGGCACCCATTTCAAGCTCTAAAGGTAAGTGACAAGCCTTACCATACACCATTCGATAAGGAGATGCACCAACTGGAGTCTTAAACGCAGTACGATAGGCCCACAACGCATCATCTAACTTCATTGACCAATCTTTTCTTGTAGGACCAACGGTTTTCTCTAGGATTGATTTGACTTCACGATTCGAAACTTCAGCTTGACCATTGGATTGTGGATGGTATGCAGTGGATACACGGTGTCTAACTCCATATTTCTCTAGAACGGTTTTCAGATATTTATTAACGAAATGAGATCCTCCATCGCTAATAATCACTCTAGGTGTGCCATGTCTAGTGAAAATATGTGATTTCAAGAACTTGATCACCACTCGTGAATCATTAGTAGGTAAAGCCACCGCTTCTACCCACTTAGATACATAATCAACAGCTAATAAGATATAGAGGTTACCATTTGAAGGAACGAAGGGACCCATAAAGTCTATGCCCCAAACATCGAATATCTCAACCTCTAACACATTATTACGCGGCATCTCATCCCTCTTAGATATGTTTCCGGTAAACTGGCATCTCGAACACTTCTTAACATATTCATGACAATCTTTAATAAGAGAAGGCCAGTAAAAACCTGATTGAAATACCTTCGCAGCAGTTCTATCTCCTTTGAAATGTCCTCCATATAGAGAATCATGGCATCCAGCTATAATGGCTTGAGTCTCTTCCCTTGCCACACATCTTCGTATCATTTGGTCAGCACAAACTTTGTAGAGGTAGGGATCCTCCCAAAAGAACTGTCTAGCCCGATGAGCTAACCTCTTTCTCTCTTGGTAAGTAGAACCTTCAGGAAAAATACCACTCACTACTAAATTCGCAATATCTGCATACCACGGAGCCTCATAATCTCGAACAACGAATAAACTCTCATCAGGAAACTCTTCTCTAACTGCTTCAGCACCACTATTCATCTCTGAACCCTCTAAGCGCGATAGATGATCTGCAACCTGATTCTCACAACCCTTCCTATCTTTGATCTCTAAATCGAACTCTTGAAGCAATAACACCCATCTGATTAACCTTGGTTTCGCATCTTTCTTCTCCATAAGAAATCTGATCGCGGAATGATCTGTATAAACAATAACTTTCGCTCCAAGAAGATAAGAGCGAAATTTATCAAACGAATATACAACTGCTAGCAACTCTTTTTCTGTAACTGTGTAATTAATCTGAGCACCACTAAAAGTTTTACTAGCATAGTAAATTGAATGAAAAACTTTCTCTTTCCTCTGTCCTAATACAGCTCCCATACACAAATCACTCGCATCACACATAACCTCAAACGGTAAATTCCAATCTGGAGGTAACACTATAGGAGCAGAAATAAGCTTTTCTTTGATTGCTTTGAAGGCCGCTAAACAAGCTTCATCAAAAAGGAATTTGCAATCCTTTTCGAGTAAGTTGCATAGTGGTTTAGCAATCTTAGAAAAATCTTTAATAAAACGCCTATAAAAGCCAGCATGGCCAAGAAAACTCCTTACCCCTTTAACAGAAACAGGAGGGGGAAGAGTTTTAATTACCTCTATCTTTGCTCTATCAACTTCTAAACCAACACTCGAAACTTTGTGACCCAGAACAATACCTTCGCGAACCATGAAATGACACTTCTCCCAGTTGAGCACCAAATCTGTTTCCTTGCATCTCACTAACACTTTCTCCAAGTTATCCAAACATATATCAAAATCATCACCAAACACGGAGAAATCATCCATGAACACTTCAAGGAAATTATCTATCATGTCCCAGAAGATGGCCATCATGCACCTTTGAAAAGTAGCGGGAGCGTTACACAACCCAAATGGCATTCTGCGATATGCAAAAGTACCAAATGGGCATGTAAAGGTAGTCTTATGTTGATCTTCTGGAGCCACGTAGATCTGATTGTACCCAGAGTAACCATCCAAGAAACAGTAATATTCCCTTCCGGCTAATTTGTCTAACATTTGATCAATGAAGGGCAAAGGGAAATGATCTTTTCTGGTGGCCTTGTTCAGCTTTCTGTAATCCATGCAAACTCTCCAACCAACTACTGTTCTTGAAGGGATCGCCTCATTTTTGTCATTAAGAATTGTTGTAATTCCTCCTTTCTTCGGTACACACTGAACCGGACTCACCCATTCACTACTCGAAATGGGATAAATAATCCCCGCATCTAAAAGCTTAATCACCTCCTTCTTCACCACATCCTTCATGGCTGGCATTAATCTTCTCTGACCTTCAACTGAGCGTGCATTAACATCTTCTAGTATGATTTTGTGTTGACAATAGGATGGACTAATGCCTTTGATATCGGCAATTGTCCAACCTATTGCTTCTTTGTTGGCTCTTAACACACGCAACAGTTTATCTTCTTGAGGACCTGTTAAATTAGCTGAAACAATAACAGGTAGAGTTTCATTAGTACCCAAATAAGCATACCTCAAGTGTGCTGGCAATGGTTTTTCTTCCAACTCCGGAGGAGATTCAATTGAAGGTTTCTTTTTAGGAATAATCTCCCCCGGTTCTCTCACAGGTTCATAGGCAAGACGCCTATATTTCGGATTTTCAGAATTGAGAGCTGCCACTGTTTCTGTAAGCTCCTCCATCATCTCAGGTGAATCTAATGTCAAAGCAGCCTGCAAGATATCATCAAAATTTAAACAATTAAATACCTCTTGCGATGCTTGCTCTACTACATCCATTCTGAAGCAATCTTCCTGAGAATCTGGGAATTTCATAGCTCGAAATACATTGAATTTCACTTCCTCATCTTGTATCCTCATTGTTAATTCGCCATTCTCTACATCGATCAATGTCCTCCCTGTAGCTAGGAAGGGTCTACCCAAAATAATGGGGACATTTCTATCTGCATTGTATTCAAGAATTACGAAATCAACAGGAAATATAAGTGTACCTGCCTTAACAAGGACATCCTCAATACGGCCTTCAGGATGAGCAAGAGACCTGTCCGCCATTTGCAAGACCATAGAGGTAGGTCTTGCGTTTCCAATTTTAAGCTTATCAAAGACTGACTTGGGCATCAAGTTGATGCTTGCCCCCAAATCGCATAGTGCCTTTCCTTTCCATTCTTCTCCAATCGATATGGGAATCGTGAAACTCCCCGGATCAACTAACTTCGGAGGTAATTTGCTCTGGCAAATCGCACTACACTCTTCAGGAAGGCCAATCATCTCATTATCACAGTAGGGCCTTTTATTAGTGAGGGCCCTCTTCAAAAACTTCGTATACTTAGGAATATCTCGAATTGCCTCAAGTAACGGAATATTAATACTCAAACCCCTCACTCTATTGAAGAATTTCTGAAAATCACCCATATCACCCTTTTTCTGAACTCGCGATGGAAACGGTGGTGGAGGGCGATTGCTTACAATTTCATCTCTCTTTTTCGGAATTTCTCTTGGTCTTTCTATTTCTTCAACCTCACTATCTTTCTCATTCTCTTTCTCTTTCTCACCCCCTTCCTTTTCTTTTCTTGGAACTTCTTTCTCTTTCATAACGGGAAAAGGAGGTGGAAGGAGGTTCTTACCACTTCTTAATGTAACAGCCTTGCAATCTTCACGTTGTGTTGGATTTTCCGTATCGCTTGGAAGTTGTCCTTGTGGACGTTGATTGAGCTGTTTACTGATTTGACTCAGCTGATTCTGGAACATCTTCATATTTGCTTCAGCTGCATTTTGTCTTTCTATTGCAGCGTTCTGACGTTCTATTGCTGCGTTCTGACGTTCCATCGCTTGTGCTTGTAGAGCAATCAAATTTTCAACAGTTTTCTGAAGGGTGAGTACCCCTTCTTGTGGATGTGCAGGTAAAGCTTTCTGGTTTAGCGTTTCATCGTAAGTATTCTGAGGAGCTTGTCTTGGTACATAAGTATTCTGATTCTGTCCTCCTTGATAATTGTTTTGTGGTCTAGGATTATAGTTGTTACCTTGGGGACGCGGCTGATACGCATATGTAGGATTGGCTGCCCCATTAGGATTCGAATATTGAAACCCAGGATGGTTTCTGTTAGGTTGATATCCATTACCACTCGAATTAAAATTACCTCTGTTGGACATAAAATTCACTGATTCTTGATTATTCGGACAACTTTCCTCATCATGATCATCTACCTTACAAATTGAACACATATAAACTTCTTGTGCAGCATGCACAGCTACCTTCTTACCCGAAAATCCTTCTGTCACAGCTAGAGTAAGCTGCTTCAATTGTTGCTCTATGGTATTCTGGATCTTATTCTCAAACGTAGCAAATTTCTCTTCTATGTCAACATTATTTACTCCCTTGACTGGTGTTCTTACTGAGCTCCACCCAACTTCATTCTTGACTGTTCTCTCTAAAATGATCTTGGCATGAGCGGGTTGAACTTGAAGAAAACCTGCTCCACATAGTGTATCCAACTTCTCTCTCGAAATTCCATCAAGGCCTCTATAAAAGATCTTTAACTGTTGTTGTTCTGAAAAGCCATGATTAGGAACTTTACGCAAACACATCTGAAATCTTGTCCAACTCCTACCCACGGTTTCCTCATACTCTTGACGGAATTGTGTCAATTCTAGTTCAGCATCTAACCTCATGTTACTTGGGTAATACCTGTCAAAGAAAGCGATTTCTAATTGGTCCCAATTAGTAATCCTCGTAGGATCTTGCGTATCGTGCCATTCACTTGCTCCATCAATGACAAAGAATTTGAAAGCAGCAAAATACATCTGTTCTCTTGAAACCCCTTGTGTGATATAAGAATCACATATCTGCTTAAATTTTTGTACCGCTCTAAGAGGATCTTCCGATGGTCTTCCGCGAAAATTTCCAAAGTTTTGGAATTGAGCTAGCATACCCGGATCTGGACGGAATCTCGGAACATTAATATCTGGAGCACCTACTCCTATAGCTGGAGCGCGGAATGGAACTTCTGGAGGGCCATTAGTGAACCACGGATCATGATTCATCACTATCTGGACTGGAGGGTTAGGATTTAGTGGTTGAACTTGAGGAATAACGCCTGGAGCTAAAGGTTGGCCATTTGCATCTAACTGGCCTTGTCCATTCTGTTGACCTTGAATAATGATATTCTCCATTCTGTTACTTAATTCTTCTACTTCTAAAGTTTCTCGTTCTCTTCTTCTTCTGTTCGCAAGTCTGATCAACGATTCTGGATTACTAAGGATCGGAGGTGTTGGCTCTAGATCCTTGAATAGCCTTCTTCGCATACACCAAACCTAAAAACCTGAAAAAGCTAACAAACAAAAAGCGTAAAACTGATAAAATAAAATAAATGCACTTATCACTAAAGGATAAACACCGTGGTCACACGCTACCGTCCCCGGCAGCGGCGCCAAAAACTTGGTGGTCCTTTGTGTGTTCTAAATAAATGCAAATAATAATCGAACCACAACCGCAAGTGTACGGTTGTCCCAAGTAGTAATTCTGATAATCAGATTCGTTCCAAGGACGGATGGTTGATCACAATGTTTATGCAAATAGCGATTGATGCACTTATGAAAATGAAAGAGGATAAATTGTTTGTTTTGGTTTTGTTTATTATAACTAAATGAAAGATAAAATTATAAATGCAAGTAAAAGCTAAGACGCAAGTAAAATGTATGAAAACGCAATATGAGATGTAGTACTTGAGAACGCAAGGATCCTCCTAATTTTACTTTCTAACTTATGTTGTTTAAGGGTTAAATCAGTCAATTACAATGGTCGGGATTCTAATATCCTTATACCCCCGTCAGGGTGGACTATAAGGCGATCCTAAAGTGTCACTAGTCCCGTCAGGGTAAATATGATCCACCGTTGGATGATTAAGATTTATTACCACATTGGCCCTAGGATTAACTAAGTTCGTCAGAATCAATAGTTTTTATCCTAGATTGAACAATTATTTCTGTACCTAAACCCCCCGTCAGGATGATCCATACGCCACATATATGGAATAGCTTAGATACTAATACCTAATTTTAGTTCGCGACTCTAAAATCAGTAAACATTCACAAATTGTCGAAAAGAGTAAAAGCCCTAATTTAATTTAATTCAATAAAAACCCAAATTCAACATTCGTTATAATAATAAAATCAAGATTCACCCATTGTTTTGTTCTCAAGCACTAATGGAAATTTAACTCATATTAAAATTAAAAACAAAATAAAAAGAAATGGAATTCATATTCATTACAAAATTAAAATATAAGAAAAACCTAATTTTCGGAATCAGAATGACTACGAACGGAGTTATAGACCCACTCCAGCTCTTGTAGCTTCTCCCTTCTTCCTGCTGTAGCTTCTCTGGTGTTTTTTAATCTTGTGGAAAGTGAATTGTGTGTAAAATAGAAGTCCAGACCTCCTTTTATAATAAGAAAAACGGATTAGGGCTTGGACCAGAAATTAAAAGCCTAATTAAATGTCCAAGCCCACTCTTTAAGCCCAAAATCCCGTAACTGATGACAGGCCTCCACTAAAACTGCTTTTCCCGATGCGTTACAACTCCGATTGACCTCATTCCAGTTGCTAAAGTTCCGTACTTCGATAAGGAATGTTTTCTCTTCAAAGGTCAGCGGCTCAATCAGCTCTTAAGTCCCTCGAAAACAGCAATCAAGGGCCTGGAAAATGGAATTTCAGCTCTAAAAATAAAATCTTCGGGATTTCTCTTCAAGTCTTGACTCTATCTTTTGATCTTTGACTTTATCTTCGGATTCCTTTCCTAGCTAACATCTAAAAACCTGCAAACTTTACACTAAAAATACCAATATTACGCGCAAAAGTTTAATAATTCGAAAATGCAAGAAATAAAAAGGGAAATCCGAAATATTGCATATTTAGTCCAAAAGTCTATCGAATTAATAAAATAAACACCAAAAATGATGTCTCCTAACGGTCTAAAATAAGAACAATTAGGGAGACATCAGATATATTCAGAAATTCATGCAGATCTGTGATGCTTATATCGTAAGAGGAGTTACTAGGGAGCAAGTATATTACCTAATGTTCCAGTTCTTCTTGACCGGATGTGCAAGCGATTGGTATGATACCCAATACCCTCATATTATTCCAGACTGGGACAAGCTTCAAGCAAGATTCCTAGACCGTTTCTATCAGGTTAGTAGACGTTTAAAAGATATGTTGGAGCTTGAACAATTTATACAGAAAGAGGAAGAGAGTTTGGGTGAAGCATGGTTACGATTTACAGAAAAAAGGCGAGATGTCCATACCATAGATCCTCGCCAGAATATTATTTAACCTTGTTTTATGGAGGCCTTAATGATAAATCAAGAGAGAAAGCTGACTCGTTAGGAAACACAGGTTTTGTGTTGCTAGATCCTGAAGAAGCTGAGTTGGGGGTGGAAAGAATTCTTGAAAACGAGAGAAGTTGGCCAAAAAGAGCACTAAAAGAAGACAATTCAGAATCTCTGAAGCTTAAAGAATTGGCTAAACAACTCGAAGAACTTAAGGAACAAGCCCGAACAATTGCTCAGGTGAATACGGTACGCACAATTCCTTCGTGCCCTGGTTGTGGATCAAGAAATCATGTGTGGGAAGGGTGTATGAATAATCCAGCAGTAGCGTCCGTTCAATATCCTCAAGATAACTATTATTCTAATAGTTATACTAATCCTCAAGAAAGCTACACTAATTATCAACAACCACCACAGCAAAAGAGTTGGGTCAGAAAGCAAGAGACTTATCATAAACCCCAACCTCAATCCTATAATCCACCACAACCTATTCAGAAAAAGGCACCCATTGTTGAGAAAGCTTGCCAAGAACCAAAGAAAGATCCACCGAAACAATCAATGCAACTGGAAAAACAAGATCAAATCCAAAACTTGAAATCAAGTATGGCTAAATTAATGCAAGCAGCTGAGAAAATGAATCATAGCCAACAGAAAGTTCGAACTCAGGATAAGCTTATCAAGCAACTAGAGCATGCTTTATCACAGATGGCGAGTACATTATAGAATCTGCTTAAAGGGCAACTCCTAAGTGATACTATTGCTCCTAGAGATGACTCTTGCCATGCTGTTGAATTGCAAAGTGGAAAGCAACTACCTCCACCTAGACCAGAGCCTGAACCAGTCCCTATTCCAGAACAAAGGGGGGAAGAAACAATCAAAGATACAGTTGAGGAGGTAGTTAAACCAAAGAGTGTTCAAGCCGAGACACCTGAAAAGACAAGAAAACCAGTGGAACTCAATACACGCCCTCCACCACCATACCCTTCACGTGTCAAAAAGAAGGACAATGACCTGGAATTCAAGAAGTTCATTGACATGTTGAAGAAATTGGAAGTTAATATACCTCGTGTGGAAGCTCTCCAGAGAATGCCAACCTATCTAAAATTCATGAAAGACATTCTCTCCAACAAGCGTAGTATAGAAACTGGGGAAACAATTGGATTACCTAGGGAGTGCAGTGCTATTTGTCAAAGTGAGTTACCACCAAAGCTAGAAGATCCCGGAAGTTTTACAATTCCTATCGGCATTGGAGATAGTTGGACCGGGAAAGCATTATGTGATCTAGGTGCGAGCATCAATCTCATGCCTAGATCCCTGTTCGAGAAGCTTAATATTGGAGAAGTAGTACCCACATCTGTGGTATTACAAATGGCGGATCGCTCCCTTTCACGACCAATAGGTAAAATCGAAGATGTTTTAGTTAAAGCTGGCTCTTTTATTTTTCCTTGTGATTTTATTATTCTTGACTACGACCCGGATAAGAATGTCCCCATCATCTTGGGTAGACCATTTTAGCCACGGGGCGTACACTAATTGATGTTGAAAATGGTGAGTTGATCATGAGAGTACAAGGCGAACAGATACGATTCAATGTGTTTCAGGCTATGAAATTACCAAAGTCAAAAGATGAGTGCTTCAAAATAGATGTCATCGGAAAAATTGCTCAAGAAATCTTCAATGAAGCAAGCTTAGATAATGAACTTGACGAAGCCTTAACACTTGAATCACCAAAGGAACTCGAAATTCCCCCTGAAGATGTTGCTGCATTAGGATCAAATGTGCGAGAACTACTTCGAGAGCCAGGTGACATTGAACCAATGAAACAACCATCCATAATATGTCCACCTGTTCTCGAAGAAAAACCCCTTCCTGATAATCTACGCTATGCATATCTAGGTATGAACAAAACTTTACCTGTTATTATTTCTGCTAACCTTTCAGGCCCTCAAGAGGAGAAGCTACTTCAATTACTTCGCGCAAACAAGGAAGCAATCGGATGGACTATTGCCGACATCAAGGGAATCAGTCCTTCCGTTTGCAAACACAAAATCATTCTTGAGAACGAAGGTGGGCGATCTATATAGGGACAGAGAAGACTCATGCCAGCTATGAAAGAAGTAGTGAGGAAGGAAGTTATCAAGTTGTTAGACGCAGGAATTATCTATCCGATTGCTAGCAGTGATTGGGTTAGTCCAGTGCAATGTGTTCCGAAGAAAGGAGGTATCACTACCATCCTTAATGATCAAGGCGAAGCCATACCATCAAGACCAGTTGTGGGGTGGCGAGTGTGCATGGATTACAAAAGACTAAACAAAGCAACAAAGAAAGATCACTTCCCGCTACCATTCATTGATCAGATGCTAGACAAACTTGCAGGGAGAGAGTATTATTGTTTCCTTGACGGATATTCGGGGTATAATCAGATTTGTGTAGATCCCCTCGATCAACATAAAATAACTTTTACATGTCCGTTTGGTACTTTTGCTTATAGAAGAATTCCGTTTGGTTTATGCAATGCACCTGCCACGTTCCAGAGGTGCATGATGGCTATATTTTGGGACATGATTGATAAATATTTGGAGGTTTTTATGGATGATTTTTTGGTGTTTGGAGATAGTTTTGACGATTGTTTGAATAATCTTGAGAAGGTCCTTGTGAGATGTAGAGAAAAAGATCTTGTGCTTAATTGGGAAAAATGCCACTTCATGGTTCAAGAGGGAATTGTGTTGAGACATAAAGTTTCGAAGGCAGGGATGGAGGTTGATCGTGCTAAAATTGAAGTTATCAAAACACTACCACCTCCAGTTTCTGTTAAAGGAATAAGAAGTTTCTTGGGTCACGCAGGATTTTATCGAAGATTTATTAAAGATTTCTCCAAGATCGCCAAACCGCTTTGCTCTTTACTTGAAAAGGATACTCCTTTTAATTTTACTGAAGAGTGTCTTCAAGCATTCTTGACGATTAAGGAAAAACTGATCTCTACACCTATTGTTATACCTCCTGATTGGAAAGCTCCGTTTGAACTTATGTGCGATGCTAGTGATCACGCCATGGGTGTTGTGTTAGGGCAGAGGAAGGACAAGACTTTCCACACGATTTATTATGCAAGTAAGACTTTCAACGCTGACCAGATGAATTATACAGTGACAGAGAAAGAGATGTTGGCCGTGGTTTATGCTTTTGATAAATTTCGTCCCTATCTGGTTGGGAAGAAAACTGTTGTATTCACGGACCATTCTTCCATTAGGTACCTTATGGAGAAAAAGGACGCTAAGCCGCGTCTTATTAGATGGGTACTGTTACTTCAAGAATTCGACATACACATTCGAGACCGAAAAGGATGCGAAAATCAGGTTGCTGATCATTTATCAAGGCTCGAAGGATCTGATGCAAACAAAGAACCGTTATTGGTTAAAGAGGTATTCCCTGATGAACAACTTTTTGCTATTAAAAATGCTTTTGTGCCATGGTATGCAGATCTTGTCAACCTCATCGTTAGTGGTGTCTTTCCCAAAGATTTCCACCCACAACAAAGACACAGATTAAGCCACCAGGCCAAGGAGTATTATTGGGATGAACCGTACCTCTGGAAGATTTGTAAAGACCAAGTGGTTAGAAGATGTGTACATGAAGGTGAGATGGAGAAAATCATTGAAGGTTGTCATAGTTCACCTTATGGAGGTCACTTTAAGGGCGATAGAACCGCATCTAAAATTCTTCAATCCGGGTTCTATTGGCCCACCATACACAAAGATTGTCATCGTTTTTTCCAGTCATGTCACAGATGCCAGTACACTGGCAACATATCAAAAAGAGACGCGATGCCGCTTAATAATATTCTTGAAGTTGAAATCTTTGATGTATGGGGAATAGATTTCATGGGACCTTTCATCACTTCCTATGGAAATCTTTATATTTTGCTTGCGGTAGATTATGTGTCAAAATGGGTAGAAGCAGTGGCAACACCAAAGAACGATGCTCAAACCGTGATTAAATTCTTAAAATCAAACATCTTTTCAAGGCATGGTACGCCACGTGTTCCAATCAGTGATAAAGGTACCCATTTTCTGAATGCTCCTCTGAGAAATTTTCTTCGTAAGTTTGGAGTGAGACACCGTACTTCAACTGGTTATCACCCACAAACTAACGGTCAAGCTGAAGTTTCCAACCGGGAAATTAAATCTATTCTTGAGAAGACCGTGAGTAAATCGAGAAAAGATTGGTCTTTAAAGCTAGATGATGCTCTCTGGGCTTACAGAACAGCATTTAAAACACCAGTTGGGGCATCTCCATATCGCATGGTCTACGGCAAAGCGTGTCATCTACCGATTGAACTTGAAGCTCGAGCCTACTGGGCTATTAAAACTCTGAATCTAGACCCAGACTTGGCCGGGAAGCAAAGGATGATGCAACTGAACGAGTTGGAGGAGTTTCGTTATCTTGCCTATGAAAATTCACGTCTCTATAAAGAGAAAACAAAGCGATGGCATGATAAACGACTCCGTCTAAAACATTTCGAGATAGGACAAAAGGTTTTATTATACAACTCTCGATTTTCAAACTACCCAGGAAAGCTTAAATCCCGTTGGGGAGGACCGTACATTGTTACTAAAGTCACACCTCATGGAGCGATTGAAATAGAAAATCCAACCGAGCAACGGAAATTCATGGTGAATGGCCAGCGTTTGAAGAGATACCATGACAGTGAGGACTTTGGGCGGGAGGAGACGATCCATCTCGTTGAATGCGCTTAGCCTGAGGTACACGTCTAACTCAAAGACGTTAAACAAAAGTGCTCTTGGGAGACACCCCTTGTTTTAATTGCTTTTTAGATTAGTTGTTTTCGCTTTGTAGTGTATAATTATAAGTTAGTGTATATTTTTAATTGTGTTTACAAGCTAATAGGAGAGAAAGGTAGTGTGTTATTGTGCAGGAACGAGTTTGGGGTCAAAAGGAAAAAACTGGAGAAACTCTAAGCCTGGCGCGGACTACCCCGCGGACTACCCCATGGTCCGCAGGGATGCACCGTGCCCAGAAAACCCGTACCACGGTCGGGTATAACGGGTTTTATCCAGAAAGGAGAAAAAAATCGACATGAAGGCGCGGTACACCGCACCCCTGGTCCGCACGCCCAAAACGCGTGCCACGGGGTCGGGTACCACGGGTTTTTTGACGGAGTACCCGCGGACTACCCCTTACACCGCACCCTGGTCCGCAGGCACAAAACACGTGTCACGGGGTGCTAGCTCGGGTATTATCCAGTGGACAAAAATTTGAAGAGCTGTAAGGTCCGTTACACCGCGGGTTTTGGTCCGGTGCACCGTAGAGAGGCGGTTTGTGAAGGAAGTTTTTTCCTAATCAACTTCTTACCTTAGGAGATTAACCCTAGCCTTCCACACACGAATTTTTTAGACCCAAACCCTATATAAACATCTTAAAGCTTGTGCAAACCTTCACAATTAACACAACAACTCATCAAATCCTCTCCTCCATCCTCCATAAACACAATCCTTCATCAAATTCATCACACTACACCATTAAAACACCATAAAAAACAACAAGCTTTAAAGATTTCTTCCAAGATCAATCAAATAACCCTTCTCTTTCACCAATTCCAAGCAACAACATCAAGCTACACCAAATTTTCCTTAAACTTTTAATCCATCCTTGGTATAACTTGAGTTGTGGGTAAATCAAGCATGACTAACAGATCTGAAGCTATGGAATACAAGAGAAAGTGCTCAAGCCTTGGGAAGAATAAGAATTGCCTGGAGCCACCATTGAAAAACCCATCAATCTTGATAAGGTTACTGAAGAATCAAGAGAAGAGGCACCAGCACAACCACTACCAATGAAGAGATTAACTGCTAGAATGTACATACCATCAAGGAGGCCTTTGAAGAAAATAAAAATCCAAGACCAAGGTTCTTCTACCTCTTCCTCTGAAATTGTTTATGATCTTCCTCCTTGGGCTCTCAAGTTACAGAACGAAGTTGAAAGATTACGTGAAGATAACAAGGATCTTTGGATAGAGGTCATACAGTTGGAGTCACAGATAGAAGATTTGACCATGGTTAGGGATGTTGATAGTTATACCGATCCATCGGATGACGAGGATGATATGATGAATCTCTATGGCCAGCCAGTTAGGTCATTCTAATTTTTCTTAATAGCTTGTATGCATTAGGTAGTTTAGTTAGTTTTATTTTAAATTTTATTCCATTCCTGAGTCTTTTTTGAGTCGTGGGGACACGGCTCACTTTTGAGTTGGGGGTGGGGATTCGTTGTCCTCATCTTCTTTTCGGTTTTGCATAAAATTTAAATTTTTTAGGTTGAATGAAGGCATAGAATATCTTGAATGTACCTATTTGAGCATGATTTTATTAGGTCAATGATAGTAAGTAGTATGTTTTTGAAAGATGCAACAAATTTGTTTAGATGCATGTATGAAAACAGGAAATAAAGGATAGAAAAGTTAATGAGAAATGCTAAGAAGTCACGTTGAAACTTAGGAATAGTTATTTGGTGTGTAGAACGTGAGGTTTAAAATTAGTTGAAAACCCACTTGTCTATAAACTAATAATGAAAACGTAACGAAATCCGGTAGTTAGAAAAATGACTAAGGCAGTTCTTTCATGATAAAACACTTGAAGCCTTTAGACTTTCTCACACTTTTGTTTGATATTATTGTTATTTATCCGTCTTAGCCCCTCTGAGCCTTTCTAAAGCCTTTTATTTGAAACACATTATAATCCATACCCTAGTTTTTAGGACTTATCTATATGACCCGCACTCGAATCGCAAAACCTGAGACAAACTCGTTTTAGAGCTTGAGTTTGGGGTGGTGGGTTTCATAATTAGGGAACTATGGGAATTTGGGAATTATCTTTGTGATTTTATTGATGATGAAATTGTTATTATTGTAACCCTTTGTCGGGGTAATAGTGAATGAAAAAGAAGCTACAAGCTAATTTTGCCAACAAGGGCATGAAAAGAATATATATATATGAAAAAATAGTGTGATATATCAACATCAAAAGAGAGTCATAGCTATACAAAATAAAAAAAATTGATTTGAAAAGAAAATATATATTCGGACCGGGAAATTGGATTTTATATCAATAAAGGTTTTAATTGATTATTGGGGATGCACATTAAAAAGCATCAATAAATTGGGTTGAGTGAGAACATCTTCGAGTGAAAACTCAAGCTCTAGGGCGATTCGTTGATGGCTAGTGAGGAGAGAGCCAAAAGCTCACTTTTCATTATCCAAATATACCACACCCGTCCTTAAGCCAAGTTATAACCAAGACCTTAGGATTTCTAACTACCAGATGGAGAAACAATTGAGCTATTAGGTAGTAGGTAAGTGGACCATTGGATGCTGTATTTGGGACCTATGAACAACCTATAGCCATTAACCTGAACTAAGTTATCATCCTCTCCTTCTGGCATTGTAAAATTAATCTTAACTTGAATTTATGGATTATTGATTACATGTGTATTAAGCATATTTGTGCATTATTTCTTGAGCATTACTATATGAGATTTTTTTTGGATTTTGCTCTAGGATCATTCATTATATTCTGTTCTTGTTCTCCTCCGACTTCTTCTTGTTTATTTTGACTACCCTACTGTTGTTTATTTTTATTGTATCGGGACGATACAACTTTGAGTTGGGGGTCTTGATGTCTCCTCATTTGTGATAATAAAATATACTTCTGAGACATCATTTTAGGCTTATTTATTAGTTTATAGGTTGATTTTAGCTTAGTTTAGTGCACTTTCCTATTTTGGGTCTTGATTTAGAAACATAATATTTTTAGAGCATATTGGGTTTAATTGTTTATTTAGTGTGAAGCTTTAAAGATAATTATGGAGATTAATTAGAGTCCAAGTCAAAGACAACAACTTATGGAAAGAGATTTGCATGGAAATTGGAGATAAGGAAACAAAGGCTAAAAAGATGGAAAAGGAAAAGCTGCCTAAATCTGGGATTCTGCATACACGTCCAAAGATATGCGTTTTTACCTAAGAAATAGGCCGAATCTGATGATTTCCTTCTATATGGTCAAGATAATTCTGTTACGATTCTTTTGGTATCTTATGGAGCTCAATCCGACCAATAACGAAGAAGATACGCTCAAAACGGTCCAGCAGTGTTTATCGTTATTTCCTTACGAATTTGAGTTGGGCTAGGAGTCCATTACTTAAGGTATCTCTAAAGAAACGAATTAGGTCAACCTATACACTATAAATACAGCCCCTTAACACTCTTAAATCATCCTTGGTGAAACCTTAAACCAAGAGGAAGCTTACAACACAAGAGAGAAGTCTGGAAGGAGCTGTTCATCACAATGTCTTCTTCTACCTTTAGATTTGTAATTTCTTTCTTTTCTATCATGAACTAATTTTCTTTAGCTTGAGTTTTAGCATTAATGTATGAACCCTAGTTTTGATTGACATCTATCTAATTTGGGAATTTAATGTTTTAAATCGAATTATAGTTTTTATTCTCTGTTTATGTGTTTGGATTTATATTCTGTGTTCTTGTGGACGGCCGCCATATAGAATTACCATCTAGTAATTAGGTCACCATTGACAACGGTGTTTAATTACATGTTTAGCACATAACGTCTAGTAGTAGGTATGATCTGACAACCCAACCTAGCTAGATAATCAATATGGTTTAGTTCTTGTAACTATTTACCAATTACAGGAAAAGTTTGCTTAGGGAGCCTTATTGACACATGTCAATCCTATTTGAAACTATCGATAGCGAATTGGGACCGATTAGGGAAATACTACATAATTCACCCTTACATGTTTAGAACGGCAAAAATAGTGGGGATTACATGCTAATAACGTAAGCTATATTCTCATATCACTTCTCTTTCATATTTATTTTCTGTCTTTTAATTCTTCGTTTAATTTAGTTAATTAGTTTCTCAAATCCATCTTTATTTGTCTTTACTTTTAATTGCATTTAGTTGTTCTATCTTTAATTTAGTTGCACTTGGTATTTGCATAAGATTCTCCTAACCTCTGTAGTCTCTGCGGAACGAATCTTAATCATTAACTAAAACTTGCAAACGATCTGTATACTTGCAGAACCGTGTAGTTTAGGGTGTTATTTGCACGTTAATTATATCTTATTTTATCACACCCTAGGCCCCACCAGTATACCACTCTGCCATAAAAGATCTAAAGTTGATTCTCTGGAATGGATCGCAAAAATAATTTTCAAAAATACTGAAGGATTGAAAGCAAAGCTACTACCCGAAGGCGTCAAGGAAGTCCTAATTAAAGCTATAATACAGGCTATCCCTAATTACTATATGTCCATTTTTTCTTTTCCTATCTCATTTTGTAACAAATTAATTTATGCTATTTCTAATTTTTGGTGGGATTTTTGGAGAAAAAAACAGAATTCATTGGTTTGCATGGGAGAAAGTAAAAGTTAGCAAACTCATTGGAGGATTAGGATTCAAGGATTTTAAAAAAATGAACACAATTCTATTGGCAGCGCAAGCCTGGAGAATAATGAACAATCCAGGAAACTTGGCAACGAAACTTCTTAAAGGTAGTTATTTTAATAAATCAGATTTTATAACGTGTAAAATTAAACAAAGAAGGACATGGAATTGGGCCAGCATAATAGAAGGAAGAGATTTTAAAAAAAAACATGGTATTAAAATAATAGGGAATGGAAAAGATACGAATATTTGGAACGAGAAATGGATAGACACAAATTGGGAAATCAATAAACCGGAAGGAACAAAGATTACTAAAGTTAGTGAACTCATGAAGAAATGCTCTACGGAATGGGATCTTGAAATCTTAGATAATATTTTCCCAGAACCAGTGATCCCACTAATAAAAAGAATTAGAGAAACAAATATGGAAACAAAAGACAAATTCATATGGACTTTCTCGAAAGATGGAACCTACGATACTAAAACAGGATACAAGGTTATAACAGAAGAACAGATAATCAACAAACCAACAACAGCAAAACAAACTTCAAACTTCGATTCACCAATATGGAAAACAATTTGGAAATCAAATATACCAAAAAAAAAATCAAGTTATTTGTATGGCGTTTATGCAATAACGCAATACCTACGAGAGCTAACTTATATATTAGGAAATGTGCAGATTCAAAGAACTGTTTATGGTGTAACTATCCAGAAGAAGACATTAAACATTTACTACTGGGTTGCAATATGTGTAAAGATATACGGGCAGGGTCACCTCTCCAAATCAGAATACAAGAAAATTTGGAAGAAAGTTTTGAGAGATGGTTTTTAAAAATCATCAAAAGTTATGCCGATGGAGGACAGGATGAAAGCATGGTAAGAGATCTTAATATGATTAATCTCTGGAACATATGGAAAGGTAAAATGAAAGCGGTACATGAAGGAACAGCAATAAACGGAACATGAATTAATATAGCAACATCAAAACTCATGCAAGAAATTCACGGCATAGATTGGAAAAAGTTAAAATCTCAAAACACATGAAAAGGGGTAAATAATTTGGAAGCACAAACTTCGGAAACAACGACATCAGAAACCGAAATTTATTGTGATGCATCTTTCTCAAACAAATGGGAACCATTAGGAATTGCGGTAGTAGGAATAGACAAGGAAGAAAAGAAAACCTTCAAGTATAGTGGAGATCTGGAATGCAACTCAATAGTAGAAGGTGAAGCATACGCAGTTTTAAAAGCTACAGAAATAGGAGGGGACTTCAAAGAAAAAAGGAAAGTTATATTTTCAGATAACCTTGAGATTATTCAAGGTATAAAGCAGGTGTTAGTTGCACGTTGGAACATCCAACCTATTCTTCGCAAAATTGTCCACAAATCTGGTGAAATTGGGCAGGTCTCCTTTTGTCACATCAATCGTAAGCTCAACAGCAAAGCGGACAAATTAGCAAAGGAAGCTAGACACAGGGAAATCTCTAAACGTCTCGCGATGTTTAGCACTTTTGATGTAGCGGCTAGATTAGAAGATATAGGGATAGGTTAATTTTCTTTTCTTTGGTGCCCTTGGCACCTTCCTTTGTCCAAAAAAAAATTATCTTTTCTGAAAGAAGCATCAATGTGAAGGATCAAAGTATCTTCACTTATGTTCCTATTCAAAATATCACTTTTACAGTAAATATCTCCTGTCCTTGAAGATTTAGGGTCTTGTTCTTCTGTTAGAAGAGGTTTTTTTTTGCCTCAGAGGGTTTCTTGTTAACTAAGAAGTACTCATCATAGGCTTTAAGGGAAATTTGAAGTATTACCATAGGGTCAGGGTTTATTCCTTCATAGCATTTTTTATTTCTGCCTTTCCAAATGTGCCAAATAAAGATGTGAACCAGATCATATAAATTTCTTCCTGCTATATCTCTACTATTAGTAAGTATAGTATTCATATTCAACAACCCTTTTTCAAAATGATCAGTACTATTATTATTAGTGAGCATTTGTACATGAGCAATAAGCCAAAGAGATCTAACCCAAGAATAGTTAAAAATTAAGTGTTTTATTCTTTCAGGATATTCTCCATAAACATTACAAGGAGGAGATTCAACACATTTTCTATTGAATTTCAGAGTTTCAATTGGAACTTTTCTTTTACATAACTTCCATATAAAATTTCTAATTTTAGGGGGTAACTTGAGGCTCCAAACCTCCTTCCAAACAAGGTTTGGGGTTGCATATGAGCCACTAGGTTTACTATCCTTCTTCTGTTTTTCTTTAAGAACGTCTATATCCTTAAGCCTACCATATATAGCCTTAGAAGTAACCTCCCCATCCTTAGCATGATCCCAAAAGGCAGTATAATCACAAGGAATAAGGAGTCATTATTCTAAAGATTTTATCTGCTATATCTTTTTCAAATATATCTGAAATCAACTGTTGATTCCAGATATTTGAGTCAATATAAAATAATTCTAAAACAGTAGTTAAACAAAAATTTCTAGGACAATTTATGGTTTTAATTCCAGGAATCCAATTATCAGCCCAAATATTTATAGACTTTCCATTACCAATATTCCAAATAAGATCATTTTTAAAAGTATTTTTTCCTTCCATAAGGCTTTTCCAAACCCATGAAGGGTAGTATCCCAAAAACTTGATTTTTTGTGATATACCCCTTTTAAAGTTCTTGCTAGCACAGAGTTTGGATTTTTGTAAATCTTCCAAGCATTTCTAGCTAATAGGGACTTATTTTTTAACCTCATTTCTTTAAAACCCATTCCACCTTTGCTTTTATTTTAAGTCATATCTTTCCAGCTTGCCCAATGGTTTCTTTTCTTATTATTTTTATTCCACCAGAATTCAGCCATAAGTGAGTCAATTTTATCACAAACACTTATAGGAATCAAGAAAGAAGCCATATTATAAGATAGGATGGCACTGATTACAGCTTTAAGGAGAATTTCCTTGCCAGCTTCAGATTAATATATTGTATTCCATTTTTCTAGTTTTTCATTAATAATATCAAGCATCCAATTTAGGGCTTTAACCTTAGACCTTCCCCAATTAGCTGTGAGGCCTTTATATTTTCTCAAACTCTCTAATGTACTTGGTGTCGCCTAGGGTGTGATAAAAATAAGATAAATATAAGTCAAGAAAACTACGCACTTTCACCCTAGACAGGCACATTACTACAAGTATTACTGGACGTATGCAAGTTTTAATGATAAGAAAATTCGTTCTCAGGGACTTAGTGTGCTAGTCGAATGGGTAGCAATAATGAGTAAGAAGTAAATAATTAAAAGACAGAAAGTTAAATAGAGAATAATATGAAATATCTAAACTAAACTAAGAAAATTAAAGACAATAAATTAAATACGAAGAAATATGAGATGAGAAGTATAGCTTAGGTTTTGCTAGTATGCACTAATCCTTCTAATTCTTTCTATTAAATCTAGTTAATAAGGGAGATAATTAGCTCTTGTATACTTAGTCAGGATTCTAAATTCCCATACCTTAAACCTTGAGAGCGACTAAGGGGGCGACGGACACACCACGAGGCTGGTTCAAATAGGGTTATCCTGCGCTACTAGGGCCCTAAGCAATTAATTTCCATTCATGGTGATATTGATTAATTCTTACCCTAATGACTACCTAGTTAGAATTAGTGTTGTTAGTACTAATCTCGACACTAGACGTTATGTGGTGTTTCAATAATTAGACACCCAGCTAAGGTGACCATCTAATTACTATTAAGAAAGCCTAAAGTGATCAGTTCTAGGACAGGCAATAAATCAAAACACATAAACACATATAAAGGTAAGAAGCCAATATCGAATTAAAACATGTAATTCCCAAAGAAACTTAGATAGAAAGAAATTAGAATTCATAGATTATACATGATGCAAAACCCAAGCTATGGGAAGTTTAGTTCATACCTGAAGGAAATTAACTAAAAGAAATAATAAAGGACATCATCTTGCTCTCTACAATAACTTGGAAGAATAAAACCTTAAGAACTAATTACTATGAGGCAAGGATGATTTACAAGTTATATAAGGGTGTATTTATAGGTGTTTAGAAGACCTAATTCGTTTTCTTGAAGGAGAAGGTAAGTAATGGATTCCAAACCCAACTCAAATTCGTAACCCTAAAACATGAAATCAGACCCGTTTTTCGTTTGGTCCTAGCAGCTTCAATATTCATCCGTTTGACGCGTATGAGTACACCAAATTCATCGTCTCGGAAAGATATTCAACTTTGCTCTTGACCGTTTCTCCAAATTCCACACCGTTTTTGAGATATAATCTGATTTGTGGTCGTAGGTGCAGAAATTCAGATTTAAGGCAGCTTTTCCTTTTCCATGTTTTTAGCTTTTGTTTCCTTATCTCCAATTTCCATGCTTATCTCTTTCCATATCTTGTAGTCTTTGACTTGGACTCTAATTAATCTCCATAATTATCTTTAAAGTTTCACACTAAATAAATAATTAAACCCAGTATGCTCTAAAAATATTATTTTACTACATCAAGGCTCAAAATAGGAAAGTTCACTATTTCTCAAGAAAATCAATTAGAAAGACTTCTAAATCACTAAAAATGATGTCTCATCTTAACATAAATCTATCACAATTGAGGAGACATCAAGACCCCCAGCTCAAAGTTGTATCGTCCCGATACAATAAAGATAAAAACAAAGGGAAGTCTATAAATACACACATATGGAATTCTCAACACAATGGGAAGAACATAGCAGATTATATAGAATAGACATAAAGAAAGTACTCAGAAAATTTCATGCAATAATATTCATAAACTACATACCTGTACACTTCACATATCCATAGTCAACACAGCTTGAATTCAAGATCAGATTAGTTTCGCAATGTAAGAAGCTAATTGATTGTTCTTTCTTCGCCAGTTGCATTGATTGTTTTGGTGGATCTTTCTTTGGTTCTTGACAAGCTTTTTCAACCATGGGTTCTTTTTGATATATAGGTTGTGGTGGATTATAATATTGAGGTTGGGGTTGATAATAAGTCTCTTGATTTCTGACCCAACTTCTTTGTTGTGGAGGTTGTTGATAATTAGCGTAGCTTTCTTGAGGATAAGTATAACAATTAGAATAATAGTTATCTCGAGGATATGTAACGGAAGCTAATGCTGGATTATTTTAACACCTTTCCCACACATGATTTCTTGATCCACAACCAGGACACGGAGGTATTGTACGTACTATATTTACCTGAGAAATTGTTCGAGCTTGTTCTTGTAGTTCTTCGAGTTGTTGGGCCAATTAATTAAGCTTCAGAGATTCTGAAGTGTCTACTTTTTCTGGTTTCCTTGGCCAACTTCTCTCGTTCTCAAGAATTCTCTCCATAAATTTTTTAGCTTCTTCAGGATCTAGTATCACAAAACCTGCGTTTCCTAACGAATCTGCTTTTTCCCTTGACTTGTCATTAAGTCCTCCATAAAACAAGGTTAAATAATATTCCGGCGATGATTTATGGTATGGGCATCTCGCCTTCTTTTCATTAAATCTTAACCATGCTTCACCCAAACTTTCTCTGTCTTCCTGTATAAATTGTTCAAGCTCCAACATATCTTTTAAACGTCTACTAACCGGATAGAATTGGTCTAGGAATATTGCTTGAAGCTTATCCCAATCTGGAATAATATGAGGGTATTGGGTATCGTACCAATTGCTTGCACCTCTGGTCAAGAAGAACTGGAACATTACGTAATACACTTGTTCCCTAGTAACTCCTCTTACGATATAAGCATCATTGATTTGCATGAATTTCTGAATATATCGGATCGGATCTTGATGTGCAGCACCGCTGAATAGTCCATGAGTTGCAAATTGTGTTAACATCCCTGGATCAGGCTTAAATTTAGCGGCTTGGATTTCTGGAGCGCGAATTCCTCGTGGTTGCACTCTGAATTCGATGGGTAGCTCAAGTCTCCTTGGGTTCTCCATCTGTAACTATCTATAAAACAAAAACTAAAAGACAAAAGCGTAAAATAGAACTAACTGAAAATAAAAGCACAAGATATATGCACAAGGACTAACGATGTAGTCCCCGGCAGCGGCGCTAAAAACTTGGTACGGCCTAGGGTGTGATAAAATATGATATAAATAAAGTGCAAATAATCACCCTAGACTGGCACGGTTCTGCAAGTATACAGATCGTATGCAAGTTTTAATGATTAAGTAAGATTCGTTCCGTAGAGACTACGAAAGTTAGGGGAATCTTATGCAATAATCAAGTGCAAATAATTAAAGCTAGAACAAATAAAACACAAGAAAAGTAAAGACAAATAGATATCTATTTGGTTTTCAATTAAACTAAATTAAACTACGATAGTAAAGACATAAAATTAAACACGAAAGAAGAAGTAGTATGAGAATATAACTTGAGTCAATAACATGTAATCCCCACTAGTTTTGCCGTTCTAAACATGTAAGGGTGAATTATGTAGTATTTCAATAATCGGTTCCAATTGCGCTAGGTAGTTTTAAATAGGATTTACATGTGTCAATAAGGGGTCCTAAGCAAACTGTTCCTGCAATTGGTAAATAGCAATATATACTAAACCATAGTGATTATCTAGTTAGGTTGATTTGTCAGATCTAAACCGGATACTAGACGTTATGTGCTAAACATGTAATTAAACACCGTTGTCAATGGTGACCTAATTACTAGATGGTAATTCTATATGGGTGCACTCCACAAGAACACAGAATATAAATCCAAACACATAAACAGAGAATAAAAACAATAATTCAATTTAAAACATAGAATTCCCAAATTAGATAGATGTCAATCAAAACTAGGGTTCATACATATATGCTAAAAACTCAAACTAAAAGAAATTTAGTTCATACTAATGCAAGAAAAGAAAGAAATTACAAATTCAAAGGTAGAAGAAGACATTGTGATGAACAGCTTCTTCCAGACTTCTTTTCTTGTGTTGTAAGCTTCCTCTTGGTTTAGGGTTTCACCAAGGATGATTTTAGAGTGTTAAGAGGCTGTATTTATAGTGTATAGGTTGACCTAATTCGTTTTCTTGAACGAAAAGGTAAATATGGGCTCCAAGCCTAACTCAAATTCGTAGCCCAAAAACATGTAATCCGCCCTGTTTTTCTGTTGGTCCTAACAGTTTCAATATTTGTCCGATTGATGCGTATGAGTATACCAAATTCATCGTCTCGGAAAGATCTTCAACTTTGCTCTTGACCATTTCTCCAGATTCGTCACCGATTTTAAGATATAAGCTGATTTGTGGTCGTAGGTGCAGAAATCTAGATTTAAGGCAGGTTTTCCTTTTCCATGTTTTTAGCTTTTACTTCCTTATCTTCAATTTCCATGTTTATCTTCTTTCCTTTAGCTCTCTTTACCAACTTGGACTCTAATTAATTACCATATATCTCTAAAGCTTCACACTAACTAAATAATTAAATCCAATATGCTCTAAAAATAATAATTAATTAATTCAAGAGCCAAAATAGGAAAGTGTACTAAATCAAGCTAAAATCGACCTATAAACTAATAAATACGCCTAAAATGATGTCTCAGAAATAGATTTTATTATCACAAATGAGGAGACATCACTATCATACCGTCCCTAAGCCTAAATTACAGCCTTAAAGATCTTTTGATTCTTTGCTATGTAATCGAGAAGTGGTTGAGCCATTAGAGAGTAATTAAGTGGATCTTTCAACAGCAAAGTTGAAGATCTTTCCGAGACGATGAATTTCGACTACTCATACGCGTCAAACAGATGAGTATTGAAGCTGCTAGGACCAAAACAAAAACGGGCCTGATTTCATGTTTTAGGGTTACGAATTTGAGTTGGGCTAGGAGTCCATTACTTACATTCTCCTTCAAGAAAACAAATTAGGGTTCCTAAACACCTATAAATACACCCTTATACCATTGTAGATATGTCATTGCTCAGTTTCAAGCTTAGGCTTAGTCCTTGCTTGTATTTTCTCACTTTTAAATAATAGCTTAGTCCTTTAATTAAATATTCATCCTTAGTATCAAGCTATTTATCCAAGAAGCAAGCTAACCTATAGAGTAAGACAAGAAGCAAGAAGTTGGAGAGTAACAAACTCCTCTTCTACATCTACCTTCTGTATATTTAGGGTATTTAGCTATAGATTTATGCTCAACCATATTTCTAAGCTTTTATTCTGTAAGTTTTACTTTTAATTGTTGGGTTATTATTTTGTCTTTAATTCCATAATACTATTTGTTATTTTAATTGATTTGAGCTTGGCGTATATTGGTATTATGTGTTTTGACTTATTGTTACAACCCTAGATTTGGCCAATCTTAGGATTATTCTTAGTTATTGACAACACCACATAATCGTCTAGTTTTGATCCTTTGCCAAACTAGATAGCCATAAAGGTTTGATTTAATCATCAATCATTACTCAGGAATCCTTGGTACTGGAGAGGTTGCTCCTAAGCCTAATAGAGGCTAGGTATAATTTAGAATTCTGGTTAATATATAATGCTTAATCTGTGTCAGGTTAGAATAACAAGTTAGTAAAATAGACTCATATATTAGTGACCCTGATCTATTAGACTTACATTCATATTTATTTATTTACATTCATATTTATTTATCTGCATTCATATTTGTTTATTTCATATCAGATATTTATTCCTCTTATTATATGTAATTTTAAACATCTAAATTCATCTACTCTTGTTAAATATAAGTAGATGTAACAGATTAAATCCCTGCGAACGAACTTAACTTATCATTAAAACTTGCAAACGATCTGTGATACTTGCAGTGAGTTCTATGGTTCTCAAGGGTGTGTGCTCTTTATTATTATCTTTATTTATCAATTATTTTATCACACCTTTGCCCCCACCAAGTTTTTGGCGCCGCTGCCGGGGATTGAACCCGGGTCACCCGCGTGACAGGCGGGAATACTTAACACTATACTACAACGAAGCTTGGATCTGATGGAACAGAAGCTCCGGTATACCGGGCCTCACCTCCGGTGTACCGCCCGATGCCGCTGGAGAAAAAAAATTATTGCGTTTGTTAGGTTATAAAGAGAAAGAGGTGAGTTCTAATCCGAATTTTTCAATCCTTAAGCCTCACTTTCTTCTCCAAACCTCTCCCAACTCCATTAAAGCTTCAACAAACCTTCACCCAACATCAAAACACTACCAAATCACCATCCAAATCCCTCCCTACTTCATTACAAAGAAGATTCAATCACCCAAATCATATCAAAACACCTAGAAACAAAGAATCAAAACCATGAATGTCAAAATCTTATTCTAAAAATCCTTAAACCCACATCATTAAAGCTTGATTCCATCATACCCACATAGAGAATAATCATCCTAACACCTTTCCTAACCCAAATAAAGCTTGTTCCACCTATGATCAAGAGTTACAAATTTCAAGAATGTTCAAAGCTTTGAGTTGGGGGTCAAAAGAGATGATGAAGAGAACAGAGATATTATCAAGTGTTATGGGATATGAAGAATCAAAGCAAGGTGTTGGGTAAGATCAAGAATAAATCAATTGAGATAGGTACTAGTTCGGGAATAAATTACAAGGTAAATCAGGTCAAGTAAGTAGAGGAAAGCATGCAGTGGTGAATTCAAATAGCAATAAGGTTTCAACTTTCATAGAGAAGACACCATAACCTCTTCCTATCAAGATCCATCTACCCAAGATGAATAAAAGCTTCTGGGATGCTAGTAGTTGTGTTCAAAACTTAATCCTGAATGAACACCTTCACATGAGAGATTTTTCAAAAGCAAAGTTGGAAAAAGATAAACAAGAGATGTCTAGAGTGTGATTGATTGGGATGAAACATAAGAGGATGTAAGGGAAAGCGAAATTGGTGATATTAGAAGTTTTCATACATGGAAAGCACTGCACCCTATTCCGAGTATTGATCAGGCGAGGTAAATAGCCTCGAAGAGTATGTTTTCTTTCTTCCCTACCTTTTCTTTATGTGCAATTTACGTAAATTTTTAAATTTCTTTTATTTTATTTTTGAGTCTTTTCGAGTCGTGGGGACACGACTCATTTTTTGTGTTTGGGGTGTGGGGATTCGTTGTACCTCATCTCCATTTTTATGTGTTTTTTAGGTAAAATTAAATTTTTTGAAGGATTAGATGTAGGTAGAGTGTGTTTAATATCTTAAAGGCATAAGCTCAGTAAGTTAATGATAGAAAGTAGTATGTTTATGAGCTATTTTATTTTGTATGTGGTGTCGCCTAGGGCGTGATAAAATTAATACAACTAAAGGTCAAGAAAACTACACACTCTCACCCTAGACAGGCACAGTACTGCAAGTATTACAGGACGTATGCAAGTTTTAGTTGATAAGTTGAGTTCGTTCTCAGGGACTTAAGTGTGTTAATCACGTGGGTAGAAATAACGAGTAAAAGTAAATAATTAAAGACAGAAATAAAAGAGAATAAATTTTGAAATTAATAATTAAAACTAGGAAAATAATGACAATAAAATAAAATACTAGGAATTTGAGATGAGAAGTTGATGTCTCCCTATTTGTTCTAAATATTAGCCCTCTGGAGACATCATTTTAGGTGAATTATTGACTTATTAGCTAGACGTTTATGCATAATTTGCCATATTACACTTTTCCCCCTTGGAATTTAACTATTTGCATTTTCTGAGCTTTTGTGCGTAAATTTGACTATTTTTGATGCAAAGTTAAATAGGTTCTTGAATTTCATGAAAGACCAATCCAAGGTGGAGAAGTGAGAATAAAGTCTTAGTGTATTTTAGAGTGTTAGGAATGATTTTTACTCGAGTTTCTATTTTTAGAGTACACTTTCCTATTTCTTTTTCTTGATTTATTGATTTATTCTTTTTAAGCATATGCGGTTTAATTATTTATTTAATGTAAAGCTTTAAAAGATAAATGGTAATTACTTAGAGACCAAGTCAAGATAAATATTAAAGGAAAGAAGATTTACATGAAAATAAGAAGATTTAGGAAAGATTTATTCAAAGAAGGAAAAGATAAAGCTGCCTTGTGAATCTGAAATTTCAGCCACGTTTTAGAGATTAATTCATAATTAAAGATTGGCAAGGATTCTGGACGAATGGTCTGCACCAATGGAAAGAGCTTTCCAAGACAAGTGGTTTCATATATTGGAACTTCTCAAACGGATAAGTATTGAAAAAGATATGACCAAATCAAATCAGCTTACCTTTCCTAGAATTTAGGTGACGAATTTAAGAGTCCTTGACTTGTCTTCCACTCCAAGTAAATTCGACCTAGAGGTTCCTAACACCTATAAATACACCCCTTAGCCTCCTCTTCTGGACACACTTCATATAATTATCAAAGAGGCTTAAGGATTCAAGTCAGAGCAAGCAGGAAGGAAGAAAGTTAGAGCTGGAGACTGTCTATATCTCCAATTAAAGCCAAACCAAACCTCTTCATTAGGTTTTATTTATTTCTTTCTATAAAACATTATGTCTTTTAATTTATTTGTTTTAGTTTTATTTTCCATTATGAGCTAAACTTCTTAAGTGCTTGAGAATCGCTGTAAGGGTTAAACCTTAATTTATTTAATTAAGGCCTTCTGATTTGGGATTTTTATAATTTAATTCAAATTGAGTAATTTAGTATTGTTTGTTATCGTAATTTGATTTCACTATATTTAATCTGATCTAGGTTTGAGTAATTAGGCTATTCACTTTGGTGGGGAAGTGATCATCTTGACGGGGGGTTTAATTACTGACATAGGTAACAAACGTAAGATAGAAATTATTGATCCTGACGGACTTAGTTAATCTTATAGCCAATTGGGTAGAGAACCTGACATTCAAAGGTGGATTATGATCGCCCTGACGGGGTTTGTAACACCTGAGAATAGCTCCTAAGTCCACCCTGACGGGGGTTAGGAGAATCTAGAATCCCGACTAATACTAGTTACTAGTTTGTCCCTTAGAAGAAGCATTGATTAAGTTTGTTTTGGTGAAACCTAGCGTGACTCAAGTACTATTCTCTCATCTTTTAGTCTCTTCATATTTACTTTCTTGCATTAGTTTAATTTTAGTTTAATATTTACTTTAATTGCACTTTAGTCCTTTAAATAAAAACAAAAACCAAACAAAAATCTATTTCTTTTGCTTTTAATTTTCATTCAAGCAACTAGTTCCATTTATTGCATAACACTTTGAATCATACCTAATCCGTCCCTGAGATCGAAATCCCGTTTACCGGATATTACTTGGATGACCCGTACACTTGCGGTACGTGTCTTGCCTTTTTAGGTGTGTTTATTTAGAACACACTAGGAGACACCAAGTTTTTGGCGCCGCTGCCGGGGACGGTAGCGTATGACCACGGTGTTAGCCGTAAGTGTTTTAGTTGCTAGTTTTTAGTTTAGTTTTAATTTTTATTTTTCAGTTTTACGCTTTGGGTTGTTCTTGTTTTCTCAGATTTACAGGTTTTGGTATATGCTTGGAGATATCGTGATCCTTGATAATCCCGAACGCCTAGTACGAGAGAAAAACAAAAGAGATAAAGAAGCAAGATAACAAGCAAAGTTAGAAAAAGCAATGGCAGAAGATAATGCTCAAGATCCCGTGATTCAGTTGGATGAAAACGGTCTCCCAATAGCTCCACCGGTAGGAGTTCAATTACCTATTCCACCGGTAGGAGTCCAATTACCAGCTCCTCCCAGAAATCAACAACAAGTCAACAATAATGGTGGAGTACTTCAAGATCATGGACCGCAGATCTTTTAACCGAACAACCATGGACCTTTTCTTCTACCACCACTAGGACTCCGTCCTCCTGCAATTCAAGGAGTTCGATTCAGACCAGACGCAGGGATGATCAACCAGTTTACAACCGTGGGACAGTATAGTGGTGCAGCTCGTGAAGATCCTATACGTGCTATGTACAAGTTTATGCAAATCTATGATGCATATGTCACCCCTGGAGTAACCCAAGAACAAATGTACTTTCATATGTTTCCATTCTTCCTCACCGGAGGAGCAAGTGAGTGGTATGATCAACAGCCACACAACGCGATTGTGACTTGGGATCAACTTCAGACAGCCTTTTTAGATAGGTACTATCCTCAAAGTGTTCGACTCAGTGGGCAATTAGATATTGTTTATTTTCGCCAAGAGCCAGGAGAACTTGTAGGTGCTGCATGGACTCGTTTTCAAACATTATTATGCAAGTGCCCATTACATGGGTACTCTCTTGAATTACAACTTGGAATATTTTATCGAAGTTTAGGTGATGCTGCAAAATATAAAATCGATACTATGTGCCAAGGTGGTCTCATGATGGTCACAACTGATCAAGCTCTGATTATCATGGACCGAATTGTGAAGAATGAAATGAGTTGGCAATCATCGAAATCATCGGTTAGAGCTTCAGAAAGAGGTACTTTGAATTTGGATACAGAAACCGCTCTAAACGCTAAGATTGTCGCACTTGAGAACAAGCTAAAACAATTATCTATGTCGAATAGAGCTGTGGTAAATGTTGTCAATGAACCAGAATTATGTTCTAGTTGTGGAGGAGATGATCATGGCTGGGAAGAATGTGCCAACAACCCAGAATCCGTATACTTCGTTAATCAGCGAGGTAACTATTCAGGTGGTCAAGGGTATGGAAATCAAAACAGAAATCATCCAGGCTTTCAGTATTCAAATCCACAAGGGGCAGCCAATCCTGGAACTTATCAACAAAGGCCTCAAGGGAAAAAATATCAGTTTTGAACGCAAAACCAATACCAAGGAAATCAACCCAGAACCGATCAAGACGCGTATGCCGACATATTAGCTCAAAAAGCGCTTCCTTCTCGACCTCAAGAAGGTGCAATTACCGCAAGTGAGTTAGCACTTACTGTAACAAAATACATGTCAGATGCAGAGAAGAGGTCAGAGAAAATCGAAAACCAGCTATCTCGATTTATGGACGATACCCACACAAGAGAGAATAAGATAAATGAAACATTGAACTCACATTCCGCTTCGATAAAAGTCTTGGAGACTCAAATATCAAAGATCGCCAACAGTTTGAATGTTCGAGGTCAAGGCCAACTCCCGAGTAACACGATTGTAGCGCGATCACTACCAGAAGCGGTAAGACTGTGCAACCACCACCCTTCCCGGTTATGAAAGAAAAAGATGTTACTAGAAAAGAAAAACCGTTAAAAGAGGTGGAAGAGAAAGATGAAGAACCTGAAGTGATAGAAGTAAAGAAGATTCCGGAAGTTCCGAAAACGAAAGATGTTGCAGAAACCCGTCCTCCTCCACCCTTCCCTTCAAGAGTTCAAAAGAAAGGAGATATGGTCGAATATCAAAGATTCTTGAATAGAGTGAGAGGTCTCAATATTAACATTCCGTTTTTAGAAGCCATCAAGGACATACCAAAATACGTGAAGTTTTTAAAGAGAGCCCTCACCAACAAAAGACCATATTGCGATAATGAAATGGTAAGGTTACCTGAAGAGTGTAGTGCCATCTGTCAGAGCAAACTACCACCGAAGCTACTTGATCCAGGAAGTTTTACGCTTCCAATCTCGATTGGTAGTGAGTGGAAGGGGAAGGCTTTATGCGATTTAGGCGCGAGTATTAATCTCATGCACAAGTCAATTTTTGATATGCTAAAGATTGGAGATATGCGACCTACCTCTATGGTCCTACAAATGGCAGACAGATCCCTCGTGCATCCTGAAGGACGAATCGAAGATGTCCTCGTTAAAGCAGGTACTCTAGTTTTTCCTGTAGATTTTGTTATCCTTGAATACGACGCGGATAAGAATGTCCCCATCATCTTGGGAAGACCATTCCTAGCCACGGGGCGTACATTGATTGATGTAGAAAACGGCGAATTAACCATGAGAATCCAAGACGAGAAAGTCAAATTCAATGTATTCCGAGCCATGAAATTTCCAGATGTTCCCGGAGATTGTTTCCGAATGGATATAGCAGAACACGTCGCACAAGAGGTATTTGCTTGTTTTAATTATTATGACATCTTGCAGGCCGCGTTAACGTTAGATATACCGGAGATGATGGAAGAGCTAGCCGAAACAGTGGCAGCTCTTAACTCTGAGAACCCAAAATATAGGCGTCTAGCCTACGAACTATTGCGTGATGCAGGGGAGATTGAGCCTCCAAAGAAACCATCCATTAAGTCTCCTCCGAAGCTAGAAGAGAAACCACTTTCGTCCCACTTGAGGTATGCCTATTTAGGTACTAACAATACTCTACCTGTTATTGTTTCAGCTACTTTAACAGGTCCTCAAGAAGACAAACTATTGCGTGTACTAAGAGCGAATAAAGAGGCGATAGGTTGGACTATTGCTGACATTAAAGGCATTAGCCCTTCCTATTGCCAACACAAGATCATTCTGGAAGACAACAGTACACGTTCAGTTGAAGGACAGAGAAGATTGATGCCTGCGATGAAAGAAGTGGTAAAGAAAGAAGTGATCAAGCTACTAGATGCGGGGATTATCTACCCCATAGCTAGTAGCGATTGGGTGAGTCCAGTTCAATGCGTACCAAAGAAGGGTGGTATCACTACCATCATGAATGACAAGAACGAAGCCATACCCTCGAGGACCGTAGTTAGTTGGAGAGTTTGTATGGATTATCGAAAGTTGAACAAGGCTACTAGAAAAGACCATTTTCCACTCCCTTTCATTGATCAGATGTTGGACAAGCTAGCCGGTAGAGAGTATTATTGTTTCTTAGATGGGTATTCCGGCTACAATCAAATTTGCGTAGATCCTGATGACCAGCATAAGACCACATTCACGTGTCCTTTTGGTACTTTCGCATACCGAAGGATGCCTTTTGGACTATGTAATGCACCTGCTACTTTCCAACGTTGCATGATGGCAATCTTTGGTGATATGATCGATCGATTTCTTGAGGTATTCATGGATGACTTTTCTGTTTTTGGAGATAACTTTGATGATTGTTTGCAGAATCTAGAAAAGGTATTGATTAGATGTACGGAAACCGATTTGGTTTTGAATTGGGAGAAGTGTCACTTAATGGTTCGTGAAGGTATAGTGTTCGGACACAAAGTATCAAACGCTGGGTTAGAAGTTGATCGTGCGAAGATTGAAGTTATAAAAACTTTTCCCCCTCCTGTTTCTGTAAAAGGGGTAAGGAGTTTTCTAGGCCATGCTGGGTTTTATCGCCGTTTTATCAAGGACTTTTCAAATATTTCAAAACCTTTGTGCAACTTACTCGAGAAGGACACCAAATTCCTTTTTGATGAAGCTTGCGTGAAGGCATTCCAAGAGCTTAAAGAGAAACTGATTACTGCGCCGATTGTGCTACCACCTGATTGGAAACTTCCCTTTGAAGTTATGTGTGATGCTAGTGATTCTGCTATGCGTGTTGTGTTGGGTCAAAGAAAAGATAAAGTGTTCCATTCGATTTATTATGCAAGCAAGACCTTCACCAGTGCTCAAATTAATTACACGGTAACCGAGAAGGAGCTTTTAGCGGTTGTTTATGCCTTTGACACATTTCGTTCCTATCTCTTTGGGGCAAAAATTGTTGTATTCACCGACCATTCCGCTATTAAGTACTTGATGGAGAAGAAAGATGCGAAGCCGCGATTGGTCAGATGGGTTTTATTGCTACAAGAGTTTGATTTGGAGATTTGAGATAGAAAAGGGTGTGAAAATCAAGTTGCTGATCATCTGTCACGTCTTGAAGGTTCGGAGTCGAACAGTAGTCCTGAGCTAGTTAATGAAGCATTCCCCGATGAAGGCCTATTTGCGATTTATGATGCTACCCCGTGGTACGCTGACATTGCAAATCTTATTGTAAGTGGTAACTTTCCCGAAGGAGCCACTTCACAAGACAAGAAGAGATTGATGAGCCGTGCTAAACAGTTCTTTTGGGAGGATCCTTTCCTCTACAAAGTATGTGCTGATCAGATGGTGAGAAGATGTATACCTGAGAAGGAAGTCTTAGGAGTAGTTGCGGGTTGTCACGATTCACCTTATGGAGGGCACTTCAAGGGCGACCGCACAGCTGCTAAGGTACTACAATCCGGTTTTTATTGGCCTACATTACATAAGGATTGTCATGAATATGTTAAAAAGTGTCATAGATGCCAGTTTACTGGTAATATATCCAAGAGGGATGAGATGCCGCGTAACAACGTTCTTGAAGTTGAAATATTTGATGTTTGGGGTATTGATTTCATGGGTCCCTTTGTACCCTCCAACGGAAATCAATACATCCTATTAGCTGTTGATTACGTGTCCAAATGGGTAGAGGCTAAAGCTCTACCAACAAATGATTCGCGAGTGGTGATTAAATTCTTGGAATCCCACATTTTCACTAGACACGGTACACCCAGAGTTATTATCAGTGATGGAGGTTCACACTTTGTGAAAAAATATCTGAAGACAGTGCTAGAGAAGAATGGGATAAGACATCAAGTTTCTACCGCGTATCATCCACAAGCCAACGGTCAAGCCGAGGTTTCAAATCGAGAGGTAAAATCTATCCTAGAGAAGACTGTTGGTCCTACAAGAAAAGATTGGTCAACAAAGTTAGAAGATGCTTTATGGGCCTATCGTAATGCGTTCAAAACTCCTGTTGGTGCATCTCCGTATCGTATGGTTTATGGTAAGGCTTGTCACTTACCTCTGGAACTTGAATTGGGTGCATATTGGGCAATAGCGCAGTTGAACTTAGATCCTACTTTGGCTGGTGAGAATCGTATGATGAAATTGAATGAACTTGATGAGTTTCGGTTACATTCCTATGAAAATGCTAAACTCTATAAGGAGAACACTAAGAGATGGCATGATAACCGTATTCGCGTGAAAAAGTTTGAAGTTGGACATAAGGTTCTGAAATACAACTCCAAGTTCAGTAACTATCCGGGAAAGTTGAGATCGAAGTGGTCTGGTCCTTACGTTGTGACCAAAGTTATGCCTCATGGAGCTATAGAGATTGAACATCCAATCGAGCACCGCACCTTCATGGTGAATGGCCATCGATTGAAAGTATATCATGGAGGCGAGGATACTAATCGCATGGTGGATCCACATCCTGGGGAGGTCATGTACCTCCTTGAAGCCGAATAGATGCGAGAGGTAACACGTCGAGCTTAACGACATTAAACAAAAGCCAATTCATTGTATATTAGTTTATTGCTTTAAGTTTTCTAATTCCTAGTGTATAATTCTAAGTTAGTGTCGAGTTCTAGTGTCTACTTTTAAAGAGATGAGAAAGATATTGTGTTAATAGTGCAGGAATCGAGTTTGGGGTGCTAGGAAAAATTCTTGGAGAGATTCAAAGACCGGCGCGGACTACCCCCGCGGTGTACCCCCTATACCGCAGGGATGTACCGCGCCCCAAAAACCCGTACCACGGGTCGCGCACCACGGGTCTTATCCAGAAGCGAGAAAAAAAGAAGCTGATAGCCGCGGTGGACCGCACCCTACACCGCACGCCCATAACGCATGCCACGGGGTATGTACCACGGGTTTTTTCACGGAGCACGTGCGGACTACCCATGCACCGCACCCCTGCACCGCAGGGCAAAAACACGTGCCACGGGGTGCTAGCATGGGTACAAGTAAGAGGCGAGAAATTGCACCTACAGCGCTGCGGTGTACCCCCGCGGTACACCCATGCACCGCAGGTATGCACCGCGCCAGGCGGTTTGTGAAGAGATCAAGGCCCAGTCAACTTCTAACCTTAAAGAGATAAACCCTAGCCTCTCCCACACGAATTTTCCAGCTCCCAACCCTATAAAAACACCTTGAAGCTTGATTAAACCTCCACAACAAACACATTAACATCATCAAATCTCTCCTCCATCCTCCATAAACATAACCTCTTCATCAAATTCATCACAAAACACCATTAAACACAATCAAGATCATCAAGCTTTCAAGAGTTCTTCCAAGATTTGTCAAGAACCAACTTTCCTCATCTAATCCAAGCAAGAAACTCGAGCTATACCAAGTTTTCTTAACTTTATTCTATCCTTGGTATAACTTGAGTTTGGGGTCAATTCAACCATGACAAACAAAACAGATGCTATGGATTATAGGAGGAAGTGTTGTATCCTAGGAAAGAACAAGAATTTGCCTGGTTCCACAATTGAAAAGGCCATCAATCTCGATGATCCTACTGAAGAACAAGAAGAAAAGGCACATGCACCACCACAACACAAGAAATTCACAGCTAGGATGAAGGTACCATAAAAGCCTAAAGAAAAGACACATATCCAAGATCAAGGTTCTTCTTCCTCTTCTCCGAATGATTCTTACACACCCCCATGGGCTATCAAATATCAACAATAAATCGATCATCTAAGAAAACAAGTCTTAGCACTTTGGGAGGAAATTGCCAAGGTGAATTCAACAAGGAGTAAGGTAACTTTGAACATGGATATTGATAATAAATCTTCTTCGTCGGAGGAGGATATGATGGATATTTATGGCCAGGTACCTCGATCTAATTCTTCTTCTTAATTGATAGTAGGCATTAGGTAGTTTTTAGTTTTTATTGCTTTATTGAGTCTTTTTCGAGTCGTGGGGACACGACTCACTTTTGAGTTTGGGGTGGGGTTCGTTGCCTCATCCCAATTTTTTGTGTTTTACATGCTTTTCAGAAAGAAATTTTTTTTAGGGTTGTGTTTGACTGTAGAGTGTTTTAAATGCCCCCATCAAGCATGCTTTTTATGAATTTATGATAGAAAGTAGTTGACTTTAGGAGTTAGTATAAAACACACTTGATTGCATGCAAATTTGAGATAATTGATAGGAAAAATTAATGAACAATGCAAAAGAATTAAACTTGTGCTTAAGGATAATGGGTGGTTTGTAGAACGTGAGATCTAAATGAGTAGAGAACCCACTTAGGTATAAACTAGAGGCAAGTTGTGTAAATAGGAAGATGATAGAGGCAAGTTGTGTAAATAGGAAGATGATAGAGGCAGTTCTTTGTTAGCCCTTTGAATCCTTTTTGGCCGTCTATCCCTGAATTAATTGTATCCTTCGTAGCCAAATTTTTAGCCTTTAAGCCTTTCTTTTGTCGCCACATTATAAGCCAATATCCCTTAGTATTGTTAGGCATGACCATATGACCCGCACTTGAATCACGATCCTGAGACTTCCTGTCTTGAGCTTGAGTTTGGGGTGGTGGGTCCACCATATGGGAATTTATTGGGTTTGGATTTTGGAGCTTATCAATTGTGCTCGGTTATATATTTTGATGATTCACAGGTTTATTATATTGTAACCCTTTGCCGGGGTAATAGTGAATGGAAAAGAAGCTCCGAGCTCAAGTTATGAATAGGCATAACTATAAAAAAAATAGCATGATATCTCAACATAAAAAAGGGAGTCATGGCTATACAAAAAAAAAATAATTGAATAAATGATTTGAAAAGAATAAATATTCGGACCGGCAAAGCGGAAATTTTTAAGTGAATCATCCTTAGTGCTTATTGGGTTAATTTGGGGAAGCTAACTAAGCGCGTCAAATGGGTTGAGTGAGAACGTTATTCGAGTGTAAACTCAAGCTCTTGGACAGTTGTTGATGGTAAGTGAGGAGAGAGCCAAAAGCTCACTTCAAATCTACCAAATATACATACCATACCGTCCTTCAACCTATGCTAAAACCGTAAAGACCCCGTGATTCCTAGATGCATAGTGAGTTAATAGGGAGTATTCTAAGTGGAGCGTTCAAAACAAGTAAAGATCGAGGAACACCCTATAGCCACCATCTTGAGATAAGTATTAAGTGTAACCTTCTAGCATTGTGAAATAAATTTTGGATTGATATTGTTTTGTATTTGATTTTGCATGATAAGTGTAGATGTATATTAATTCCTAGATTAGACTATATGAGATTTGTTTTAAGTTGTGCTTTGGGAATATTTTCTAGATTCTACCTTCTGCATTCACATAAAAGGGGCCTTTGTTTTAATTTTACTTTGTCGGGACGACAAAGGTTTGAGTTGGGGGTCTTGATGTCTCCCTATTTGTTCTAAATATTAGCCCTCTGGAGACATCATTTTAGGTGAATTATTGACTTATTAGCAAGACTTTTATGCATAATTTTCCAAATTACACTTTTCCCCCTTGGAATTTAACTATTTACATTTTCTGAGCTTTTGTGCGTAAATTTGACTATTTTTGATGCAAAGTTAAATAGGTTCTTGAATTTCATGAAAGACCAATCCAAGGTGGAGAAGTGAGAATAAAGTATTAGTGTATTTTAGAGTGTTAGGAATGATTTTTACTCGAGTTTCTATTTTTAGAGTACACTTTCCTATTTCGTTTTCTTGATTTATTGATTTATTCTTTTTAAGCATATGCGGTTTAATTATTTATTTAATGTGAAGTTTTAAAAGATAAATGGTAATTACTTAGAGACCAAGTCAAGATAAAGATTAAAGGAAAGAATATTTACATGTAAATAAGAAGATTTAGGAAAGATTTATTCAAAGAAGGAAAAGATAAAGCTGCCTTGTGAATCTGAAATTCCAGCCACGTTTTAGAGATTAATTCATAATTAAAGATTGGCAAGGATTCTGGACGAATGGTCTGCACCAATGGAAAGAGCTTTCCAAGACAAGTGGTTTCATATATTGGAACTTCTCAAACTGATAAGTATTGAAAAAGATATGACCAAATCAAATCAGCTTACCTTTCCTAGAATTTAGGTGACGAATTTAAGAGTCCTTGACTTGTCTTCCACTCCAAGTAAATTCGACCTAGAGGTTCCTAACACCTATAAATACACCCCTTAGCCTCCTCTTCTGAACACATTTCATATAATTATCAAAGGGGCTTAAGGATTCAAGTCAGAGCAAGCAGGAAGGAAGAAAGCTAGAGCTGGAGACCGTCTATATCTCCAATTCAAGCCAAACCCAACCTCTTCATTAGGTTTTATTTATTTCTTTCTGTAAAACATTATGTCTTTTAATTTATTTGTTTTAGTTTTATTTTCCATTATGAGCTAAACTTCTTAAGTGCTTGAGAATCGCTGTAAGGGTTGAACCTTAATTTATTTAATTAATGCCTTCTGATTTGGGATTTTTATAATTTAATTCAAATTGAGTAATTTAGTATTTTTTGTTATCGTAATTTGATTTCACTATATTTAATCTGATCAATTAGACATAGGTTTGAGTAATTAGGCTATTCACTTTGGTGGGGAAGTGATCATCTTGACGGGGGGTTTAATTACTGACATAGGTAACAAACGTAAGATAGAAATTATTGATCCTGACGGACTTAGTTAATCTTATAGCGAATTGGGTAGAGAACCTGACATTCAAAGGTGGATTATGATCGCCCTGACGGGGTTTGTAACACCTGAGAATAGCTCCTAAGTCCACCCTGACGGGGGTTAGGAGAATCTAGAATCCCGACTATTACGAGTTACTAGTTTGTCCCTTAGAAGAAGCATTGATTAAGTTTGTTTTGGTGAAACCTAGCATGACTCAAGTACTATTCTCTCATATTTTAGTCTCTTCATATTTACTTTCTGGCATTAGTTTAATTTTAGTTTAATATTTACTTTAATTGCACTTTAGTCCTTTAAACAAAAACCAAACAAAAATCTATTTCTTTTACTTTTAATTTTCATTCAAGCAACTAGTTCCATTTATTGCATAACACTTTGAATTATACCTAATCCGTCCCTAAGATCGAAATCCCGTATACCGGATATTACTTGGACGACCCATACACTTGCGGTACGTGTCTTGCCTTTTTAGGTGTGTTTATTTAGAACACACTAGGAGACACCAGAAGTATAACTTAGGTTTTGCTAGTATGCACTAATCCTTCTAATTCTTTCTATTAGATCTAGTTTATAAGGGAGAATATTAGCTCTTGTATACTTAGTCAGGATTCTAAATTCCCATACCTTAGACCTTGAGAGCGACTAAGGGGGCTACGACACAACCAAGAAGCTGTTTCAAATAGGGTTATCAAACGCTACTAAGGCCCTAAGCAAACAATTCATTCATCGGTGATATGGTGATTAAAACAAACCCTAATGACTATCTAGTTAGAATCAGCTTTGTCAGGACTAATATCGGACACTAGACGTTATGTGGTGTTTGAATAATTAGACACCCAGCTAAGGTGATCATCTAACTACTATTAAGGTAATCCTATACTCGTGCACTAGCAAGGAAAACATACATTAAATCAAAACACATAATCAGATATAAGAGTAAGCAGCTAATATCAATTTAAAACATGTAATTCCCAAAGAAACTTAGATAGAAGAATTAGAATTCATAGATTATACATGATGCAAAACCCAAGCTATGGGGAGTTTAGTTCATACCTGATGGAAATAAACTAAAAGAAATTACAAAAGACATCATCTTGCTCTCTACAATAAACTGGAAGAATAAAACCTTAAGAACTAATTACTATGAGGCAAGGATTGCTAGGGTACTTTTACAAGTGATATAACGGTGTATTTATAGGTGTTTAGAAGACCTAATTCGTTTTCTTGAGGGAGAGGTTAAGTAGTGGACTCCAAGCCCAACTCAAATTCGTATGGGAATAAAAATAAATTCTACTGAACTGTTTTGAGCATATCTTCTTCGTTATTGGTCGGTTTTTGCTCCATAATATACCAAAAGAATCCTTAGCGAATTATCTACGTCCCTATGAAAGGAATTTACCAAAATCGGCTTCCTTGTTGGAATTATCACCACTTCTTTAGGTGTTGCTGCAGAAATTCAGATTTAGGCAGCTTTTCCTTTTCCATATTTTTAGCTTTTGTTTCCTTATCTCCAATTACCCTGCTAATCTCTTTCCATGTATTGTAGTCTTTGACTTGGACTCTAATTAATCTCCATAATTATCTTTAAAGCTTCACAATAAATAAACAATTAAATCCAATATGCTCTAAAAATATTATTTTACTAAATCAAGACTCAAAATAGGAAAGTGCACTATTTCTCAAGAAAATCGACATTTATGACTTCTAAATCACTAAAAATGATGTCTCATCCTAATATAAATCTATCACAATTGAGGAGACATCAATACCCCCAACTCAAAGTTGTATCGTCCCGATACAATAAAGATAAAAGCAAAGGGAAGTCTATAAATACACACTTATAAAATTCTCAACACAATGGGAAAAGCATAGCAGAATATATATAATAATCCTAAAGCAACAACTCAGAAAATTTCATGCAATAATATTCATAAACTACATACCTGTACACTTCTCATATCCACAGTCAACACGGCTTGAATTCAAGATCAGATTACTTTCGCAATGTAAGAAGGATTGGGACTTTACTCGATTCCCCAAGGAAGCTATAGATTGTTCATCGAACTTCACTAGTATTCAAAGATCCACTTTACTACTATCTAATGGTTCAATCACTTCTCAATTACATATCAAAGAATCACAAGGTCTTTAAAGTTGTAATTTAGGCTTAGGGACGGTATGATAGTATATTTGGATAATTTGGAGTGAGCTTTTGGCTCTCTCCTCACTAGCCATCAGCGAATCGCCCTAGAGCTTGAGTTACTCTCATAAAACGTTTCTCACTCAACCTAATGAATTCCTTGATGCACAATTTAGCATCCCCAATAACCCAATTAAAGCATAAGAAGTTCACATAAAAATCCACTTTGCCGGTCCGAATACATATATTTTCTTTTCTTTTCAAATCAATTTCTTTAGCTATGACTCTCTTTTAATGTTGAGATATCACACTAATTTCTCATATATATATTTTTCTTTTAATGCCCTTGTTGGCAAATTTAGTTCGTAGCTTCTTTTTCATTCACTATTACCCCGGCAAAGGGTTACAATAAAAATCTGTGAATCATCATCAATATAAAGCACAAAGCACAATTAATAAGCTCAAAAATCACAACCCAATAACAATTCCCATAATGGTGGACCCACCACCCCAAATTCAAGCTCTAAAACAACTGTCTATGCATCACGATTTGAGTGCGGGTCATATGGAAAAGTCCTATAATCTAAAGGGATATGGCTTATAACTTGTTTCAATAAAAAGCTTTAGAAAGGCTAGAAGGGGCTGAGAAGGATATATCATATAAAATCAAAAATCACAAGGTGAGAAGGTATAGAAAGGCTTCAAGGGCTTCAAACATGAAAGAACCTCCTTAATCACTTTCTACACTATGTAATTTTGTTATTTTCTTACCTTTAGCACTTTCATCAAATGGTTTATTAACTAGTTTGGATCTCACGGCCTACACACTTCTCAAGGTTCCCTGAGATCGAACATACTTTCTATCGCATTGCTCACTAATCTTTTCTTTACTATCAACATGTGTTTTCCTGCAAATACTCAAAGCATACAAATAACATAGCTCATAAACATATTCCTTACTATCATTAATTCACTGAGCTTATGCTTTTAAGCTATTAAACACACTCTACATCTAATTCCCATGTATCAAAAATATTAATTTCTACCTAAAAACAGAAAATAGAGATGAGAGACAACGAATCCCCACACCCCCAACTCAAAAATGAGCTGTGTCCCCACGACTCGAAAAAGACTCGAAAAAAAGAAAATAAAATTAGCAGATAAACATATTTACAGAAATGGTAAGGAAGAAAGAGAACATACTCTCGAGGCTTATTGCCTCGCATCATTGACATCCAAGGTTGGATTTGCTGGATCTTTCGTTAATTGTTCAAGAAGTTTCATGATGTGCACTTGATTAGCGTTGATTTGTGCCACATCATTGACTAAGGAAGTTTGAGCTGCTTCGAATTTCGTTAAACGCTCCCCCATCTTCTCTTTCCAACTTTGCTCCTTTTCTTCTTTCGAGACTTGCGTAGACCCCGCTCTTCGAAAGATATCCTTGATCCAAGCATTATCAATGTAACTTGTCTTAAACTCGAGTTTCTCTTCTTCACCCAATACAACATCCGCTTTTCGCACAAGACACGTGATCATGGTAGGAAATTTAACATTATAAACTGATTTAGGAGAGACCGAAAATCGTATCACCTCCTCATAGATCAACTGTGCCACATCTACTTCTTCTCCTCTCAAAATACAATCAAAAAGTAGAGCGTTCTTCATAGTCACATCCAAAGTTCGTGTGTTTCCAAAGACATTAGAAATAAGGAAATTGTGCCAAATTCTCGCATCCGGTTGAAGATATTTGTAAGGCCAAGGTGCCTTCAATTTTCGTTTAGCAACCACTTCTTCAAATTTGCAATAACCTTTCAGTTTCTTAAACTTGAAGTGGTTTCTAATCTCCTCAACTGTGAAAGGAACTAACTTTCCTCTAATCGGAACACAACCTTTACTATCTTGGCTAAAGAGGCCTAAATAGAATTCCAAAACTAACTCATGACATAATTCAGAATGTCTTACCATGAACGTAGACCAACCCAATTTCGCACCAAGCTATAAGAATCTCGCGTATTCTCCTGTACCAACTTCTTCCTTGAATACTTTCTCATAAGCAAAATGTAGCTCTATCAATTGTTTCTCTGCAGAAGCTTTCAGGGCCCTTGAAGCTTCCTCTTTCTCCTTGGGTGTAGGACCTTGTGGAAATTGTGTTTTCTCCTTTGCATAAAAGTACAGCTTTTTACCATTACGATCAAGCAAAGTTATCGCACCTTCTTCATCTTTGTCTTTACCCTTTGATTTAGAACTAGAACCTTTGTTATTTGATTTCTTCTTGATGAAATCCAATCCCTTGCTTTTATTCACCTCTCTCTTGTTAGCTAATATTGTTGTTCTATTAGTCATCCTCACATAACCCCAACTCAAAGCTTTAACAACTATTGAAATTTGAACTTGTGAATTTTTGGTTGAACAAGCTTGATTTGGCTTAGGAAATATGAATGGATGATGAATCTCTATGTGGGTAAGGTGGATTTGTAATGGGTTGGCTTGGATTTGAGAAATTGTAGGATGAATTGTGAAAATTTAAGCTCTTGATTCTTCAATTTGATGGATTTGGTGAGGATTGGGTGTTTGATTTTCCTTTGTAATGAGGTGGAGAGGAGATTTGATGTGTTTTCCTTGATGATTGGGTAGTGTTTTGATGGTTGGTGAAGGTTTTTATGAGCTTTAATGGAGCTGGGAGAGTTTTTGAGAAGAGAAATAGGCTTAAGGTTTATGAAATTCGGACTAATGAGCATTATACCTCTTTATAACCTTGAATCCCGTAACTTTCTCTCTCTAGCGGCGCCGCGCGGTGCATAGGTGCGGTACATGGGTGCACCGCAGCTTCTGTTGCTCGAAAATTTTTCGTTCGGCAAAATACCTGTGGTAGCACCCCGTGGCACGTGTCTTGGGCGTGCGGTATAGGGGTGCGGTGCAGGGGGGATATACCGCACGGGGTTTTCTTGTCTCGGTTTAAAACCCGCGGTAGCAACCCGTGGTATGGGTTTTTGCCTCCTGAGGTACACCGCGGCTGAGGTGCGGTATACCGCACCGATGGTGTATCCTTTCCGAAATTTTTTGTTTCTTCCCTAACTCGATTTCTCCAGTACCTAAGCATCAAAAACACTAATACCTTTCTCAAATATGCAATATCAACTAAAAATAACTAAACTAAACATAAACTAAAAACGTAAAAGACATAAAAACTAAAAAAACTACGGGTTGTCTCCCGTACATCACTTTTGTTTAACGTCTTTCAAAGTTAGACTTGTTACCTCTATCAAGATTTGCGAATATAGCCTCCCCAACAACGAGTTAGTCTATGGACGTCAACTAATCTGCGCTTGATCCCAGTTTTGGGTCGAATTTCTATCACTTTGGCTAAAACAACCTTATTGACAATGAATGGTCCCATCCACGAGTCTTTGAAACTACGTGGCCTATTCTCGCGTTTGTGAGCTTTCCATAGAACTTCATGGCCTACCGTAAACTCAATGTTTGGCTCAGTATCCACAGGCTTTAAGTGGATCTTCTCAGGAGGGACTTTATGATGTGAAAGTCTATGGATGATAGGAACGGTGGCATCTAACTTCTTTGGTTTTTTACCCAAGACATAGAAGGTCTCGGATACATTCTTTGCATGAAGGGTGATGGTCCCTTCTTGGAAGTTGATGACACTTTGACTTGTGGCCATGAAAGGCCGTCCATGTATGATTGGAACCTTCTTATCTGCATCAAACTCAAGAATAACAAAGTCAGTAGGGATGGCGATATTATCTGCACGGACTAAGACGTCCTCCACTGTTCCCCATGTCCTGGTAACTAAGTTGTCAGCGAACTGCAACTTCACTGGAGTTTTATCTGATTTCTGAAGTCCAAGTCTCTCGAACACGAACTTAGGCATAAGATTCACACCAGAACCCACATCGTACATAGCTTTCACCTTGAGCATACCATTAATTTGAATAGGAAGGTTGAAACTTCCCGGAACTTTAAGCTTTGTTGGTAGCTCTCGTTCACTTCTTCTCGAAACTCTTAAATTCTCTCTTGGGATCACTACACTCGCCTCTTTCTCAGGAATGACTTGCGTAAAAACTTGTTGTGGTGTAAGTCATTTCTTTGCAATCTCAAGCATTTGGGCGTTGATATTTTCAGGTGTATACGCCTCTACAAATGTCTTGAGTACAGTGTCATCCTTTGGATTTGTATCAGGAATAGTTGATGACACTGGTTGAACAATAGGTGGCGATTCCACCTTCTCCTCTTCTTGCTCTTTTTCTTTATTTAGCTCAGCTTGATAATCCATAACCGATCGAATTTCCTCTTGCATCTTCTTCAGAAGTTGTATGAACTCGGATTTCTCTTGATCGTCCTCCACATAAACCTCAGAACAGTCAGATTCCACGGGGCTAGACTTGGTTGGTTCTTCTTCGGTACTCGGAACTTCCACGGCACTAACGGCAGCATGCGGTACTTCCTCTTCTTTCTCTTCAATTTCAAGGCAAATAGCCTTACAAGCTTCGAACCCAACATTGTTGTCACCTCCCTCGATTACCTTCACTTCTTTCTGTTCCATTAAATTCGTTAGAACTCTGTTTAATTGTTCTACTTGATTAGTTAAAATCTGAAGTGCGACATCTTGTCCTCAGACTTTCTCTTCTTGAGCGTTCATGTTCGTGTTCAAACGTTCCAATGTTTTTATTATCTGTTGATTATCGATAGATCCTTCTTGAGGATACTGAGGTAAAGCTTTCTGATCTAACGCCTCGGTATAGGAATCTTGAACAGGTTGTTGAGGGGGAGCAGGTCTATTTTGATATTGATTTTGGTACTGACCTCTTGGTTGGTAAGTGTTGTTCTGGGGTCACGGTTGATAATGAATAGGATTAGCGGCCCCTTGTGGATTTGAATACTGCATACCCGGATGGTTTCGGTTACCCCATTGATAACCTCCGCGGTTGGATATAAAGTAAACAGATTGTGGATTTGATTCGCACTCTTCCCATGTATGATTATGAACCCCACATTGTTGACAACCTTGTGCTTCTTGTACTACGTTCGCTGCGGCTAAATTCTTTTGCATCTCTAACTTCAGCTCTTTGATTTGATTTTCCAATGCGGATATTTGAGCTGAGTTCGCAGGTTCTGCATCTAAACGAAGCGTTGCTCGGGTCTTTTCTACGGAATCTTGCGTTGAAGGCCAACTTCTTTCTTGTTCAATAATATTTTCCAAGACCTCGGAAGTTTCATTATGATTCATGGACACAAAATTACCCTTTCCAATGTTATCCACCTTCTCTCTACCTTTATCATTAAGACCTTCATAAAATATAGCAAGTTGTAGAGCGGGTGTATAACCATGGAGCGGACATCTAGCTAATTTATGTTGAAACCTTGACCATGATTCTCCTACTGTTTCTCCATCTTCTTGACAAAATCTTGCAAGCTCAGTTTGATCTTTAAGTCTCATGCTTTTCGGATAAAAACGGTTAAAGAACGCGGTTTGAAGTTCTGTCCAAGAATTAATTGTTCCATGTGGTTGTCTTTCTAGCCAATCGCTAGCTCTACCGGTCAAGAAGAACGAAAACATATGACAATACAGTTGGTCGCGTGTAATGCCAGGAGTAATATAGGCATCACAAATCTGCATGAACTTCTGAATCGATCTTACCGGATCTTGAATTGCTGTACCATTGTAGAGTCCAAAACTTTGAAATTGACTAAGCATACCCGGATCGGGTCTAAATTTGATATTCTGGATATCTAGAGGACGGTAACCGATTGGTTGAACATGGAACGGTAAATGAAGACCAGGGAGGTCTTGCTGTACTCGATTATGTTGATTAACGTTATTCTGCCCATTACCTCCTCCTAAAGGATGTTGTCGTTGTCCTTGTATACCAGGTGGATCCTGCTGTAGTCCTCCCGGTAGAATTACAAGTGGTGGATCTAGTTGGGCTACCATTGCTCTTCTTAATGCTCTTTCCTCACGAGCTCGTTTGTTGTAAGGTCTGAAGCTCCTCTCAGGCTCCGATAAAGGAGGCCAAGAATTAAACACTGTGAAACCTGAAAAAGACTAAAGCAAACCACAAGCGTAAATCCGGAAAAACAAAAACTGAATACTGAAAAATAAAAACTAATTAAAAACTACTACTCGAAATAGATAACCCACACGCTAACGAGACACAAGTCCCCGGCAGCGGCGCCAAAAACTTGGTGTCGCCTAGGGTGTGATAAAATTAATACAACTAAAGGTCAAGAAAACTACGCACTCTCACCCTAGACAGGCACAACTGCAAGTATTACAGGACGTATGCAAGTTTTAGTTGATAAGTTGAGTTCGTTCTCAGGGACTTAAGTGTGTCAATCACGTGGGTAGAAATAACGAGTAAAAGTAAATACTAGGAATATGAGATGAGAAGTATAGCTTAGGTTTTGCTAGTATACACTAATCTTTCTAATTCTTTCTATTAGATCTAGTTTATAAGGGAGAATATTAGCTCTTGTATACTTAGTCAGGATTCTAAATTCCCATACCTTAGACCTTGAGAGCAACTAAGGGGGCTACGGCACAACCAAGAAGCTGTTTCAAATAGGGTTATCAAACGCTACTAAGGCCCTAAGCAAACAATTCATTCATTGGTGATATGGTGATTAAAACAAACCCTAATGACTATCTAGTTAGAATCAGTTTTGTCAGGACTAATATCGGACACTAGACGTTATGTGGTGTTTGAATAATTAGACACCCAGCTAAGGTGATCATCTAACTACTATTAAGGTAATCCTATACTCGTGCAATAGCAAGGAAAACATACATTAAATCAAAACACATAATCAAATATAAGAGTAAGCAGCTAATATCAATTTAAAACATGTAATTCCCAAAGAAACTTAGATAGAAGAATTAGAATTCATAGATTATACATGATGCAAAACCCAAGCTATGGGGAGTTTAGTTCATACCTGATGGAAATAAACTAAAAGAAATTACAAAAGACATCATCTTGCTCTCTACAATAAACTGGAAGAATAAAACCTTAAGAACTAATTACTATGAGGCAAGGATTGCTAGGGTACTTTTACAAGTGATATAAGGGTGTATCTATATGTGTTTAGAAGACCTAATTCGTTTTCTTGAGGGAGAGGTTAAGTAGTGGACTCCATGCCCAATTCAAATTCGTATGGGAATAAAGATAAATTCTGCTGAACTGTTTTGAGCATATCTTCTTCGTTATTGGTCGGTTTTTGCTCCATAATATACCAAAAGAATCCTTAGCGAATTATCTACGTCCCGATGAAAGGAATTTACCAAAATCGGCTTCCTTGTTGGAGTTATCACCACTTCTTTAGGCGTTGCTGCAGAAATTCAGATTTAGGCAGCTTTTCCTTTTCCATATTTTTAGCTTTTGTTTCCTTATCTCCAATTACCATGCTAATCTCTTTCCATATATTGTAGTCTTTGACTTGGACTCTAATTAATCTCCATAATTATCTTTAAAGCTTCACACTAAATAAACAATTAAATCCAATATGCTCTAAAAATATTATTTTACTAAATCAAGACTCAAAATAGGAAAGTGCACTATTTCTCAAGAAAATCGACATTTATGACTTCTAAATCACTAAAAATGATGTCTCATCCTAATATAAATCTATCACAATTGAGGAGACATCAATACCCCCAACTCAAAGTTGTATCGTCCCGATACAATAAAGATAAAAGCAAAGGGAAGTCTATAAATACACACTTATAAAATTCTCAACACAATGGGAAAAGCATAGCAGAATATATATAATAATCCTAAAGCAACAACTCAGAAAATTTTATGCAATAATATTCATAAACTACATACCTATACACTTCTCATATCCACAGTCAACACGGCTTGAATTCAAGATCAGATTAGTTTGGCAATGTAAGAAGGATTGGGACTTTACTCAGTTCCCCAAGGAAGCTATAGATTGTTCATCGAACTTCACTAGTATTCAAAGATCCACTTAACTACTCTCTAATGGTTCAATCACTTCTCAATTACATAGCAAAGAATCACAAGGTCTTTAAAGTTGTAATTTAGGCTTAGGGACGGTATGATAGTATATTTGGATAATTTGGAGTGAGCTTTTGGCTCTCTCCTCACTAGCCATCAACGAATCGCCCTAGAGCTTGAGTTACTCTCATAAAACGTTTCTCACTCAACCCAATGAATTCCTTGATGCACAATTTAGCATCCCCAATAACCCAATTAAAGCACAAGAAGTTCACATAAAAATCCACTTTGCCGGTCCGAATACATATATTTTCTTTTATTTTCAAATCAATTTCTTTAGCTATGACTCTCTTTTAATGTTGAGATATCACACTAATTTCTCATATATATATTTTTCTTTTAATTCCCTTGTTGGAAAATTTAGTTCGTAGCTTCTTTTTCATTCACTATTACCCCGACAAAGGGTTACAATAAAAATCTGTGAATCATCATCAATATAAAGCACAAAGCACAATTAATAAGCTCAAAAATCACAACCCAATAAAAATTCCCATAATGGTGGACCCACCACCCCAAACTCAAGCTCTAAAACAACTGTCTATGCATCGCGATTTGAGTGCGGGTCATATGGAAAAGTCCTATAATCTAAAGGGATATGGCTTATGACGTGTTTCAATAAAAAGCTTTAGAAAGGATAGAAGGGGCTGAGAAGGATATAGCATATAAAATCAAAAATCACAAGGTGAGAAGGTATAGAAAGGCTTCAAGGGCTTCAAACATGAAAGAACCGCCTTAATCACTTTCTACACTATGTAATTTCGTTATTTTCTTACCTTTAGCACTTTCATCAAATGGTTTATTAACTAGCTTGGATCTTACGGCCTACACACTTCTCAAGGTTCCCTGAGATCGAACATACTTTCTATCGCATTGCTCACTAATCTTTTCTTTACTATCAACATGTGTTTTCCTGCAAATACTCAAAGCATACAAATAACATAGCTCATAAACATATTGCTTACTATCATTAATTCACTGAGCTTATGCTTTTAAGTTATTAAACACATTCTACATCTAATTCCCATGTATCAAAAATATTAATCTCTACATAAAAACAGAAAATGGGAGAGACAACGAATCCCCACACCCCCAACTCAAAAATGAGATATGTCCCCACGACTCGAAAAAGACTCGAAAAAAAGAAATTAAAATTAGAAGATAAACATATTTACAGAAATGGCAAGGAAGAAAGAGAACATACTCTCGAGGCTTATTGCCTCGCATCATTGACATCCAAGGTTGGATTTGCTGGATCTTTCGTTAATAGTTTAAGGAGTTTCATGATGTGGACTTGATTAGCGTTGATTTGTGCCACATCATTGACTAAGGAAGTTTGAGCTGCTTCGAATTTCGTTAAACGCTCCTCTATCTTCTCTTTCCAACTTTTCTCCTTTTCATTTTTCGAGACTTGCGTAGATCCCGCTCTTCGAAAGATATCCTTGATCCAAGCATTATCAATGTAACTTGTCTTAAACTCGAGTTTCTCTTCTTCACCCAATACAACATCCGCTTTTCGCACAAGATACGTGATCATGGTAGGAAATTTAACATTATAAACTGATTTAGGAGAGACCGAAAATCGTATCACCTCCTCATAGATCAACTGTGCCACATCTACTTCTTCTCCTCTCAAAATACAATCAAACAGTAGAGCGTTCTTCATAGTCACATCCAAAGTTCGTGTGTTTCCAAAGACATTAGAAATAAGGAAATTGTGCCAAATTCTCGCATCCGGTTGAAGATATTTGTAAGCCAAGGTGCCTCTAATTTTCGTTTAGCAACCGCTTCTTCAAATTTGCAATAACCTTTCAGATTCTTAAACTTGAAGTGGTTTCTAATCTCCTCAACTGTGAAAGGAACTAACTTTCCTCTAATCGGAACACAACCTTTACTATCTCGGCTAAAGAGGCCTAAATAGAATTCCAAAACTAACTCATGACATAATTCAGAACGTCTTACCATAAACGTAGACCAACCCAATTTCGCACCAAGCTCTAAGAATCTCGCGTATTCTCCTGTACCAACTTCTTCCTTGAATACTTTCTCATAAGCAAAATGTAGCTCTATCAATTGTTTCTCTGCAGAAGCTTTCAGGGCCCTTGAAGCTTCCTCTTTCTCCTTGGGTGTAGGACCTTGTGGGAATTGTGTTTTCTCCTTTGCATAAAAGTACAGCTTTTTACCATTACGATCAAGCAAAGTTATTGCACCTTCTTCAACTTTGTCTTTACCCTTTGATTTAGAACTAGAAACTTTGTTATTTGATTTCTTCTTGATGAAATCCAATCCCTTGCTTTTATTCACCTCCCTCTTGTTAGCTAATATTGTTGTTCGATTAGTCATCCTCACTTAACCCCAACTCAAAGCTTTAACAACTCTTGAAATTTGAACTTGTGAATTTTTGGTTGAACAAGCTTGATTTGGCTTAGGAAATATGAATGGATGATGAATCTCTATGTGGGTAAGGTGGATTTGTTATGGGTTGGCTTGGATTTGAGTAATTGTAGGATGAATTGTGAAAATTTAAGCTCTTGATTCTTCAATTTGATGGATTTGGTGAGGATTGGGTGTTTGATTTTCCTTTGTAATGAGGTGGAGAGAAGATTTGATGTGTTTTCCTTGATGATTGGGTAGTGTTTTGATGATTTGTGAAGGTTTTTATGAGCTTTAATGGAGTTGGGAGAGTTTTTTAGAAGAGAAATAGGCTTAAGGTTTATGAAATTCGGACTAATGAGCATTATACCTCTTTATAACCTTGAATCCCGTAACTTTCTCTCTCTAGCGGCGCCGCGCGGTGCATAGGTGCGGTACATGGGTGCACCGCAGCTTCTGTTGCTCGAAAATTTTTCCTTCGGCAAAATACCCGTTGTAGCACCCGGTGGCACGTGTTTTGGGCGTGCGGTATAGGGGTGCGGTGCAGGGGGGATATACCGCACGGGTTTTTCTTGTGTCGGTATAAAACCCGCGGTAGCAACCCGTGGTATGGGTTTTTGCCTCCTGCGGTACACCGCGGCTGAGGTGCGGTATACCGCACCGATGGTGTATCCTTTCCGAAAATTTTTGTTTCTTCCCTAACTTGATTTCTCCAGTACCTAAGCATAAAAAACACTAATACCTTTCTCAAATATGCAATATCAACTAAAAATAACTAAACTAAACATAAACTAAAAACGTAAAAGACATAAAAACTAAAAAAAACTACGGGTTTTCTCCCGTACAGCACTTTTGTTTAACGTCTTTCAAAGTTAGACGTGTTACTTCTATCAAGATTTGCGAATATAGCCTCCCCAATAACGAGTTAGTCTATGGACGTCAACTAATCTGCGCTTGATCCCAGTTTTGGGTCGAATTTCTATCACCTTGGCTAAAACAACCTTATTGACAATGAATGGTCCCATCCACGAGTCTTTGAAACTACGTGGCCTATTCTCTCGTTTGTGAGCTTTCCATAGAACTTCATGGCCAACCCCAAACTCAATGTTTGGCTCAGTATCCACAGGCTTTAAGTGGATCTTCTCAGGAGGGACTTTGTGATGTGAAAGGCTGTGGATGATAGGAACGGTGGCATCTAACTTCTTTGGTTTTTTACCCAAGACATAGAAGGTCTTGGATACATTCTTTGCATGAAGGGTGATGGTCCCTTCTTGGAAGTTGATGACACTTTGACTTGTGGCCATGAAAGGCCGTCCAAGTATGATTGGAACCTTCTTATCTGCATCAAACTCAAGAATAACAAAGTCAGTAGGGATGGCGATATTACCTGCACGGACTAAGACGTCCTCCACTATTCCCCATGTCCTGGTAACTGAGTTGTCAGCGAACTGCAACTTCACTGGAGTTTTATCTGATTTCTGAAGTCCAAGTCTCTCGAACACGAACTTAGGCATAAGATTCACACCAGAACCCACATCGTACATAGCTTTCACCTTGAGCATACCATTAATTTGAATAGGAAGGTTGAAACTTCCCGGATCTTTAAGCTTTGTTGGTAGCTCTCGTTCACTTCTTCTTGAAACTCTTAAATTCTCTCTTGGGATCTCTACACTCGTCTCTTTCTCAGGAATGACTTGCGTAAAAACTTGTTGTGGTGTAAGTCCTTTCTTTGCAATCTCAAGCATTTGGGCGTTGATATTTTCGGGTGTATACGCCTCTACAAATGTCTTGAGTACAGTGTCATCCTTTGGATTTGTATCAGGAATAGTTGATGACACTGGTTGAACAATAGGTGGCGATTCCACCTTCTCCTCTTCTTTCTCTTTTTATTTATTTAGCTTAGCTCGATAATCCATAACCGATCGAATTTCCTCTTGCATCTTCTTCAGAAGTTGTATGAACTCGGCTTTCTCTTGATCGTCCTCCACATAAACCTCAGAACAGTCAGATTCCACGGGGCTAGACTTGGTTGGTTCTTCTTCGGTACTCGGAACTTCGACGGCACTAACGGCAGCATGCGGTACTTCCTCTTCTTTCTCTTCAATTTCAAGGCAAATAGCCTTACAAGCTTCGAACCAAACATTGTTGTCACCTCCGTCGATTGCCTTCACTTCTTTCTGTTCCATTAAATTCGTTAGAACTCTGTTTAATTGTTCTACTTGATTAGTTAAAATCTGAAGTGCGGCATCTTGTCCTCGGACTTTCTCTTCTTGAGCGTTCATGTGCGTGTTCAAACGTTCCAATGTTTTATTATCTGTTGATTATCGATAGATCCTTCTTGAGGATACTGAGGTAAAGCTTTCTGATCTAACGCCTCGGTATAGGAATCTTGAACAGGTTGATGAGGGGGAGAAGGTCTATTTTGATATTGATTTTGGTACTGACCTCTTGGTTGGTAAGAGTTGTTCTGGGGTCGCGGTTGATAATGACCAGGATTTGCGGCCCCTTGTGGATTTGAATACTGCATACCCGGATGGTTTTGGTTACCCCATTGATAACCTCCGCGGTTGGATATAAAGTAAACAGATTGTGGATTTGATTCGCACTCTTCCCATGTATGATTATTAACCCCACATTGTTGACAACCTTGTGCTTCTTGTACTACGTTCACTGCGGCTAAATTCTTTTGCATCTCTAACTTCAGCTCTTTGATTTGATTTTCCAATGCGGATATTTGAGCTGAGTTCGCAGTTTCTGCATCTAAACGAAGCGTTCCTCGGGTCTTTGCTACGGAAGCTCGCGTTGAAGGCCAACTTCTTTCTTGTTCAATAATATTTTCCAAGACCTCGGAAGCTTCATTATGATTCATGGACACAAAATTACCCTTTCCAATGTTATCCACCTTCTCTCTACCTTTATCATTAAGACCTTCATAGAATATAGCAAGTTGTAGAGCGGGTGTATAACCATGGAGCGGACATCTAGCTAATTTATGTTGAAACCTTGTCCATGATTTTTCTACTGTTTCTCCATCTTCTTGACAAAATCTTGCAAGCTCAGTTTGATCTTTAAGTCTCATGCTTTTTGGATAAAAACGGTTAAAGAACGCGGTTTGAAGTTCTGTCCAAGAATTAATTGTTCCATGTGGTTGTCTTTCTAGCCAATCGCTAGCTCTACCGGTCAAGAAGAACGAAAACATATGACAATACAGTTGGTCGCGTGTAATGCCAGGAGTAATATAGGCATCACAAATCTGCATGAACTTCTGAATCGATCTTACCGGATCTTGAATTGCTGTACCATTGTAGAGTCCAAAACTTTGAAATTGACTAAGCATACCCGGATCGGGTCTAAATTTGATATTCTGGATATCTGGAGGACGGTAACCGATTGGTTTAACATGGAACGGTAAATGAAGACCAGGAAGGTCTTGCTGTACTTGATTATCTTGATTAACGTTATTTAGCCCATTACCTCCTCCTAAAGGATGTTGTTGTTGTCCTTGTATACCAGGTGGATCCTGCTGTAGTCCTCCCGGTGGAATTACAAGTGGTGGATCTAGTTGGGCTGCCATTGCTCTTCTTAATGCTCTTTCCTCACGAACTCGTTTGTTGTAAGGTCTGAAGCTCCTCCTAGGCTCCGATAAAGGAGGCCAAGAAATAAACACTGTGAAACCTGAAAAAGACTAAAGCAAACCACAAGCGTAAATCCGGAAAAATAAAAACTAAATACTGAAAAATAAAAACTAATTAAAAACTACTACTCGAAATAGATAACCCACACGCTAACGAGACACAAGTCCCCGGAAGCGGCGCCAAAAACTTGGTGTCGCCTAGGGTGTGATAAAATAAATACAACTAAAGGTCAAGAAAACTACGCACTCTCACCCTAGACAGGCACAACTGCAAGTATTACAGGACGTATGCAAGTTTTAGTTGATAAGTTGAGTTCGTTCTCAGGGACTTAAGTGTGTTAATCACGTGGGTAGAAATAACGAGTAAAAGTAAATAATTAAAGACAGAAATAAAAGAGAATAAATTTCAAAATTAATAATTAAAACTAGGAAAATAAAGACAATAAAATAAAATACCAGGAATATGAGATGAGAAGTATAGCTTAGGTTTTGCTAGTATACACTAATCCTTCTAATTCTTTCTATTAGATCTAGTTTATAAGGGAGAATATTAGCTCTTGTATACTTAGTCAGGATTCTAAATTCCCATACCTTAGACTTTGAGAGCGACTAAGGGGGCTACGGCACAACCAAGAAGCTGTTTCAAATAGGGTTATCAAACGCTACTAAGGCCCTAAGCAAACAATTCATTCATTGGTGATATGGTGATTAAAACAAACCCTAATGACTATCTAGTTAGAATCAGTTTTGTCAGGACTAATATCGGACACTAGACGTTATGTGGTGTTTGAATAATTAGACACCCAGCTAAGGTGATCATCTAACTAATATTAAGGTAATCCTATACTCGTGCACTAGCAAGGAAAACATACATTAAATCAAAACACATAATCAGATATAAGAGTAAGCAGCTAATATCAATTTAAAACATGTAATTCCCAAAGAAACTTAGATAGAAGAATTAGAATTCATAGATTATACATGATGCAAAACCCAAGCTATGGGGAGTTTAGTTCATACCTGATGGAAATAAACTAAAAGAAATTACAAAAGACATCATCTTGCTCTCTACAATAAACTGGAAGAATAAAACCTTAAGAACTAATTACTATGAGGCAAGGATTGCTAGGGTACTTTTACAAGTGATATAAGGGTGTATTTATAGGTGTTTAGAAGACCTAATTCGTTTTCTTGAGGGATAGGTTAAGTAGTGGACTCCAAGCCCAACTCAAATTCGTATGGGAATAAAGATAAATTCTGCTAAACTGTTTTGAGCATATCTTCTTCGTTATTGGTCGGTTTTTGCTCCATAATATACCAAAAGAATCCTCAGAGAATTATCTACGTCCCTATGAAAGGAATTTACCAAAATCGGCTTCCTTGTTGGAGTTATCACCACTTCTTTAGGCGTTGCTGCAGAAATTCAGATTTAGGCAGCTTTTCCTTTTCCATATTTTTAGCTTTTGTTTCCTTATCTCCAATTACCATGCTAATCTCTTTCCATATATTGTAGTCTTTGACTTGGACTCTAATTAATCTCCATAATTATCTTTAAAGCTTCACACTAAATAAACAATTAAATCCAATATGCTCTAAAAATATTATTTTACTAAATCAACACTCAAAATAGGAAAGTGCACTATTTCTCAAGAAAATCGACATTTATGACTTCTAAATCACTAAAAATGATGTCTCATCCTAATATAAATATATCACAATTGAGGAGACATCAGTATGCTTTGAGTATTTGCAGGAAAACACACATTGATAGTAAAGAAAAGATTAGTTAGCAATGCGATAAAAAGTATGTTCGATCTCAGGAAGCCTTGAGTTGTTTGTAGGCCGTGAGATCCAAGCTAGTTGACGAAACCATTTGATGAAAGTGCTAAAGGTAAGAGAATAACGAAATTGCATGGCGTAGAAAGTGATTAAGACAGTTCTTTCATATTGAAGCCATTTGAAGCCTTTTTATACCTTCTCACCCTGTTATTTGATTTAATATGTTATATCCTTCTCAACCCCTTCTAGCCTTTCTAAAGCCTTTTTATTTAACCACATTATAAGTCATATCCCTTTATATTATAGGACTTTTTCATATGACCCGCACTCGTATCGCGATGCATAGACAGTTGTTTTAGAGCTTGAGTTTGGGGTGGTGGGTCCACCATTATGGGAATTGTTATTGGGTTGGGATTGTTAAGCTTATTAATGCTGCTCTGTTATTATATTGATGATGATTCACAGGTTTATATTGTAACCCTTTGCCGGGGTAATAGTGAATGAAAAAGAAGCTACGAGCTAAAATTGCCAACAAGGGCATTAAAAGAAAAGAAAAAATAGATATATGAAAAAATAGCGTGATATCTCAACATTAAAAAGACATAGCTAAAGAAAATGATTTGAAAAGAATATATATATATATATATATATATATATATATATATATATATATATATATATATTCGGACCGGCAAAGTGGAATGTTTATGTGAACATCTTTATGCTTTAATTGGGTTATTGGGGATGCTACTTTGTGCATCGAAAAATCATTGGGTTGAGTGAGAAACGTTTTATGAGAGTAACTCAAGATCTAGGGCGATTCGTTGATGGATAGTGAGGAGAGAGCCAAAAGCTCACTCTAAATTATCCCAATATACTTATCACACCGTCCCTAAGCCTACATTACAACCTTAAAGACCTTTTGATTCTTTGCTATGTAATTGAGAAGTGATTGAGCCAATAGAGAGTAGTTAAATGGATCTTTGGATACTAGCGGAAGTTTGATGAACAATCTATAGCTTCCTTGGTAAACTGAGTAAAGTTCCAATCCTTCTTACATTGCGAAACTAATCTGATCTTGAATTCAAACCTTGTTGACTATGGATATGAGAAGTGTACATGTATGTAGTTTATGAATATTATTGCATGAAATTTTCTGAGTAGTTGCTTTAAGTTGATTCTCCATATTCTGCTATCTTCTTCCCTTTGTTTTTATCTTTATTGTATCGGGACGATACAACTTTGGGTTGGGGGTCTGTTATTATATTGATGATGATTCACTAATTTTTATTGGATATTTTTGAATTTTTTAGAAAGCAGTAAAACACATAAAATTGGGATGAGGTAACGAACCCCACCCCAAACTCAAAAATGAGTCGTGTCCCCACGACTCGAATGAGAAAAGGATAGGAAAACGTATCTGAACCGGCACGAGGCTGGTGTCCATTGTTGCGTTCATGTTGGGATCCTTCTTGTTGCGTAGGTAGAATGTTGAACATTTCTCACTCCACGTAGTATGTTTTACATAAGCTCCAACTCGTTTGTAACTTTTCCTAAGATTGTCAACACCTCTGCATGTTTCTCCTCTAAAGTTCTCATTCTTCCAACGACATCTTTCTCAACGCCAAAGGTAATAATAGGTTCTTCAACTTCTTCTTTCCTTTCACTTCATAGTATTCTTGACTTCCCAATCTTCGTAATCTCAGTAAACCCCTAACTCAAAACTTCAAATATTCAAAAACTAGATAAGAGTTATGAATATTGATGTTTTGAGGATTTAGAATGAAAGATTAAGGTGTTATATGAGATGGGTAATGATGATGTAGTGGATCAGGGAAGGTTTAATTAATACGATTAAATCTTTGATTAAGAGGCTTAAGGTTGAAGGAGAAGATTTATTCGTGTTCTTGAAGGATTATGATGTTGGATGTGTGTTTGTAATGGTATAGGAGGAATGATTGAATGTTTATAAGTGTTGTAGTGGTGTGTTGCAGGTATATAATGAGTTAGGGGTCGTTTAAAATGATATCTTGCATGAGAGGCTAGGTTAAAGAGGAGGAAACTAGAGTTTTAATAAGGTTTTGGTAACATTCTCGCTGGTCAGGCCGGCATACCGGTCAGATGAACGGTTAGCCAGTCCCAGTAAAGCACCCCTCGGCAAAACCTGATTCTGAAAAACCGTGGCACGGTATTTTCTTCCCCCTGCTTACCGATCCCCTGTCAGGTATACCGGTTAGGCCTTTTAATTTTTCACTTCGTCTCGGCAATGAACCGTGTTTGAAAACCGTGGCCACTGTTTTTTCCCTCCGGTATACCGGGGATTTTGGCCGGTATACTGGTCCCAGCTGCAGATTTTTTTCGTTCCTTAGCACCCCCAAACTCAATTCCTGCAACATTTAACACACTACCTTTCTCATTTCTTTAAAAATAGACACTAAGACACGATAATTACTTATAATTATACACTAATACTACAAAATTTAAAGACATAAAAGCGAATTAAAACATGGGTTGTCTCCCAAGAAGCACTTTTGTTATTAAGTCTTTAAGTTCGACGCGTTACCTTCCATGAAGATGGTATTGAGGCCTTTGCGGTTCTCCTCCGCTTAAATTTGCCTCGTCCGTGACATGTAAGCTTTAGAACCTTCCCCTTAGAATTTTATTCAATCGATATTTGAACGGGGGTGGATAGTATCTCTGTTTCGCCTCCTTGCTCTCATGACGGTACTCATTTCCACCACATGATAGTAGATGACCGTCCTCAAAGGTATAAGCTCCTTTTTATTCTTTCCAATCCCGCGTTCCTCTTTAAAATGTGGTGGGTAGGTGCTCCTCCTTGCCGCTTTCTCGCGGTGCGGCACCTTGCTTTCGTAGCACATGTTGATCATCTTTGGTAGTGGAGGTAATTCTACAACTCTATTTTCATTCAAGATTCGTGGTGGAGATGGTGATTGGTGAACTTTTTGTGGCTGAGATTCAACTTCTATTTCATTGTGAACCTTTAATTCTTCAATTGACCCATTAACCACTTCTGATTTATCTTCGCTTTCAACCTAATCTTCCACTATTACCTCATCATATTCTTGCTTTGTAATTTCTATAACCTCGATCACCACCTCTTCTTGTTTGTGTTATGTATCTTGATCATGTGCATACACCATAGGAATAGCAATTTCTGTGTTAACTTCTTGCTACTCCTTCTTCCACTATGCTAACAATATTCTCAACCAAGTGATGGTGTCCGTTTATAATTGGCACAGTGGTCATATCACTATCACTTATATTTTATTTCAACCCTTCATTCAGCTACTTCCTCCAGTTGGTCTCTTCCATCCCTTGGGGGAGTTGAATCTTCATGAGACTTGTTACTATGGGCAATATATTCGTCTAGCATCTGGTTTATTTTGTCACCTCTTTCCTCGTCATCGCGAATGTATTTATCAAGTGTTTCATTCAAATCTGCAAGAGTTATTTGTGGAGGTTGTTGAATTTTCCATCTTTGATCTTGCTGATAGTGATACGATGGTTGTTGTTGATTATTCTCAACCCAATGGTTGTTCCATGCTTGTTATTGCTGATAGTGATACGAGGATTGTTGTCGATTGTTCCTGGTCTATTGGGTGTTCCATCCTTGCTCTTGCGGATGTTGATAAGGTGGTTGGTAGAACTTAAAACCCCATTGTTGTTGTCCCGAAGAATCTTCCAAATAGTCGAATGGACCAGGATTTGGGTAATGTCCTCCATACATCTCTAATTGAATCTCTTGATCATTACCTGAATATAAGAACCTGTAAAAGAATAAAAAACAAAAACCAAGCGTAAAACTGAAAAATAAATAAACAATTAAAACTACTTAGGGATCAAACACCGGGGTCACACGCTGCGATCCCCGGCAGTGGCGCCAAAAACTTGGTGGGTCCTAGGTGTTATAAAATTAAGTACTGAAAAAAAAGGAACCACAATACCGCAAGTGCACGGTTGTCCACGTAATACTCCGATAAATCAGGTTTCGTTCTCAGGGATTGGACTGGTATAACTCAAGTGTTCAATAGATAAGTAGTAGTAATTGCAATTACTGAAAATAAAAGATAAAAGATATTTGTTTGGTTTCGAGTTATTAAACTACTAGACGTAATGAAACAAATTACTGAAAATAAATACTAAAGGATTAAGACACATATATGAGCTATACTTGAGTCTCACTAGGGAATCACCTAAACTTACGTAATTAATGCTTGCGTTAAGGGCATAACTGATATTTCTATATTAGTAGGGACTCTAATATTTCCTAGCCCCTTGTCGGGTGGAACTAGGAGCTATCCTAAAGTACTATAAACCCCTGGGCGAATATGCCTCTTCGGATGTGAAGTATTTACCTCTTTGGCTATATAATTAGTTAAGCCTGTCGGTCAATAACGAACATTACACGAATATTACCTAAGTCTTTAATCAAATTGCCCTGTCGGATGATCACTTCGCCACTAAATTGAATAGCTCAATTACTATATCCATTTCTAATTAGCTAGGACAGAAATAGTAAATAAGAACAAAATAATATCCAATATAAAATACCCAATTCAAATTAAACTAGAAACTAATCCCGAATTGAAATACATTAATTAAACAAATTAGGGTTCAACCCATTATACGATTCTCAAGTAATTAAGGTTTAGCTCATATTTGAAATAAAAACAATAAGGAAATTAATAATATACATAATCCTAATAACATAAATTAAATAAGAACCTAGATAGAGGAATTTACTTGAGCTGTTGTTGGAGAAAAGGATTCTCCAGCTCCTGCTCTTGCTTCCTCTTCTTGACGCTCTCGCCAAGGATGATTTAGTATGAAGGTTTAATGATAGGTACTGAATAATAATGAGGTCTAAAGGAGTTTATATAGTGCTCAAAATCGGATTAGGTCTTAGGTTAAGAGCATTATGTCAAATTATAAAAAGCCCCAGCCCATTTTCTTCTTTAATTCCCGTAACTGATGTATATCCCTTAATAAAACGGATGTAACTTTTTCATATCAACTCCAAATAGGCTGATTCAACTTGGAGAATCTTTCTAACTCAATAAGGCATCAAACTATGTTTCACGGCCCAAGGCTAAATCCACTCCTAAGAAGCCCAAAAGCAGAAATATTTAACAGTCTTTCAGATCTGCAACGTCTTTAGTCAAGTTCTTGGAAATTCTTTTCTTGCCTTTAGCTCTTCCACTCGATCTAAGAATTTAATTCTCACTTATCCTCTTTGTATTGGTTCTCCATAGAATCACGAACCTTCTAACTTTGCACTAAAACAAACAAATTAACGCACAAAAGCTCTAAAAATGCAAATAATTAATTCCAAGGGGAGAAAGTGCAATATGACGAAATAAGCATAAAAGTCTATCAAATAAGTCAAATATTCACTTAAAATGATGTATCCTAAGGATTAATATTTAGAACAAATAGAGAGACATCAATAGTGCATTTAACCTGGATCCTTCCTAGACTAAATTGTCAAAGTATACAAAGATAAGGTGGACCATATGAGTTATTTTTACACAATTAATAACTTACAAAATGATTTTTCTTTTCTTTTTTAGGCATGCGGTTTAGGTTTTATCTTTGTTAGTATAGTGGTAAAAATGAATGGTCTTGACAATATTTTCAAGGTAATTGAATTAGATATAATTTATGAAATATTTAATTATAGGGAAGGGAATTTATGTAATTTTGATGGATTATATGTTGCCGGATCTTGAAGATATGGGTTCACTTTATTTGGATGCTAAGTCCTCGCCAAAGCTTCTTCAAGAGCAACAACATAGATATATTTCATGAGGATAGAGAATTTAGATTTAAAGACTTGTTATGTTAATAATTTAATGGTGGATGAGAATATTTATTGGTAATTGAATGCTAACTTTTTGTTTGTTATGTTTTTGGGTTTTTTTTGTAATATGTAAGCTACAAAGAATATACTTTATGGTTGCAGGTGTTTTAGTTTGTTTTGTTTTCTATTTATTCTTATTTTTACTTTACCACATGCAATAAATATCTTGAATTACTCATTCGAGACCACCAAAATATGAACCACATTAGAAATACTTCACCATCTTATTGCCTTTTGCAAGGAGATCATGTATATATATAATGTGACATCAAACCTAATATTATGAGTAAATAGGAGAGTTTTCTCTTAATATAGGTTGATATATGCGATTTAGTTTACGTTGGGTACATAATGAATAAATAAATCCTCGTCACTTCTGTTGGTTTTCATAAGATGCATTCTTATACTTTGTAAAGCACATAAGTTTTTGTTGTTTAGGCACTTGTGACATATAAAGTCAACCACGTTGAGAGTTATGTAATGATTTGGAACCCTAATTTATTATATCAAAAGTGACAAATATGAAGGGGTGATTTGATGGTTTTTTTTTACACGTTTTGGATTGCTTTTGGATTTCTTTTTCTTTTATTGTTTTAATTTTAGAGTAGTCCTAGTCTACAAACATTGGACTTCAAACTTAATTATAAGGCTCCTTAATCACCAAGTTTAGTAATTAAGAAGCCAAACATTATTCTTATTACTATTATTGTAATTTTCACTGGAAAAAAGTTCAATAATTGCAGAAAATCAGCTATTACCAATCCTTGGAGATGATGATGCAGTATGGGTTGACCTAATAATTAAATATGAAGTCTCATTTTTTTCTTCAAAAGCATATCATGATATGCTTTGTGCTTGTATTTTCTTCTTATTATATTCAACATCTCAAATAGTCCACCATGTTGAATATGGAAGGCATATGGGTCAAAGCTTCTTCAATAAAATTTAAACTTCTATGTAGATTTGCTTAACTTAAAGTCTCCAGGCACTTAATTTGCAATTCCTATATGAAATGAACTTGGAGTTGATTTAGGATAATGGCCTGGTTACAAAACATAAATAACAAAATTAATATAGGTGCTATATAGACGAAACAACATGGTGAATTGAGAAATTGTATGAATTGTATAAGACGAGAACATTACATTATCACTTTTTTTTTGGTTTGAAATTCGACACATTCAAAAAACTTTTCTTTTTTGATTTTTTATTAATATTATAGTCTCATTTGTCAAGAAAGTTAAGCAACTAACCCTGTATACCAAACATGACTAATATGAAATTTTTGCTATTCAATTGTACCAAATCTGTCTGCTTACTAGCCATTTTCCAATTGTTCAAGGAAAATTAATCAACATACTCAAGAAAACGTGTAGATAATAACATCTTTTAAAACATGATGCAAAGTGAAACACTTCTACAAGCACAGTATATCCTAATTAGTTAACACTAATAAAAATTAACACAGATAGACAGATCAAACTGATAATAAACTGAATAGCAATGTTAAAGTGAACAAGGGTGTATTGTATAAGGTAGACTTACTAAGTAATAAAATGAATAAAGTGATTAATTATCACCTGACTACGGTATATATATGAACGCATTCAAAGGAGATGATCATTAGGATCAGCTGAAAGAGAAAAAAGAAACAAAATAGAAAATAGAAAATAATACATTTTTAGTTTCTTGAAATTCACGCATAAAAAAAGCATTACTAGACAAGTCCAAAGCCTGATTAGCGACTACACTCAATGAGAATAGAAGGATATACTAATATGTATAGAGAAAAGAGAATATATGACAAATGAGTTTCTAAGGTAATAACATTACCTCGATTTCATTCACTTCCACTGAAATATCAAGTAGTACTTGTAAAGAACAAAGTCATCTGTCAATACCATTTTCTCCTTCGTGTCATATAATAAATTGGTGATACTACATCCTTGTAGTTAATAACCAACCTCGAGGAGGCGATTATGGGATTGAAAAAGGGCATGTATTAATACTATCCTGCCTACAAGAAAAAGAGATAAATCATTTCTACTCTTACTCAATTATTTGTCTTAATTGACAGAAAACACACTTGTTGGTGAAGGCTAGAAGGAACTAAGGAGTATGGATTTTAATAATTTTAAAACTTTAAAATAGTATGAAATTGAACATAGGGGGAATATTACCATTTGACAAAAAGTCTCAGCAAATAAGATAGCTAATAGTGCCATAAGCTTGATAAGATTCACATGATCAGTAAAAGAATAATTATATAGTTTATATAGTTTACACTCAGCAAAGAGGAACGATGATGTTTGGCTAGTTGACAAATTTCACATTGAAAAAGAGAAAGGTTTTTATTTTAAAAAACGATGGATATAACTTACTCAAATATAAGAAATTAGGATGTCCCAATCTATAGTGTCAAAACATTATCCCATCTTTAGAAAGAGAGAAACTAGACTACTTCAAATGTCTGTTTGTCTAACCAAGGGAACATTACATTTAGTAGTAGAGTTGATCAACTTCTCTAGCACTGCCAATCATCTTTCCCGACCTAATATCTTGAAATTCACATCGAGATTGAGTAAATTTAGCTACACAATTTGAGTCCCAAGCCAGTTTGATAATGCACAAGAGGTTACAAGACAGCTTTGGAACACGGATGACATATTGTGAAGTTTGATTCGTAGAAAGAACAATATAACCATTTCCCGCGACTGGGGAGAAAGACAAATCTACAATACGAACTCTAAGATTACCAGGACATGGAGTGTAAGATGAGAATAAATGGGAAAGACTCGTCATGTGATCACTAGCGCCAAAATCAATTATCCATAATTCATTATTAGAAGAAGTATGTAAAACGAAAGAAAAATCACCTTTTTGAACAAGATAATTAGTAAAAGAGGTGTGGTGTCAGTTAGGGTGTGATAAAATAACGATAAAATAACATGCAACTAAAATCCCAACCGAAGCACGTTACTCACTACAAGCATAACAGATTGTATGCACGTTTTAATGATAAGTAGAATTCGTTCCTCAGAGTTTACGAAAGTTGGGAAGAACTTATGCAATATAAGTGCAAATGATTAAGCTAGAAGAATAATACGCTGAAAAAAAAGACTTTGGAATATTTTTTTTGTTTTTAAAACTGTAACAATTAACTAAATAAAATAATAACAGGAAAATAAATAAAGAGAAGAAGATAGTATGAGAGTTTAGCTCGAGACCTGGCAAGTAATCCCAACTAGCCTAATTATAACTTATTTATGTAAGGGAGAATTGTGTGATATGCAATAACTAGGATTCTATACTCCTCCTAACCCCCTTCGGGGTGGACTTAGGTGGCAACCTAACCATTACCAGGGGACTTGGGTAAGGGGACCCTGTGCAAGATCGGTGGTTAATTTCAAACCCTAATGACTATCTAGTTAGGCAAGCCCTCACTACCGCATACTAGACGTTTATGTGGTGTTTCAATAATTAGACACCCCTTCTGCGTGACCATCTAACTAATATGAAGGTAGCCCTATACGTTGTACACAACAAGAACTACAAACAATAAATCAAAACACATAAAGCAGAGAATAAAACACTAATTTCAATTAAATGTAAAAGACTTCCAAAATTAAAGTAGATATAAAACAAGTCTAGGGTTCATACCCATATGATAATCTCAAGCTTAAATAGAATTAGTTCATACTAGAGAAAGAAAGAAAAACAATAACAAATTTGAAGGATTGGGAAGACATGATTTGTTGTCCAACTCCTTCTAATCTTCTCTTCTCTTGATGTAAGCTTCCTCTTAATCTTTTGATATTAAAGACTGACCAAGGATGATTTCTTTAAGGAAGGAATGACTATATATAGTCCCTTGGTTGAAATTAGGAGTAATCCCCAAGATAAGGAGTCCAGATCTTAACAAAATTCATATTTCTAACTTGTTGGAAGGGATAAACCTTAGCAGATTTTGTTTCAGTCATATCTTCTTCGTTACTTATCGGATTTTGACGTTCTTTATATGGAAACGACTGTGTTGAAAAGATATAGCTGCTCCTATAAAAATATCTCTCTAATTCAAGACTGTTTTGCTGCAGTAAATTAATTAATGGACGTATATGCATTTTTACACCTTCTTTACATTCCAAATATATCTAAACTCTTCCTTTTTTACTTTGACTAAGAGTTTTCCTTTACTTTTCCTTTTCAAATCATTTTCCATAGGTGTAATAGCTTCCGTATACCTAGGTTCTACACAAATAACACACAAATTACGCGCAAAAGCTCATAAAATAGTAAAACACCTATAGCTAGATAAAAAAGTTTAAATTATAAATAGAAGAGGAAAAATCCCGAAATTAATAACTAAATAAACATAAAATGATTTCTCAAGTATAGATTAATTTATCAAAAATAGAGAGACATCAAGACCCCCAACTCAAAGTTTTATTGTCCCGATAAAATAAAGATAAAAACAGTTGAGTAGTCAAATAATATATATTGAAGGAGAAGAAGAAGAATAGAAGACAATAAATGATCCTAGAGCAAAATATCTAAAAAGTATTATGTAGTAATGCTAAATAGATAATGCACACATATACTTACTATACACATAATCAACAATCCACAAATTCAAGTCCAAATTATATTCATAATGCCAGAAGGAGAGGTCTTCGATTCAGTTCACGGCTATAAGGTGATCATAGGTCCTAATATAGTATCTAATGGTCCACTCACATATGCCCTACTATTCCATTGTTCCTCCACCAAGTAGCTAGAAATCCTAAGGTCTATACGGTTATAACTTGTCTTAGGGACGGTATGATATATTTGGATAATGAAAAGTGAGCTTTTGTCTCTCATCTCACATTCCATCAACGAATCTCCCTAGAGCATGAGTTTCACTCGAAGATGTTCTCACTCAACCCTAATTTTGATGTCTTGATTTGCATCCCCAAATAACCCAATAAAACCTTTTCCCGATGATTACATAGGAAATTCCACTTTGCCGGTCCAATTTTTTTTCTTTTTTTCATAAATCTCATTTCTTTTGATAGCTAGCTATGAATCTGTTATTTAATGTGATATATCATGCTATTTTTTTGTCATATATATTTTTCATTTTCATAACTTTTTTAATTTGCTTTTACCTCGACAAAGGGTTACAATAATAAACTTTTCATCAATAAGATCACGATTATAATAAATTCCCAATCCCAATGTTTCCCAATGATGAAACCCACCACCCCAAACTTAAGCTCTAAAACAATTGTTTCTGGTTTTGCGATTCGAGTGCCGGTCATATGGATAAGTCCTATAAACTAAGGGGTATGTCTTATAATGTGGCTAATGAAAGACTTTAGAAAGGCTTAGAGGGGCTAAGATGGATAATTATAATAATCAAATAAAAGGGTGAGAAAGCTAAAAACGCTTAATGTGACTTCAATATGAAAGAAATGCCTTATTCACTTTTCTAACTACCAAATATTATTACTTTTTCACTATTAGTACATAGACAAGTGGGGTTTCAACTAATTTAAAATCTATTGTTCTACACACCAATTAACTCTCCCTAATTTCCAAATTGACACTTCATACGCATTACTTATTAATCTTCCTTATCTTTTACTTCATGTTTTTATACATGCATACTAAAATATTGGTGACACCGTTCAAAAACATACTACTTACTATCATTGACTTAATTAAAACATGCTCAATAGGTACATTCATCATATCCTTACCCTAAAATTTTTAAATTAAACAAAAAGGAAGATGAGGACAACGAATCCCCACCCCAACTCAAAAGTGAGCCGTGTCCCCACGACTCGAAAAAGACTCAATAAAGCAATAAAATTTAAACTAAATTGAACTAAGCTAATGCATATAAGTAATTAAGGAGAAGAATTAGAACGTGGTACCTCGCCATAAAGTATCTCTTGCCATTACTTTTCTGAAGGATGGTCATTATCTATATCCAGGTCTTCTGTTACTTTGTTCATCACATAATCTACCCTCAGAATCTCCATCCAGTAGGTGTTGAAATCTCTTTTTAAACTATCGATCTTTTCCATCAATTGAACTGCCAATGCTGGTTGTGTGGATACACTTTCTAAATTTTCATTAATATTTGAAGACAGACCTTGATCTTAGATTGGTGTCTTTTCTTTAGGCCTTGGTGGTACACTCATTCTCTCTGTAAGTTTTTTCGTAGTGGTTGTGCTGTTACCTCGAGCTTTGGCTTCTTTTCAATAGGCTCATCAAGATCAATGACCTTTCCTTTTGTAGCTCCGGCAAATTCTTGTTCTTCCCTAAGATTGAACAAGTCCTCTTATAATTCATGGAATCCGTTCTATTAGTCATATTTGTTTAACCCATAACTCAAGTTGCACAAAGTATATAATAAAGTTATGAAAGATTGGTGTGGCTTGAGGTTGTTTCTTGGATTAATGATTATAAATGTAGAAAAAGGATTATTTTGATTTGCATTGGAAGAATTCTTGAAAACTTGATGATCTTTGGTGTTTGTGGTGTTGTGTAATGGATTTGATGAAGACTATGTGTTTATGGAAGATGGAGGAAAGATTTGATGATGTTGTTGTGTTTGTTTGAAGGTTTAATCAAGCTTCAAGGTATATTTATAGGGTTTGGGTTTGAAAATTTCATGTTGGGAAGTTTGGAAGAGGCTAGGTTAAACTTTTATTAGGTAATCCAATTAGAATTATATTCCTCTCTTCAAACCGCCTCATGCAGTGCACCAGACGATCTCTGCGGTGTACCAAAGGTGACATCATGGCTATCGTGGCACGGGTCTTCGCATTTGACGACACGATGTCCAATTGTTGACTCTCGGTAATTGACCTAATTTTGCTACTGTTGCAACGGTTTTGTGATGGCGCGGTGCACTGGACAATCCCTGCGGTACACCACAGGGAAGTTCTGGATGACACCGTGGCAACAGTCTTGCGCACCTTGATGACACGGTGTCCATGTACCAATTCTCGGCATTGCACCTAATTTACAAACTGTTATAACGGTCCTCGAGGTGAGGTGCACTGCAGCTACGGCGCGATATACCGCACTAAGCTGCTGGTTGGCACAAATTTTTCCTTCTTTTTGACCCCAAACTCATTTCCTACACATTAACACACTACCTTTATCTCCTATTAGCTTGTAAACGTATTAAATATATTTACTAACTTATGATTATACACTACAAAACATAAAATTAATTAAAAAGTAATTAAAATAAGGAATGTCTCCCAAGGGCACTTTTATTTAACGTCTTTCAAAGTTAGACGTGTACCTCGGGTTAAGCGTATTCTTGGAGATGTATCGTCTTCTCTTGTCCGAAGTCCTCACTATTAGGTATGACTTTAAGCGATAAACATTCACCATGAAGGTCCTCTGCTTAGTTGGATGTTCAATTTTGATTGCACCATGAGGTGTTACTTTCGTGACAACATAGGGGGCTGCACCAAAAACATGGTTGTGGTTAGGGCGTGATAAAATAACGAAAAAATAAGATGCAACTAACACCCCAACTGAAGCACGTTACTCACTACAAGTATCACAAATCGTACGCAAGTTTTAATGATAAGTAGACTTCATTCCTCGAAGACTACAAAAATTAGGAAGAACGTATGCAATATAAAGTGAAAATAAAGAAGCTGGAAGAATTATATGCTGAAAATAAAAGACATGGGAATATTTGTTTGGTTTTTAAGACTCTAACAATTAACTAAATTAAATAAAGACATGAAAATAAATAAACCTAGCAAGTAATCCCCACTAGCCTTGTTATAACCTATTTATGTAAGGGAGAATTGTGTGATATGCAATAGCCAGGATTCTACATTCCTCCTAACCCCCTTCTGGTTGGAAAGGTGGCGACCTAAATATTACCAAGGGAGTTGGGTAAGGGGACCCTGCACAATGATTGGTGGTTAATCTCAAATCCTAATGACTATCTAGTTAGGCAAGCCCTCAAGATCAATACCGCACAATAGAGTTTATGTGTTGTTTTAATAATTAGATACCCCTTTTGGGTGATCATATAACTATTATTAAGGTAATCCTATACGTTGTACATCGCAAGAACTATAGACAATAAATTAAAACACATATGAGTAGAAAATAAAACACAAATTTCAGTTAAATGTAAAAGACATTCCATATTAAAATAGATATAAAACAAGTCTAGGGTTCATACCCATATGTTAATCTAAAGTTAAAATAGAATTAGTTCATACTAGAGAAACAAATAAAAACAATTACAAATTTGAAGAATTAGGAAGGCATGATTCATTGTCCAACTCCTTCTCATCTTCTCTTCTCTTTATGTAGGCTTTCTCTTGGTATTTTGATATTAAAGGCTGACCAATGATGATTTATCTAAGGTAGGAATGAGTATATATAGTCCCTTGGTCGAAATTATTAGTAATCCCCAAGTTAAGGAGTCCAGATCTTAACAAAATTCGTATTCCTAACTTGTACGAAGGGATAAACCTTAGAATATTTTGTTTTGGTCATATCTTCTTTGTTACTTATCGGATTTTAACGTTCTTTATATGGAAACGCCTGCGTTGAAAAGATATAGCTGCTCCTATAAAAATATCTCTCTAATTCGAGACCAGTTTGCTGAATTAAATTAATTAATAGACGTATATACATTTTTGACAGCTTCTTTACATTCCAAAGATATTTACACTTTTCCTTTTTCACTTTGACTAAGGGTTTTCCTTTTATTTTCCTTTTCAAATCAGTTTCCATATATTTAATAGCTTCCGTATACCTAGGTTCTACACAAATTACGCGCAAAAGCTCATAAAATAATAAAACACTTAAAACTAGACAAGAAAGTGTGAAGTATAAATAAATGAAAAAAATCCCGAAATTAATAACTAAATAACCCTAAAATGATGTATCAAGTATAGATTAATTTATCACAAATAGAGAGACATCAAGATGTTAGAAATAAATTCGGATAAATTTAATAATTCGTACAAATGCACTAATTGTTCATTGTTGAATAAAGCTCTTTTGGAGATATTAGGTCGACTTGCAGTAGTTACTTGCATACTTGTTCCATATTTATCAGAAGAAGTGAATGATTCAAAAGCCCCATGTATAGACATAATGAAAAGAATAACCAATGATTGAAAATCGGTGTAAAAGTTTTTTAAAAAAAGCACCGAAAAAGGTGTATATCGACTATTAAGGTCGAGAAAAAACAATTAAGAGTAAGGATTTACAATCTTAAGCTCTGATACAATGAATAAATTAGAATAACTTTATTCAATGATAATAATTTCTTACATAGAGAACCTATATTTAAAGGAAACACATGCATAACTTGGATAACAAGTTTCTATGTGTAAGGAAATAATTAGGGAACACGTTTTGTAGTAAATGAAATAACTTGGAGAGTAATATATTCTTATCTGTAATAAAGAATATAATATTAAAAGAAACTAATAATAAAGGTATATTTCAACATATGTAACTCACATGGAAGGAATAATTGTAGTTGTACTCACTAGTATCTTGATTAAAAACTTTAAAGGCACTATAGACCCTTATACTATGAAAAAATCACACTACAGCCTATAGGTCCCTATATTATGCTAAAGTTATACATAGGCTTTAATATAATTTATATAGAAAGAATTATTTCTAGTTGTACTCACTAGAATTTGTATTCATATATTTTTTAATTATGGTATGGGTCTCTATACAATCTTAAAATGCACTATCAATCCATGTATTATGCAAAATTGCATATATAAACTTGATATAATTTTTTCAAGAAAGAATAGTTTTAGTTGTACTCAATAGCATCTGGATTAGTATTTTTTCTAATTGCTTTCTAGGTCCCTATGCTATTTCAAAAATGCACTATGGTCCCTAGATAGTGCAAAAATTGCAATATAGACTTTGGAATAATATATTACAAAAAGAATAGTTGTAGTTTTAATCATTAGCATCTGGATTATTATCTTTTAAATTGCACTATAGGTCTTTATACAATGCGAACAATCGCACCATAAGCCTAATTAAAATTTATACCAAAAGAACTGTTGTAGATTAAGATATTTTCAATTGCATTATAGGTTCCTATACTATGCAAAAATTGCATAATAGGTCCTGTACTATGAAAATATTTCAATAGGTTCCCTGTATTATTCCAAAATTAGACTATATACCATGATATAATTTATAAGGAAATAATAGTTCTAGTTGTATTCACTTGCATCTGGATTAATATATTTTTTTAAATTTCAACATAGGTCCTTATACTCTATAAAAATTGCTAAGTAGGTCCCTATATTATGCAAAAATTGCACTAAAGGTCCCAATATTATCTACAAAATCCACTATAGTCCCTATACTCTACAAAAACTCACTATAGGCCCCTCATTTAACTCAACTTTACCTTCCTGTCGAATAAATTTTGGTCCATATTTTAAATCGGTAGAAATAGAAATAAGAGATAGATATTTTTATCTTTTCCAGGAAAAAGAGGAACACAGTAAGTTTGAAGAGAAGGTAAAGAGGTTATTAATACCAAGACACACAATTTATTAAGTAATGTGTGCACACATTCCATTCTCAAAATAGAAGATATGTATTAACAAGTTTCAAAGGAGATAATCATCTATATTCAGAAAAAATAGAACAAAAAAGAAACAAAACAACAAATAATAAAGTTTATAGTTCTCGAAATTCACAACTAAAAGAAGTCTCATTAGGTATTGCACTCAATAACTATGGAGAAGAGGAGGGTATATAGAATTTGCAAAGATACCATATAATATGGGGCTAGGATGCTAATTCTGAAAGATTGGGAAAAAATGTGATAGATGAGGGTTTATGAAGCTATTTACCATTTTCTTCGGAGTCGGGCCTATTGGTGGATTATGACATGAATTTTCTTACTTGGCGAGAGGAGTACGAATGTCAACAACAGGACACCATGTTTCTTATGATCAAGCTACTCTGTGGAAAGTTCTTGGAGAAGACAGTAATGTTCTTCGTCTTGTGTTTTTGTTTATGAATTTGTCTTTTGTTTCAATTTTATGAGAGATAATTATGAAAAATAATGTTCTATGCATTTTTAGTATTAGGAACAAACCATTATACCTCAGGGCTACCACCACCCCTTTTAAGAGGAAGAGGCCCAAAACAACACAAGAAAGGGTCCATAATAGATATTTATAAAATCTTCAAGCTTGAAGAGAGTACCTAATCACGGCATGTGTCCAAGAAAGGCCTTGAGAACCCTTCGATGGCCATAGAGTATCATAAGTTTGCCTAACATAGCATAGCATCGTTTTATGTAACATAGCATACTAGAGGTTTAGATTAAGCAGAGTTCAGTTTCTTATAATAAATTTGGATGTTAACATAGCATATAAAAAGTGTATAGTTCACCCAATATTTAACTTAGGCTACAATAACTTCGAGTTAACATTAGAGTATTTAGCTAATGGTCTACCTCTCTCGGGTTGTACAAACCTAAAGATACAAGTCCTTCGAGAGTTGTACTTAGTTTTAAGATATTAGCAAACCTAGAAGAGAATTTCGCACATTCATTCGTTTTGTTGTTATTAACAACAACACTACACAACATGAATGAAATGTTAACATATATAGTTGCATATGTCCCACATCCATTTGCTACACGTCATGACAATCACTAGGAAAAATACCTTCGTTAATATAAATATTGATTTTTTATTTATATTAACACTTTAACATGTAGTAATATTACCAAATTGTTTTTTATACCTACAAAAAAAATTTGGGATAGTAGACAAAAAAAAGAATTGAATCCTTTATATGACATTTGGCTTTAAAACAAGCCTATTTTTTTTAAATATGTATCTCTCTCTCTCTCTCTCTCTCTCTCTCTCTCTCTCTCTCTCTCTCTCTCTCTCTCTCTCTCTCTCTCTCTCTCCAAACTCATAGATTAGAATCACATAAATAGTCTTGAATTATTCAAGTTATCAATTTGGATCAAGATCCAATTAGCTTCCGATTACCATTAAAGAGCCCTCATGATACATGTTCTCTCTCTCTCCAAATCTTATAGATTAGAATCACATGAATCGTCTTGAATTGTTCAATTCATCAATTCACAGATCAAGATCCAATTACCTACCCATTACCATAAAAGAGACCCTCGTGGTACATGTTCCTACTCCTATTTTTTAATTTTTTTTCATAAATAATTGAATCTAATTAGATTTATACTGAATCCAATGGTTTCTACTTAATCAATTATTTAGTTATACAATGTTTGTTACAAATCTGTAATATAAGTTATTTTATATGGTTGGAATTTTGATTTTGTTGTGTGTATTTCATTATGTTTAAGAATGTCAAACTTGTGTGTATTTCATTATGTTTGTTGTATTCCAAACATAAAATACGCCCTCTTGTCAACTCCGATACTAATCTGAATTTTTACAAAGATTAATTTTAAATTATTATGAAAAAATTGAATTATTCGGACAAACCTACAACAACAGAGGAATGTCACATAAGCATCTTTATGAAGGGTAGAACGTTTAGAATGGAAATTTACTCAAGTCGCAAAGTAGTTAATTTATATCCGGCTATTCAAGAATCTCGTGGGTTGCATACCTAGGTTCGAGTATAGATTTTAATGAAGCAACACAAAAAGAGTCGATATTAAAATCCACCCATTCTAAACAATACTCCCTTAGAAAACGAACACGTATAGCAGGAGGGATGTTCTCAATGAATTAAAGTGGTGTTACAAGTTCATTTTCGAAAGATAAGAGGACCTATGTTGTAATTTATGCTAACATTGCCTTATGTAATATAGAAGATTTGGTGCAAAGTATGCCACCAAGTCAAGGAAGGTTGATGAGTTACTAAAATTCTTGGTTGAAATAACAACCACAATTACATTTTCAACTCAATCTATAACTCCATCACCCCTTAATAACGATCCGCTATTTGTAATACTACTGAAGTGGGTACTACCTCTCCTATGTTGAGCTTCTCGAACAACGACTCTGGCATGAGATTGATACTCGTGCCTAAATTACATAATTCTTCGCGGTCCATTCGTCGCCAATAGCAATGGGAATTGTATAACTTCCGGGATCTTGTATCTTCGGTGGCAACTTGCTTTGACATATGGCACTACACTCCTCAGGTAATCCAATCAATTCCCCAAATTCTAAACTTCGTTTGTTAGAAAGAATGTCCTTCATGAATTTCAAATATTTTTGCATTGTCTTGAGAGCCTCTACAAACGGTATTTTGATATCTAACTTGCTCACCATGACAAGAAACTTCCTGAATTCTTTTTCATTGTTCTTGTTTTTGACATGTGATTGGAATGTTGGAGGAGGACGGGTATTGTTCACCACTTATCTTTTCTTCTTTACTGGTGTCTTCTCTGGGACACTCTTTGGTTCAATTACCTCTTCGATTTGATCTTCAACTGTTTCTTCAACCACCTATTCAGGAATAGGTGTTGGTTCTTTTGGTTAATCTGTTTCTTCCACTTTGGGGGAGGCAATTATTTTCCACTTCTTAATTCAACTGCATGACAAACATCATCCTGAGGAGTTACAATATCACTTGGAAGTTTCCCCTTTGGCCTGATTTGTATTGCACTAGTAATTTGTGTTAGAGTATTATCGAGATCTTTAATAACCCTCGCTTGTTGTTAGAATCTTTACTTTCCTCAAGAACTTTCATGAATTTATCTATATTTTTGTCCAGACTTGAAGTTTGTGATGAAGGTTGATCGTAATTAGCTTATTGTGTTGAATACGAATGTGGTTTTTAATAATATCTTCATACTTCAACACTCGTTAATAAATTTGTTGTGGTTGACAATAATTTTGAGGTTGAATTGATAATAGTTACCTTGATTTTCAATCTAATTCTGATTCTGTGGGGAATAAAAATTAAGCGTGACTTCCTTGAGGATAATAATAACCATTCGAGTAATGGTTTATTTGATTAGATACAAAGGAAATCGAACCGTGATTATGAATGCAATTCTCCCATGACTGATTTCTTTCTCCACAACCAGAACATAAAGGTAATGTGTGTACTAGATTAACCTGAGCTATAGAACCACTCTCTAACGGGATTGCTCTTGTAGTTCCTTGAGTTCTTGGCTTAATTCTTGGATCCTTAGAGCTTCTAAGGTATCTCTTCTTTTTTCTGATTCTAACGACCAACTTCTCTCGGTTTCAAGAACTCTTTCCATGATAATATTAGCATTATCAGGATCTAATAACACAAAACTTTCATCTCCTAAATTATTTACCTTTGCCTTCGACTCACTAATGAGTCCTCCATATAACATGGTCAATTGATATTCAGGCGAGGAGACGTGAAATGGACACCTCATTTTCTTCTCATTGAAACGTAACCATGCTTCCCAAACACTTTCCCCTTCTTCTTTCATAAACCGTTTTAACTCCATCATATCTTTAAGTGTCTACTAATCACATATAATCGATCTAGGAATTTTTATTTGAGTTGATCCCAATCTGGAATTGAAACCGGGTGTTGGTAATCAAACCAATCGCTTGCATTTCTGGTCAAAAATAACTGGCACATAACGTAGTACATTTTTTCCTATGTAACACCTTTTTTGATGTAGGTATCACAAATCTGCATGAATATTTGAATTTAACGAACCAGATCCTATTGTGCAACACCACTAGTCGGCCATAACTGAAAATATGTTTAATCATGCCTGTATCTGGCATGAATTTAGCAGATTAGATTTCTGGACTGCTGATTTCCCTAGGTTGCACTCTAAATGAGACGGGAAGATCGAGTTTCCTCGGACTTAGCATCTGAATAATCAGAAATGAAAAAACTAAAATCAAACACGTAAAATAGATCTAACTGAAATAAAAGTACTGAATAAATGCACAAGGAGTAACGATTTAGTCCCTGGGAGCTGCACCAAAACCTTGGTGTCGGTTAGGGCATGACAAAATAATGATAAATTAAGATGCAACTAACACCCCAACTGAAGCACGTTACGCACTGCAAGTATCACAGATCGTACACAAGTTTTTATGATAAGTAGACTTCGTCTCTCTAAGACTACGAATTTTAGGAAGAACTTATGCAATATAAAGTGAAAATAATGAAGCTAGAAGAATAATATGCTAAAAATAAAAGACTTGAGAATATTTGTTTAGTTTTTAAGACTCTAACAATTAACTAAATAAAATAAATACATGAAAATAAATAAAGAGAAGAAGATAGTATGAGAGTTTAGCTCGAGACCTAACAAGTAATCCCCACTAGCCTTGTTATAAATCTCCGAGCTTGAAGAGAGTGCCTAATTTCGGGATGTGTCCAAGAAAGGCCTTGAGAACCCTTCCATGGCCATACTATTAAGTTATTAGTGAATTTACTTTAGGAACTTGTTAGTAGTTTAATTTCAAATGTTATAGTATATCATAAGTTTGCCTAACATAGAATATCATAGTTTTATGTAACATAGCATAATGGAGGTTTAGATTTATCAGAATTCAGTTGCTTATAATAAATTTGAACGTTAACATAGCATAGTAAAAGTGTATAGCTCACCCAATATATTTAACTCAGGCTACAATAACTTCGAGTTAACATTAGAATATTTAGCTAATGGCTTACCTCTCTCGGGTCGTACAAACCTAAAGATACAAGTTGTACTTAGTTTTAAGATATTAGCAAACCCAGAAGAAAATTTCCCACATTCATTCGCTTTGTTGTTATTAACAACAACACTACACAACTTGAATGAAATGTTAACATATGGAGTTGCATATGTCCCACATCGATTTGTTACACAACATGACAATCTCTAGAAAAAAATACTTTTGTTAATATAAATATTGATTTTTTTATTTATATTAACACTTTAACATGTAGTAATATTACCAAATTATTTTTTATACCTACAAAAGAAATTTGGGATAGTAGACACAAAAGAAAGAATTGAATCCTTTATATGACATTGGGCCTTAAAATAAGCCTAATTTTTTTTAATATGTATGGGCTTCAATCCCATAATTCAATTTCAATAATAATGATATCGTTGTATTTTTCTTTTTTAAATTATTTTTTTCCTCTACATGTCTCTTCTACTCTCTCTCTATCTGATAGATTAGAATCACATAAGTCTTGAATTTTTCAATTCATCAATTTACAGATCAAGATCCAAATAGCTTTAGATTACCATGAAAGAGCCCCTCATGGTACATGTTCTCTCTTCACAAATTTCATAAATTAGAATATCATAAATCGTCTTGAATTGTTTAATTCATCACAAATCAAGATCCAATTACCTTCCGATTACTATAAAAGAGCCCCTCACAGGTACATGTTCCTACTCCCATTATTTTAATTGTTTCATAAATAAACTGAATCTAATTAGATCTCTATTAAATATATCGGGATTAGTTTCGATAATTATTTTAATCAATTATTTAGTTATACAATATTTGTTAGAAATCTGTAATATAAGTTATTTTATACTGTTGGAATTTTGATTTTGCATATTTCATTATGTTTAAGAATGTCAAATAGAGTGCTAATAAAAGTATATATGTAGTCGAGATATTGTAAGTATCTGCTATGTAGTGGAGGAGCCATGAATTTTTTAATATTCTTATTAATGTAATTTCACTTTAAGTCCCTATTTTAGGTGAAATATTTATTATATGTCTTTGTTAGTCCAAACTAATGGTATATATAAATGATAAATAGTTAATACTTACATTTGGATGTTGTTTTTCTTGAGTAATTTTGTGTTTTAAAATATATAAAAGTGTGATTTTATGAATTTGTAATTATCTTATATATTGATATATACATATATATATATATATATATATATATATATATATATATATATATATATATATATATATATATATATTCTAAGTGTTAGATTTCTATAATTATTATAAAAATTTAGAGTTAAAGTCAAGTTGGATTTTTATTATTATATGGACCCATTAAAAGGATAGCTATCCTTGTATGATATATAAATGCACATACATATATAATAACATTATTTTATTTTATTTTTTCAATTGAAGTTTATTATAGAGTGAAAACCATATGATTATTATTGAGTGAAAACCATATGATCCTTGACCATGACATTTCACCTTATATTAAGTTTTCAAACTTTTTAACTTGAGGAATACAGGTTCAACCAAAATCAAACCCATGCATATTTTAATTTGCACTATACATGCCTGTATTAAGCATAAACTACATTACAGATCCATATATTATGAAAAATGTACAATAAAATCCCTTTAATGAAATAAATTACATTATACATCACTATATTATGCGAAAATTTAATTACAGTTCCCTATATTATGAAAATATTTACAATAAATACCTGAAGTATATAAACATTGCACTATATGTCCCTATAATTATGCAAAAGTTGCATTACATGTCCCTGAATCGTAAAAAAGTGTACCATAAATCCCTATACTATACCAAGATTGCACTATACATCCCTATTTACATATTCCTATATTATGAAAATTGTACAATAAAATCCCTTTAAAATTAATAAATTACACTATACATCCCTATATTATGCAAAGATTGCATTACAGGTCCCTATATTATGAAAATATTTACTATAAATACCTAAACTATACGAAAATTGTAGTATACGTTCCCTATATTTATGCAAAAGTTGCATTACAGGTCCCTATATCGTGAAAAAAGTGTATTATAAATCCCTATAATGTACAAAGATTGCACTATATGTCGCTATACTTATTGAATAGTATAAAATATAGTTTTTGGTTAATTTTTTCGAATCTAGACATTAAATACTTTTCACGAAATGGTCCTGAAGAGAAAGTAGTAAGCGTGTTGTTAAATTACTTATTTACCCTTCAATAAAATGATAAATCTTATTATATGTATTTCACAGAGATTATTTGTAACCGAAATGGATAATATTGAGACATCTTCATGTCTCATAACACCAACAAAAGCAAAGTATGACAAATTTATATTATTATTATTATTTTACATAGATTTGAGTAATTATTAAATTAATTTTTTATTTATGTAGCTTTCTTTTGAATGGAAAAGCAGTTGAGAAAAGAACAAATGTGTCCATGGTATGTTTAATCTTCTTTATGATCTTATTTAAATCATTATTTGCTGAAACTAATTAAAAATAGATAAAAAGTGTATTTTTTTAGGATACTAGGCCTCATATGCCTACACATGTACATAATTTGCTACAATATGGATTAAATATACTTCAAGCTGTTGGTGATTTCAATGGTAAATATATAGGGGTATTTGGTAATTTTAGTAATATACTAAATTTTGTGAAGGTCGATATATTGTAGTGAGGTCTCCTCATTTGTGATAATAAAATATACTTCTGAGACATCATTTTAGGCTTATTTATTAGTTTATAGGTTGATTTTAGCTTAGTTTAGTGCACTTTCCTATTTTGAGTCTTGATTTAGAGAAATAATATTTTTACAGCATATTGAGTTTAATTGTTAATTTAGTGTGAAGTTTTAAAGATAATTATGGAGATTAATTAGAGTCCAAGTCAAAGACTACAACTTATGGAAAGAGATTTACATGGAAATTGGAGATAGAAGGAAACAGAGTTCAATTAGGAAAAGGAAAAGCGGCCTAAATCTGAAATTCTGCAGCACATGCCTAAAGAAGTGGCGATTACTCCAAGAAATAAGCCGAATTTGGTAAATCCCTTTCATAGGGACATAGATAATTCTCTGAGGATTCTTTTGGTATATTATGGAGCATAAACCGACCAATAACGAAGAAGATATACCCAAAACAGTTCAGCAGTAATTATCCATACGAATTTGAGTTGGGCTTGGAGTCTATTACTTGGCCTTATCTCCAAGAAACGAATTAGGTCAACAAATACACTATAAATACAGCCTCTTAACACTCTTAAATCATCCTTGGTGAAACCTTAAACCAAGAGGAAGCTTACAACACAAGAGAGAAGTCTGGAAGGAGCTGTTCATCATTATGTCTTCTTCTACCTTTAAATTTGTAATTTCTTTCTTTTCTTTCATGAACTAAATTTCTTTAGCTTGAGTTTTAGCATATATGTATGAACTCTAGTTTTGATTGACATCTATCTAATTTGGGAATTTAATGTTTTAAATAGAATTATAGTTTTATTCTCTGTTTATGTGTTTGAATTTATATTCTGTGTTCTTGTGGACTGCAGCCATTTAGAATTACCATCTAGTAATTAGGTCACCATTGACAACGGTGTTTAATTGCATGTTTAGCACATAACGTCTAGTATTAGGTCTGATCTGACAACCCAACCTAACTAGATAATCACTATGGTTTAGTTCTTGTGACTATTTACCAATTACAAGGAAAGTTTGCTTAGGAAGCCTTATTGACACAGGTAATTCCTATTTGAAACTACCGATAGCGAATTTGGACCGATTAGGGAAATACTACATAATTCACCCTTACATGTTTAGAACGGCAAAACTAGTGGGGATTACATGCTAATAACTCGAGCTATATTCTCAAATCACTACTCTTTCATATTTATTTTCTGTCTTTTAATTCTTAGTTTAATTTAGTTTAATTAGAAAATCAAATCAATCTTTATTTGCATTTACTTTTATTTGCGTTTAGTTGTTCTAGCTTTAATTTATTGCACCAGATTATTGCATAAGATTCCCCTAACCTTCGTAGTCTCTGCGGAATTAAATTTTTGCCGTATTTTTTATTGCCGTAAAATGTTGTTGATGTTGACCATTTTAATTGGAGACAAAATTTTGTCGCCACGGTTAATTTTTACTAGCGATACATTCCAATGACTTAACGTTGATTGTCATAAAGAAGTTAAAGAGTTGGATAGACACGCATTTGATGAAGTTGTGAAGAATGACCATGTCACGAATAACATGTCTAGGTAATTTAATAAAAAAAATTCATAAAAAATTTCTAGTCCTATCTTTGAAGTGGTTGATAACGAACTTAAAAAGAAAACTTGAACTTGTGAGTATAAATATTGTGAAGATCACATTTTCGAAGGCGGTTTTTGTCACCATTTCAGTTCTGTTTTCTTTGTCTCTTATTTTGTTCGACAATATTTAAAATTATCAACTAGGAAATCATCCAAAAGATAAATGATTTAAAGTAAGTACTGAACATTGGCTACTAATGCAGGTATGAACGAATCTTTTTTGCCAGTATAGGATGGATTACACCCTGCCTCCAATGCGGGAACCGGGAATCATCAATCCTAACTCGTGGAATCTGGAATAAATCATGGGTACACAAGTGATTTTTACATGTGACACATCTTTTAACTCACGAATTAAGTAGAGCAGAATTGGGATAGTCTGAAGAGATACACGTACGGGCTATCGAGCGATTTACTCGAAATCAATATGGCGACAGAAAGAGAGGTGATAACGGTCCTTGGAAGCAACAAAGATGGCTATGGACAGCAGGAGACAAAACACTATTATATGCTCAAATAATCTTGATTTGATTTAAGGTATTAGGTCGCTGCTAGCGGCTTAGTGGAAGGTCAAACCTTATGTCAAGTGGATCATCGCGTATGTTGTGGAATCATGGTCGGATGTTCTTTAAGCATATTCTAAGATGTCTCAATGGCATGGCTTACCGAGTCGCGTGGAACGTTAGACAACGGGGTTCCCTAAATGTTTACTAGTTGGATCTTACACATCGATTTTCACGTCTACAAATTGGTTAATGGCTGTATTATAATATCTAAGTTTTACATTGTCAGAAAAAAAAAGTATTGTTAATATTCTTGAGATAAATATAAAGATTTGAAACATGATGCAAAGTGACTCCGTTCTGCAGCACCTGCACTGTGATTCTCCATCCCAGTGATGTGCTGTCCAGTAGCCTCACGCACAGATTGCTGTGCCATAAGTCATTATTTCTTAACAAATGCTTCTTTTTATGTGGCCCAGATATTGGCTATTCGAGCTCAAGTTGAGGAATTTAGTATAGATGAAGAATGTCTCGCTTATTTTGAAAAAAATGGACAAAAACCTTCTTTAAGGTTTGCAATTTAGTCCCTTATCTTTAACTTTTTTATAATTTTAGTCTCTTATACTGGTCCTTTTTTATTGGTTCCATCATATTATAAATGTGATAGAACACTTGGATACCTTTTAAAATTTTCGTTTGCTTTATTGCCTTCTAACAATACTAATTTTACCCATTTAAAAAATAACTTATGTTTCCTGATTTTTTTTTTGGAAAATTTCAATTTCTTCCCCAAACAAACTCTTTTCCGAATTTAAATTAAAAATAACCCTACTTTGGTAAATTTGAAGTTTTATTTTTGTTCACTATAGATTGTTTTGCATAAAATATGGACTTATAGTGTAAATAATTTAAAATATAAATTATTTTGTATAACTTGGAGACCTATAATAAAATTAATTAAAAATATAATTATTTTACTTAAAATAACAACCCATGGTGTAATTAATTAAAAACAGAAATAATTTTGCATAATATAAGGACCTATAATGCAAATTAACTGAAGATATAACTATTTTGCATAATAAAAAGACCTATAGTGCATTAAACCTGGATCCTCCCTAGACTAAATTGTCAAAGTATACAAAGATAAGGGGGACCATATGAGTTATTTTTAAACAATTAGTAACTTATAAAGTTATTTTGCTTTTCTATATTAGGCATGCGGTTTAGCTTTTTTCATCGTTAGTATAGTGGTAAAAATGAATGGACGTGACAATATTTGCAAGGTAATTGAATTAGATATAATTTATGAAATATTTAATTATAGGAAAGGGTATTTATGTAATTTCGATGGATTATATGTTGCGGGATCTTGAAGATGTGGGTTCACTTTATTTGATTGTCAAGTCCTCGCCAAAGCTTTTTCAAGTGTAACAACATAGATATATTTCATGAGGATAGATAATTTAGATTAAAATTCTTGTTATGTTAATAATTTAATGGTGGATGGAAATATTTATTGGTAATTGAATGTTTACTTTTGTTTGTTATGTTTTTTGGGTTTGTTTGTAATATGTAAGCTACAAAGAATATACTTTATAGTTGTAGGTGTTTAAGTTTGTTTTGTTTTCTATTTATTCTAATTTTTACTTTACCACATGCAAGAAATATCTTGAATTAGACTCATTCGAGATCACCAAAATATGAACAACATTAGATATACTTCACCATCTTATTGCCTTTTGCAAGGAGATCATGTATATATATATACTGTGACATCAAACCTAAAAATATGAGTAAATAGGAGAGTTTTCTCTTAATAAAGGTTGATATATATGATTTCGTTTAGGTTGGGTACATAATGAATAAATAAATCCTCGTCACTTCTATTGGTTACCATAAGATTCATTCTTATACTTTGCAAAGCACATAACTATTTGTTGTTTAGGCACTAGTGACATATAAAGTCAACCACGTTGAGAGTTATGTAATAATTTGGAACCCTAATTTATTGTATCAAAAGTGAAAAATATGAAGAGGTGATTTGATGGATTTTTTTTACACGTTTTGGTTTGGTTTTTGATTTATTTTTCTTTTATCGTTTTAATTTTAGAGTAGTCTCAGTCTGCAAACATTGGACTTCAAACTTAACTCTAAGGCTCCTTAATCACCAAGTTCAATAATTAAGAAGCCAAACATTATTCTTATTATTATTATTGTAATTTTCACTGGAAAAAAGTTCAATAATTGCAGAAAATCAGCTTCTATCAATCCTTGGAGATGATGATGCAGTATGGGTTGACCTAATAATTAAATTTGAAGTCTCATTTTTTTTCTTCTTCGGAAGCATATCATGATATGCTTTTTGCTTGTATTTTATTCTTATTATATTCAACATCTCAAATAGTCCACCATGTTGAATGTGGAAGGCATATGGGTCAAAGCTTCTTCACTAAAATTTAAACTTCCATGAAGATTTGCTTAACTTAAAGTCTCCAGCCACTTAATTTGCAATTTCTATATGAAATGAACTTGTAGTTGATTTAGGATAATGGTCTGGTTAGTAAACATAAATAACAAAATTAATATAGGTACTATATAGACGAAACAACATGGTGAACTGAGAAATTGTATGCATTGTATAAGACGAGAACATTACATCATCACTTTTTTTTAGTTTGAAATTCAAAACATTCAAAAAACTTTTCTTTTTTGATTTTTTTATTGATAATATAGTCTCATTTGTCAAGAAAGTAAAGCAACTAGCCCTGTATACCACACATGACTAATACGAAATTTTTGCTATTCAATTGTACCAAATCTACCTGCTTACTAGCCATTTTTCAATTGTTCAAGGAAAACTATCACATACTCAAGAAAACATGTAGATAATAACATCTTATAAAACATGATGCAAAGTGAAACACTTCTACAAGCACATTGTATCCTAGATAGTAAGAAATAATAAAAATTAACACAGACAGAAAGATAAAACTGATAATAAATTGAATAGCAATGTCAAAGTGAACAAAGGTGTATCGTATAAGGTAGATTTACTATAGAATAAAATGAATAAAGTGATTAATTATCACCTGACTAAAGTATATATATATATATATATATATATATGCACGCATTCAAATGAGATGATCATTAGAATTAGATGAAAGAGAAAAAAGAAACAAAATAGCAAATAATACATTTTTTACAGTTTCTTGAAATTCACGCATAAAAGAAGCATTACAAGACAAATCCATAGCCTTATTAGCAACTACACTCAATGAGAATAGAAGGATATACTAATATATATAGAGAAAAGAGCATATATGCCAAATGAGCTTCTAAGTTAATAACATTACCTTAATTTTATTCACTTCCACTGAAATATCAAGTAGTACTTGTAAAGAACAAAGTCATCTGTCAATACAATTTTTTCCTACTTTCATATAATAAATTGGTGATATTACATCCTTGTAGTTAATAACCAACCTCAAGGAGGTGATCTGGGATTAAAAAAGGGCATGTAATAATACTATCCGGCCTACGAGAAAAAGAGATAGATCCTTTGTACTCTTACTCTATTATTTGTCTTAATTGACTGAAAACACACTAGTTGTTGAAGGCTAGAAGGAACTAGGGAGTATGTATTTTAATAATGTAAAAACTTTAAAATAGTAAGAAATGGAATATAGGGGGAATATTACCAATTGACAAAAAGTTTCAGCAAATAAGATATCTAATAGTGCCATATGCTTGATAAGAATCACATGAACAGTAAAAGAATAAAATTAGATAGCTTATTTAATGATCCCAACCACCTCTTTAAAAAATAGACTCTCCAAATTCCTAGTTTCTTAAATAAATACTAAAGTTGTCTAGAACAACATATTATGGGTGTTTGTATTATATAAATAATATTATTTATAATCTATGCATTTAATCACAATAATGTCGGGATATAAAACAAAAGTAAAAAAAGAGAAGAATAACATGTAGCTAAGAAACAAGATAAACCTCCAAGTTAGGAAAGATACTATTAAACTTCATAAACATCGTTCAAGTTATGATCATTGGAGACATATGTATAGGGAACCTTTTTTAAATAAATTTAGAATATCTTGTACAAAAATTAACATGGGTCCTCTTTAAAAGCCTTAACTAATCCATAAATATTAACCTGGATTTTTTTATTTATTTAAACTTTAATTTATTTATTAATATCAAACTTTATACTTCATACCACACATTCTATCCAATAACAGCATTTTGTAAAAGTTTCGGTTTAATTATAAAAAAATTAAATTGTTCGTGAACAACTCAAACTCGGCTAAATTGTTTTTGTTTGATAAGTCAAACAAACAATATTTAACAAATTTGGCTCGACATGTTGTAATTCAAACTTTAATATATGATGTCTCCCTATTTGTCATGAATTAATCCTAGTTAATGACATCAATTTAGGTGTATTTATTAGAGTATCGGTCGATTTTATCATGATTTAGTACACTTTCCTATTTTGTGTCTTGAAGTAACTATTTATTATTTTTAGAGCATATTGGGTTTAATTGTTTATTTAGTGTGAAGCTTTAAAGATATATGGTAATTAATTAGAGTCCAAGTTAATTCTAAAAGCTAAAGGAAAGAGGATAAACATGGAAATTGGAGATAAAGACAAGAATTATAAAAAAGAAAACGATAAAGTTGCCAATAAATCTAGATTCCAGCAGCTAAAACCACAAAAGAGCTTATATCTCATGATTGGCTAGGAATTTTGAAGAATGGTCCACATAAAAGTTAAAGAGTTTTCCGACACTATGAATTTCGACTACTCAAATGCGTCAAACGGATAAGTATTGAATTAGTTACGGCCAAAACAAAACAACAATAAAATCTTACCTTTTCTAGATTCTAGGGTTACGAATTTGAGTTGGGCTTGGAGTCCAAAACCTACCTTATACTCCAAGAAACTAATTAGATCTTCCTATGCCCTATAAATACAACCTCTTATCACAATAAAATCATCCCTGGCCACTCCTTAGGTCAGGAAGAAGCTTACAACAAGAAGAGAAGTCTGGAATGAGTAAAACACCATATTATGTCATCTTCAACCTTCAAATATGTAATTCTTTTCTTTTCTTTCATTAGTATGAACTGAATAATTTTAACTTGAGATTTAACATATATGTATGAACCCTAGTTTTCTATTTTGATTTGGGATACTACGGTATTAATTTGAATTCATGTTTTATGTTCTATTTATGTGTTTTGATTTAATGATTGTTTTCCTTGCTAGTGCACGAGTATAAGATTACCTTAATAGTAGTTAGACGATCACCTTAACTGGGTGTCTAATTATTGAAACACCACATAACATCTAGAATAAGGTTTAGACCTAACAAATCAACCTAACTAGATAATCATTAGGTTATGTTTTAACCACTATCACCATGTTTGGAATTGAACTGCTTAGGGCCTTGGTGGCGCTTGATAACCCTATGTTTAGGCTGCCTCGTGGTGTGTTTGTAGCCCTCTTATTCTTTATCTAGGTCTAAGGTATGAGAATTTAGAATCCTGATTATTTAATATTACATGATTCACTCTTATACGATAGAAAAACCAAAACTAGTAGGGATTACTTGCTAATATCTCGAGTTAAACTATCATACTACTTCCTTCTCTCTTTTATTTGATTTTCTTTCTTTTAATTTATTAGTTAATTGTCTTATTTAAAATCAACCAAAAATCTATTCTCTTTTATTTTCTTGCGTAATAATTTGATCTAGCTTTTTATATCTACACTTGAATATTTGCATAAGTTCTTCCTAACCTTCGTAGTCTCTGAGGAACGAATCTTACTTATTCATTAAAACTTGCATACATCATGTATACTTGCAAAACCGTGCTAGGCTAGGGTTGTTGGCTTCATTTTCCTGTCCACAATTTTTAGCATGGGGGGTGTTTCTTTATTTCCCACATCGGTGGGGAGAATGGGTTTAAACCCATTTAAATGCTAAGTGATCCTATTAGCTACCAAATGACTAACACCCATGCACATGAAAGGATAATGGGAAAGCCCACACGCGCGCACCACCACCACCCACCCGGCCCGAGCCCGGCCCAGGGTCCGGGTCCGGGTCATGGGTCTTGGGAAAAAAATAAAAATAAATATATTTTTATGCCCGGTTTTATTGGACTTATTTTGACTTTGTCAACGTGCTCTTTAACTCCCATATTTTATCCCCACGTTTTAAAACTTTATGCACGTTGGTAAACCCTCCAAGCTTTGTAACAACTCTTTTGTAACGTGTAACTGTTGCTTGACGGATTTGTTGCCCAGGATTTGCTTCCCTTAATCCCAGCTCGTAACGGCTCCTTTCCCACTATATATAGAGCTATCCTTCACTTTATAAATTCACAACCACCTTACGAATTTCTTCTACAGCCATATTACACCTCTTCTGATATTCTATATGCGTCCTAGAATGGGGGTTGAATAGGACAATGGAAATTAATCGGCTAATTTTATTTCAAGTAAATAAAATTAAAAGCTAATTTGAATCCTATTGTTTTAGCAAACTAAATAGTCAAGAACTAGATAATCCTAAAAGACAATATTATCAAACTATTCATGTAAGCATTTTATCAAGCATATAGAGTGCGGAAAAGTAAAGAGTGTAGGGATAAAAAGATACACAACGATGTATAGTGGTTCGGTTTCCCTACATCCACTACCTAAGGAAGCCTCCTTAGGATTTGCAAGATTCTCAACTAATCTTCGTAACTCTTTAACCCGGGTGAGATTACAAACCCATTACAACCACTTCAAAACCTTGAAGGAAATACACTTGTGTTATCACCAACACAAGGAACCAAGTATAGAACCTATACTCACACTACTCTCTTAATCTATTACAAGAACTTAAGAGGAAAGGAAAAGTGTTTAGGGGTGTTATAAAAGCTTGTAACTAAACTCCTAAATGAGTGGATATAAACTATGTAGCTTGAGGAATGAATATGACTTGAATGCTCCTTTTAAACCTTCTTGAATGATAATATTAATTGCTCTTAAGATTGGTAGATGGAATGGATGAGTTGTGTCTTGAATGAGCTTCAATTTATAGCTGAAATAAGCTTCCAACGGTCAATAGGCTTCTCTCTAACGGATAGATTTAAACTCTAACGGATATAAGCTTTGTCCTCTTCTAATAGTGCAGAAACCCTTTCTTGCGGTGTACCGCGGATATGCTCTGGTGTACCGCACGACTCAACGTGTTGATTTCATAGCATACTGACGGGCTACCCTATGCATCGTGTTCCTGGTCCGCAGCCTTGGTCCGGTGTACCGCGCCTCTGTCCGGTGTACCGCATATTTTCTTGCTCTCTGTTCGGACTAGCTTATGCACCGCGCCTTTGGTCCGTGGTACTGCGGTGTACCGCGGGTGTTGTCCGGTGTACCGCACCACTGTTCTAATGAAGCTCAAGTTCAAGTATTTTAAGACAACTAATCTAATGAGGGGTTTTGGAAAACATTTAAAAGTGATACCAAATGAATTTTAGTTAAAGAATGATTTGTCGAATATTAAAACGGGAATAAAAACAAGGTAAGGCTAACAATCTCCCCCTTTTTGATGTTTGACAAATCATAAACTTTTGAAGATGCCTTAGATAAAGTTTTAATCAAAAACTCCCCCTCAAACTAATCACTAGAGTTTTTAGAAAAACTCCCCCTCACAAAATGCATTTGAAAAAGTTTAACTAAAATTTCTCCCCCTTTGTCAACAACAAAAAGAATCAATGATACGATTTTTGAAAATATAAGGGGCTAAAATACTTTTGAGTAAAAACAAAGGCTAAAAGAGTAAATGGATAACAATTAGAAGCTTCAAGGACCCTATAACACCAACAAAATATTAGCAACAAGATACTATACACAAAAAGCACTAACAATAATGGCAAGATAAGAAGTTAGAGAATTTGCATGCCAATCTCACAACGAATTTTCTCAAAAAGATCTTGGGGTAGAGGTTTGGTAAAAATATCGGCTAGTTGATTTTCCGAAGTGACAAATTCAAGCACAATATCCCCTTTTTGAGTGTGATCACGGATAAAGTGATGACGGATTTCTATGTGTTTCGTTCTAGAGTGCTGAATAGGATTTTTGGTAAGATTGATAGCACTAGTGTTATCACAACGAATGGGAACACAATCATACTCTAGGCCAAAATCTTGTAAGGTTTGTTTCATCCAAAAAATTTGAGTCACACAATTTCCGGCCGCAACATATTCGGCTTCGGCCGTGGATAAAGCAACACTATTTTGTTTTCTACTAGACCAAGATACAAGGGATTGACCTAAGAATTGGCAACTTCCACTAGTACTCTTCCTATCAAGTCTACAACCGGCATAATCGGCATCCGAATAACCTATTAGTTCAAAGGAGGTAAATTTTGGGTACCAAAGTCCTAGACTAAGGGTTCCTTTCAAATACCTAAAAATACGCTTAACGGCACTAAGATGAGATTCTTTAGGAGAGGATTGAAATCTAGCACAAAGACACACGGAGAACATAATATCGGGCCTAGAAGCGGTTAGATAAAGTAAGCTACCAATCATACCTCGATATGTTTTCTCATCAACATCCTTACCATCTTCATCTTTGTCTAATTTTGTGGATGTGCTCATTGGAGTTCCAATTTCCTTTGCATCTTCAAGTCCAAATTTTTTGATCAATTCTTTTGTGTATTTGACTTGATTTACAAAGATGACATCCTTCATTTGCTTGATTTGAAGTCCAAGAAAGTAATTCAATTCTCCCATCATGCTCATCTCAAATTCCTTATGCATGCTTTTAGAAAAATTCTCACAAAGATTTTCATTAGTAGCACCAAATATTATATCATCCACATAAATTTGAACAAGAAGGATATCTTTTGAAGACCTTTTTATAAATAAAGTGGAGTCAATATTTCCTCGTTTAAAACCATCTTCTAATAAAAATTTTCTTAAACGTTCATACCAAGCACGAGGTGCTTGTTTTAAACCATATAAAGCTTTTGAAAGTTTAAAAACATGATTTGGAAATTTTGGATCTTCAAAACCCGGTGGTTGTTTAACAAAGACTTCCTCATCTATAAAACCATTTAAAAAAGAACTTTTGACATCCATTTGGTAAAGTTTAAAATTCATATAACAAGCAAAAGCAAGCAACATACGAATAGATTCAAGTCTAGCTACCGGAGCAAAAGTTTCATCGAAATCAATACCTTCTTCTTGATTATAACCTTGAGCAACTAACCTTGATTTATTTCTAGTGATTATACCGATGTCATCTAGCTTGTTGCGAAACACCCACTTTGTGCCAATAATAGTAGGGCCAATTGGTTTCTCAATTAAAGTCCAAACTTTACTACGCTCAAATTGATTTAATTCCTCATGCATAGCGTTTATCCAATGATCATCTAGCAAGGCTTCTTTAATGTTCTTGGGCTCAATTTGAGATAAGAATGCTTGATGAGCACATAGAGCAATTATACGAGAACGAGTGGTAACACCTTCATTTGGATCACCTAGAATTAATTCACTTGGGTGATCTTTGATGTTTTTCCAACACTTTGGTAAATCCGTACTAGCTTCATTTGAGAGTTGACCATTTTCCTTAAGAGATTCATCATGAGATTTTAATTCTTGAGTAGGAGATTCTAAGGGTTGATCTTGTGGAGTATCTTCATGTAAATCAACATCTACTACTTTCTTGATACAAAAAGGGTTAGTCTCATCAAAGTCAACATGCATAGATTCTTCAATGGTACGAGTGCGTTTATTGAAAATACGATAGGCTTTTCCCTTAGTGGAATATCCAAGAAAAATACCTTCATCCGATTTTGCATCAAATTTGCCCAAGTAATCCCTAGTGTTTAAGATAAAGCATTTGCATCCAAAAACACGAAAATATGCAATAGTTGGTGGTCTACCATTCCAAAGCTCATAAGGGGTTTTCTTAATAAGAGGTCTAATTAGAACTCTATTTAACACATAACAAGCCGTATGAACGGCTTCACCCCAAAAGTATGTAGGCAAGCTATGTTCTTTTAGCATTGTCCTTGCTATTTCTTGTAAAGTCCGGTTTTTCCTTTCCACTACCCCATTTTGTTGGGGAGTTCTAGGAGCCGAAAAATTAAGCTCAATGCCAAATTCATCACAAAAATGCACAAAAGGAGAATTCACATATTCACTACCATTATCACTACGAATGCATGTAATAGAGTAGCCTTTCTCATTTTGCACCTTTCTAAAAAGTTTTGCAAATTCATTGAAGGCTTGATTTTTTAAAGCAAGGAACATCACCCATGTATATCTAGTGTAATCATCAACAACAACAAAAACATATCTAGACCCTCCTAGACAAGTGACATCAACGGGACCAAAAAGATCCATATGCAATAATTGAAGTGGCCTAACGGTGATGACCTTATTTACGGGTTTAAAAGATGAATGATGTTGTTTACGAAGTTGACATGCATCACAAAGTTTATCTTTATCAAACTTATAAATAGGCAAACCAACTACAAGATTTTTCCTAGACAATTTTGAAATTAAATCCATGCTAGCATGTCCTAAACGTCTATGCCAAAGCCAACTATCATTAACAACGGACAAACATTTTATATGTTGACACATAAGACTCTCAAGATCAACTACAAAAACATTATCCGATCTTTTAGCAATAAAGATAGTATCTAACTCATCATTTTTGAAAACAATGCATCTAGATGCTTCAAATTTAACACAATAACCAACATCACAAAGTTGACTAATACTAAGCAAGTTAAAAGATAGACCCTCAACAAGCAAAACGTTTGAAATAAGTAAAGAATTCATATTACCGATATTACCTTTACCCAAAACACGCTTTTTAGTATTGTCGGCAAAAGTAACTCTATCACCTTTTGTTTTATAAAGATGTGTAAATAATGAAGGATTCCCGATCATATGTCTTGAGCATCCACTATCAAGGAGCCATATATTTTGCTTCTTGATGCTCAATCCCTACACACAAAAATAATTTAGGCTTTAGGTACCCAATTTGGTTTGGGTCCATGAGGGTTAGTGGATTTCCTTTTTATAGCCCATATAGGCCTTTTCCAAAGTGGCACAAGAGATCCCAAATCCAATAATTTTCGATAGTAACAATGAGATGCATTATGACCAAGTTTTTCACAATAAGTGCAAGTGATAGAAGATTTTGAAGAAGATGAAACATGATTTGAAATTTTTGATTTTACAAAAACATTTTTCAAGAGTTTTTGTTTAGTTGATGGATCAAATCCAACACCACTTTTTTCAAAAGCCAATTTTTGAGAACCTAAAATCAAATCCAAGTTTTCTTGCCCATTTGTAAATTTTAAAATAATAGCATTTTGATCCTCAATCTTTTTCTCTAACAAAGCTTTTTCTTCCAAAAGACTTTTCTCAATAAGATGAAGTTTTTCATTTTCATCTATACATTCATCACTAAGATTTTGACAATCTTCAAAAGCTTTTAAAATCACTTTGCTTCTTTTTCTTTCAATTTCTAAATCTTTTGTTAAAACTTTGTTTGTTTCAATAGAGTTTAAAAAATCATTGTAAAGAGAATCAAATGCCTCATGAATGTCTTGCTCACTAGCATCATCATTAGATAAAGAAAGTTTATATTTAGGAGTTACCTCATCATGATTTGCCATAAAGGCAAAGTGAGTTGAACCGGCATTGCTTAGTTCTTGATCATCATCCCAAAAAGTATCTCCATCATTTCCAAGTTCTCCCATAAAGGCAACAAGATTAACATTCTCATTATCACTTTCTTCTTCATCCGAATTTTGAGTATCCCAAGTGATATTAGCATGAATTGCTCTCTTAGGTTTCTCCTTTTGGAGAAGAGGACAATAAGTTTTGATGTGACCAACTTTCTTGCAATGATAGCAAATGGGTTCATCTTGTTTGATAGCTCTAACATTCTTCTTATATGGTGTGGAAGAACTTCCTTTCTTGGCAAAGCGTTTGTATCTCATAAATTTTTTCATATCTCTTGCCAACATAACTACTCCTTCATCTTCACTAGTTTCTTCTTCATTTGAATTATCTTCTTCTTCACTTTCCTTCCTTTCTTTTCGTTCTTTCAACTTGCTACTTAAGTCATGGAAGGCAATGGATTTCTTAATCTTCTTCTCCTCATCATCTCTTATCTTTTCTTCTTCAAGCACGAGCTCTTCCGTCATGAGGTTACAAATGAGTTCATGAATCGTCATTTTTGAAAGTTCTTTAGTATCTCTAATAGAGTTGATTTTTGATTTGTATTTCTTTGGAAGAGCAAACAAGATTTTTCGGCATTGTTCTTTGTTGGTGTACTCTTGACCAAGAGTTTTCAAGGTGTTGACAATGTTAGAAAATCTTTGATGCATAGCATTTAAGGCTTCATCGGGCTCCATACGAAATAGTTCATATTTGGTGATGAAAAGACCAATCTTAGTTTCCTTAACATCTTCCGTTCCTTGATATGATAGCTCCAAGAGTTGCCACATTTCATGAGTCGAATTGCATTCACTAACTCGAGCATATTCCGTGACACTTAACCCATTTATGAGAATGTTCATAGCTTTGTTGTTTTTGGTGAGTTTGGCTATGTCTTGAGAATTGTAAGCGTCTTCATCTTTCTCAACCGTTTGACTATCATCAACATAAGGAATGTAAGGACCCTTCTTGATAGCAAGCCACAAAAAGTAATCAATTCCTTTGACATGAATCTCCATTTTCTTTTTCCATCCAAAGTAGTCTTTTCCTACAAAAAGCGGAGGTCTAGTAGAACATGAACCTTCCGGTTGATTAAAGTCCATATCGTATTAACTCTAGAAACGATTAAGTACAATAGAGCTAGGCTCTGATACCAAAAGCTAACATCTTCTTCCTCTCCACTGTTCTTGAGCGAAAATTTATACAGGTTCCATACCATCTTTCGTGAGTGCACACTTAAGTTGGTTAGTAGTGTTGAATCCTTGCGGAACGTTCGGAGAAACAGTTTCGCACCTCGGCTGTCCCAGAATTCGTTGATAAGGCAGTGGCTCCTCCACGGCACTACTTCACATCATCTTCATCTCCATTTTCCGGTTCGTCTTTTCCCTTCCTCGGTTTTTAAATTTCTTTCTTTTTATTTTCCGCCTTTTATATTACATATTTTAGATTCCGTCTTTTATAACTTTACTATTTGTTAAAACCCATTTTCGCAAATTGTTTTTTTTAAAGTTACCATTACAGTTCCGTAATTTTACCAACATTTTAAGAACGAATACTCTTTAAATCTAAAACTGTAATGGCCTCCCCTTCGGTTTTGAAAACTTTGTCCGATATTTCAAAACTCGAACCACTTGATGGTTCTAATTTCAAATGTTCGTCCCAAAAACTCCTCATTTTCTTCGAACAATTAGAAATTGACTTTGTGCTTTCTGAAAAACCCTCCTATTGCAACTAGCAACGCGGATGCTACAATAGCCGCTAGACTTTTAAAATACGAAAAAGCTAATAAACTTACTAGGGGTCACCTTTTAAACCACATGTCAAACCCCCTCTTTGATTTATTCGTAAACGAAAAATCTGCAAAAAATATCTTGGACCGTTTAAACACTAAGTACGGAGGTGACGACTCTGGTAAGAAAAAATATGTTGTCGGAAACTGGCTTAAGTTCACAATCACCGATCAAAAACCTACATGGAACAAGTTCACGTTTACAAAAATTTGTGCGCCGAAATTGTATCCGAAGGTATGAAATTATGTGAAATTTTACAAGATAATGTTTTACTTGAGAAATTCCCGGCATCCTGGAGTGACTACCGCAACCACCTCAAACATGAGAAGAAAGATATGACGATCCAAGAGCTAATCAGCCACATGAGAACCGAAGAGGCAAATCGCATCAAAGATAAGTCTAAAATTCTGCCTCATTATTCTTCGAAGGCAAATTTGGTCGAGACTTCTGGGTATGGTAACAACAAATCTCATGGTCAGAATAAAGGTAAAGGGAAATCTCATGGTCAGAATAAGAACAACAAATCAAAAGGTAACTTCAACAAATCTGGAGGTAAGAACTTCAAACCTACTGGTAATATTCAGAAAAACAAGGCAACCTACTACGTTTGTGGGAAGAAACGACACAAGGCATACCAATGCAACGACAGGTTCAAATCAAACAACCCCCCTCGCGCAAACTTGACTGAAACTGAAGAGGTAATTGCTGCGGCAATGGTCGAAACTAATTTGGTAGAGAATAAGGCCGAATGGATTCTCGATACTGGAGCTTCAAGACACTTCTACGCCAACAAAGAGTTGTTCCAAGGGTTTGAAGATGTAGCTGATGGGGAATGCGCTTACATGGGAAACTCTACAACTGCTTGTGTCCTTGGCAAGGGAAAGGTGTGTCTTAAACTTACCTCTGGCAAGACCTTAGCCCTCAATGATGTTTTGTATGTCCCCACGCTTCGTAGAAATTTAGTCTCTGGGTCTCCTCTAAACAAAGCTGGACTTAAACTAGTTTTTGAGGGTGGGAAAATCATTATCTCTAGAAATGGTGACTTTGTAGGGAAAGGGTACCTTAATGGTGGACTATTTGTACTTAACGTTTTTTCAGCTTTGAATGAAAATGCATCTACTTCTGCTTATATTGTTGAATCTCTTGATATATGGCATGCTAGATTAGGGCACTTAAATGTTTCCTCTATTAAAAGACTTAAATTTCATGGTCTAATACCTGGGAATCATAATGATGACTTAGTTAAGTGTCAAATATGTGTAGAGGCTAAGCATGGGAAAAATCCCTTTAAAAATGTAACCACTAGAGAATCTCAACTCTTAGAACTAGTGCATTCTGACTTAGTTGACTTTAAAACTACCGCTAGTAGAGGAGAAAAACTTTATTATATAACCTTTGTAGATGACTACTCTAGGTTCACCAAAGTATACCTTTTAAAGTCTAAAGATGAAGCGAAATCCACCTTTTTAAAATATAAGGATGAGGTTGAAAACCAACTAGATAGAAAGATTAAAAGGTTTAGGTCCGATAGGGGCGGTGAATATAGTTCAAACACACTTAATGAATTTTGTGAAAATAATAGAATTATTCATGAACTTAGTGCCCCTTATACATCCCAACAAAATGGCATAGCCGAAAGGAAAAATAGATCCCTTAAGGAAATGATGAATGCCATGTTAATTAGTTCAGACCTACCATCTAACATGTGGGGGGAAGCTGTCTTATCTGCTTGTTATGTCTTAAACCGAGTACCCCATAAACGTATAGATAAGACCCCTTACGAGTTGTGAAAAGGATACCCTCCTAATCTGAAATTTTTAAGAGTGTGGGGGTGTTTAGCTAAGGTAGCTTTACCCGACTTTAAGAGAGTCAACATTGGACCCAAAACCATAGACTCTATCTTTATAGGATATGCTCACAATAGTGCATCTTATAGGTTTATGTCCTTAGTTGATAAAACTATTAGTGAATCTAGAGATGTTGAATTCTTTAAACATATATTTCCCTTGAAAAAGGATATTGTTCATCATGCCTCTTCTTCTACCACTAATGACTCACCAGTCAATAATGTTATACCTGTTAGTGATAATCGGTCTGCTTCTCTTCCCCCTTCGAGTTCAGGCACACACCCTGACAACGAAACTAGGAGAAGCAATAGACGTAGGACTGAGTCTAGTTTTGGACCAGACTTTATCACTGCTTTCTTGAGTGAGGATTTTCACGTAGATATGCTATGTGAAGAACTAGTTTTGTGTTTCCTTCTTGAGGAAGATCCTAAGACCTTTCCTGAAGCTATGAGATCCATTGATGCCAGCTTCTGGAAAGAGGCAGTAAACAGCGAAATAGAATCTATTAGATCAAGCCACACTTGGGACTTAACTGACTTACCAAAGGAGTGTAAGCCAATTAGTATAAAATGGATCTTTAAGAGGAAATTAAGACCAGATGGTTCTATAGAGAAGTTTAAGGCTAGACTTATAATTCGAGGCTTTACTCAAAAGAAAGGTTTGGACTACTTTGACACCTATTCCACAGTGACATAAATAGCCACTATAAGAAATCTCATAGCCTTAACTTCTATTCATAAACTCACTATACATCACATGGATGTTAAGACCGCGTTTTTAATGGAGACTTAGAGGAAGAGATATATATGGTACAACCCGAAGGGTTTGTGGCATCTGGTCAAGAAAACAAAGTTTGCAAGCTTAAGAAATCTCTATATGGTTTGAAACAAGCACCCAAACAATGGTACGAAAAATTAGACAGTACTTTAGCTAACGATGGCTTTATAGTCAACACTTCTGATTCATGTGTTTACATGAAAGTGTTAGGATCTGAATGTGTGATCATATGTCTATACGTAGATGACATGCTGATCTTTGGCACTAACCTTAAAGTCATTAACGAGACTAAGGACTTCTTATCATCTAAGTTTGAGATGAAAGACATGGGTGAAGCTGATGTTATCTTAAGGGTTAAGATCTTAAGAAATGAAAATGGTATATCCCTTAGTCAATCCCATTATGTAGAGAAGTTGTTGAAGAAATTCAACTCCTTTGATGTCACACCTGCTAGAAATCCTTATGACTCTAGTATTCATTTGACTAAGAACAAGGGAAGTGCAATATCTCAAACTGAATACGCTAAGGTAATAGGAAGTGTGATGTTTTTAATGAACTACACTCGACCTGATATCGCCTATGCCGTAAGTAGACTTAGTCGCTATACCCATAACCCTAGTAGTGAACACTGGGCTGCTCTTCGAAGATTACTGAAATATCTTAGAGGTACTATGGATATAGGCATACACTATAGTAGATTCCCTGCTGTCTTGGAAGGCTACTGTGATGCGAATTGGATATCAGATAATGATGAAGTGAGCTCTACTAGTGGTTATGTATTTTCCTTGGGTGGAGGAGGTATATCCAGGCAGTCGTCTAAACAAACTTGTATATCACGATCAACCGTATAATATGAGTTCATAGCACTAGAGTTGGCAGGGCTAGAAGCTGAATGGTTGAGGAGTCTCCTAGCAGATATATACCATTATGGGAAGATAAAGTTGTACCAGTTTATCTTCATTGTGACTCGCAAGCGGCTATCAGCGTTGCTCACAACAGCTCCTATAATGGAAAACGGAGACATATTCGAATCAGACACACCTCAGTAAAACAATTACTGAAGAATGGTGTGATAGCATTGGACTTTGTCAAATCCAAGAAAAATTTGGCTGATCCATTCACTAAAGGTTTAACCAGGAGAGTAGTTATGGAGATGTCGAGGGGAATGGGGCTTAAGCCCATTCATGGGGGTCATATGGATGATAGGTGATGCACTACTTACCCATCCCTATGGCATACAATAGTGCAAATGAGGTTGAGTTTAGACTCTTAAGGATTCATAGCCCTTTGTGGTGGTCCTATTGAGAAGGACTTGATGAATCACCGATGTTTATTTCGAGGTTGAGTTTCGACTCTTAATGATGTTCATAGCCCTTTGAGGTGGTCCTGTTGAGAAGGACTTGATGAGGTTGAGCTTTAAGGCTCTAAATGACTTCAAGACCCTCGAGGGGTAGTTGGTGGGTCATGGTGTGTTATAAAATAAAGTGCGAAAATAAAGGAACCACTTAACCGCAAGTGTACGGTTGTCCAAGTAATATTCGATAAATCGAGTTCGTTCGCAGGGACGGATTAGGCACAACTCAGGTATTAATCGAAAAGTAAGAATAATTGCTTAACATGAAAAGATTTTTGTTTGGTTTTTATAAATTAAAAGATGCAATAAAATAAACAACTGAAATAAAATAAAGCAAATAAAAGAGAATTAAACTTCAGATGAGAAAGAGTACTTGATCCTCGCAAGGGTTTCACCTAACCTATCTAATTCATGCTTCTGTTTAAGGGCTAAACTAGTATTATTATGCTAGTCGGGACTCTAATATCTCCTAGCCCCTGTCAGGGTGGACCTAAGAGCTATCCTACGATATTACAAACCCCGTCAGGGTGAATATAAGCTACTTTCAGATGAATAATAATTTACCTCATTGGCTGCTGATGTCTTCCTAATTGTTCTTATTTTTTACCCTTGGGAGACATCATTTTTGATGTTTAATTGAATATTTTGATAGACTTTTGAGTTAAAAATGCAATAATCCGGAATTCCTATTTTATTTCTAGTATTTTTGATTTATTAAACTTTTGCGCATAATCTTGTGTATTTTAGTGAAATGCTTGTAGGTTTTGAATATTAGCTAGGAATGGAATCCGAGAGGAGAGTCAAAGATCGTGATATGGAGTCAATACTTGAAGATAAATCCCAAAAGAATTTGATTTTAGAGATGCAAATCTGGAAAACAGGCCAAAGATTGCTGATTTAGAGGCACTTAAGAGATGATTTAGCCGCTGACCCTTAACGAGAACACATTCCTTATCGAGTTACGGAACTTTAACAACTGTAATCAAGTCAATCGGAGTTATAACGAAGTGGCTAGAGCCGTTTTAGTGAAGGTGGTGCAGCAGTTACGGGATTTTGAGCTTAGAAATTGGGCTTGGACATTTAATTAGTGTTTTATTCTTAAGTCCAAGCCCTAATCCGTTTTTCCACTTATAAAAGAAGCCTTTGACTTCTATTTTCACAACAATTCACTTTTTACAAATTAAAACATCAGAGAGAAGCAACAGAAGGAAGAAAGAAGAAGCTGCAAGAGCTGGAGAGGGTCTATATCTCCGTTCTCAGTCATTCCAATTCCGGAAATTAGGTTTTCTTTATCTTTAATTTTGTAAGACAATATGAATTCCATTTTATTTTATTTAGTTTTGTTTTTAATTAGTATGAACTAAACACATTTTAGTGCTTGAGAATGCTTTATGGGTGAATCCCAATTCTATTGAATTTCGTATGTTGAATTTGGGTTTCTGTTAAATTAAATTAGTTTGAGACTTTTACTCTTTTCGATAATTTGGGATTATTTACTGTTTTTGGAGTCATGAACTAAGAACATGTGTTAGTATCTAGGCTATTCCACATATGTGGCGTGTGGATCATCCTGACGGAGAGTTTAGGTACGGAACCAATTATTCAATCTAAAATAGAAAGCTATTGATTCTGACGAACTTAGCCAATTTTAGGGCCAATGAGGTAAAATTCTTAAACATCTAAAAGTGGATCATATTTACCCTGACGGGACTAGTGACACTCTAGGATAGTCTTATAGTCCACCCTGACGGGGGTATAAGGAATTTAGAATCCCGACCATTGTAATTGACCAATTTAACCCTTAAACAGCATAGGTTATGATATAGGATTAGGTGGATCCCTTGCGTTCTCAAGTGCTACCTTCTCATACTTGCATTTCACATTTATTTACTTGCGTTTTACTATTTAATTGCATTTTTCATTTAGTCTTTCATCATTTAGAAATAATAAAAAAAAACAATCAATCATATTATCTTTATTTGCTTTCATAAGTGCAACCATTCATTATTCGATAAACATTGTAGTTAACCAAACCGTCCCTGCGAACGATCCTAGAATCACTTATTACTACTTGGGACAACCGTACACTTGCGGTTGTGGTTCGATTACTTTTGCATTTATTTTAGAACACACAAAGGACCACCAAGTTTTTGGCGCCGCTGTCGGGGACGGTAGCGTGTGACCACGGTGATTATCCTTTAGTGATAGTTGCATTTATTTTTATTTTTGTTTTATCAGTTTTACGCTTTTTGTTTGCTCATTGTTCTCAGGTTTTTAGGTTTGGTGTATGCGAAGGAGACTCTTTAAGGATCTAGAGCCAACACCTCCGATCCTTAGTAATCCAGAATCATTAATCAGACTCGCTAACAAGAGAAGAAAAGAATAGAAGCTAGAGAGGTAGAATAATTAATTAACTGAATGGAGAACATTGATATTCAGAACCAACAAAATAACGGACAAGGACAGCTAGACGCAAATGGCCAACCTATAGCGCCACCAGGCATTCCTAATCCTCAAGTTCAGCCACTAAATCCTAATCCTCAAGTCCAAATGGTGATTAATCAAGATCCATGGTTTGTTAATGGTCCGGAAGAAGTTCCTTTTCGTGCTCCTGCTCTAGGAGTAGGTGCTCGAAATATAGATGTTCCAAGGTTTCGTCCTGATTCGGGTATGTTAGCTCAATTCCAAAATTTTGGGAATTTTCGTGGTAGAGTTGGAGAAGATCCTATTCGAGCAGTACAGAAATTCAAGCAGATATGTGATTCTTACACCACACAAGGTGTTTCAAGAGAACAAATGTATTTTGCTGCGTTTCGATTTTTTGTTATTGATGGAGCAAGTGAATGGCACGATACGCAAGAACCTACGAAGATAACAAACTGGGACCAATTAGAAACTGCTTTCTCTGAGAGATATTACCCAAGTAACATGAGGTTAGACGATCAACTTGAATTAACACATTTCCGTCAAGAATATGATGAAACTTTGGGTAAAAGCTGAACAAGATTTCAGATGTGCTTACGAAGAGTTCCCGATCATGGCTTTACAGAACAACAACAGCTAAAAATATTTTACAAAGGCCTTAAAGGACTTCAAGAGAAAAATTGGATTTGCTAAGTGGTGCGGGATTTCTTCAAGTTCAACCCGTTCATGCTAAAATCATTTTGGAAAGAACAGTAAAGAATGAAGTTGGGTGGACTTCGGTAAGAACCCCGGTTAAAGGAGTGAATAATGTTAATATCGAAGAAAAGTTTGCTACGCTTGAGAATAAAATTCAAACCACAATAGAACAACAGTTGAAACAGCTTACACTAGCTGTAAAAGAGGGATTTTCGGGTAAGAAGGTAGCTATGCAAGCTGCACAAGAAGTGTATATGTGTTCAATTTGCAGGGTAGATGATCATGATGAGGAAAGTTGTCCAAATAATCAAGAGCCTGTGATGTTTGTCTCCAACAGAGGTAACTTTAATTAAAGTGGTAATGGATATCAGCCTAACAAAAACCATCCTGGGTTTCAATACTCAAATCCTAATGGGGCAGCCAATCCTACATATGCGTATCAGCCGCGTCCCCAAGGTAACAACTACAATCTGAGACCACACAACAATTATCAAGGAGGATAGAATCAGGGAAATTATGTGCAAAGACAAGCTCCTCAATACACTTACAATGAAACCATGAACCAAAATGCCTTACCTGCCCATCCACAAGAAGGTGTAGTTACCCTTCAGAAAACCGTAGAAAGCTTAATTGCTCTTCAGACGCAAGCTATGGAACGTCAACAAGCGTCTGACGCAAACATGAAGTTATTACAGAATCAAATGAATAAAATTTCAAAACAACTTAATCAACGACCACAAAGGCAACTCCCTAGTGACACAGAAAATCCGGGACAACATGAAGAGTGCAAAGCCGTTACATTAAGAAGTGGTAAGAACCTCCCTCCACCTCCTTTTCCTGTTATGAAAGAGAAATAAGTTCCGAGAAAAGAAAAGGAAGTGGGTGCGAAAGAGAAAGAAAAAGATAGCGAGGTTGAAGAAATAGAAAGGCCAAGTGAGATTCCGAAGAGCAAAGATGATATCGTGAGTAATCGCCCTCCACCACCGTTTCCATCTCGAGTTCAGAAAAAGGGTGACTTGGCCGATTTTGCAGAAATTCTTCAATAGAGTGAAGGGTCTTAGTATTAATATTCCGTTGCTAGAGGCTATTCGAGATATTCCTATGTATACAAATTTTTTGAAGAGAGCCCTCACTAATAAAAGGCCTTATTGTGATAATGAGATGATTGGTCTTCCTGAAGAGTGTAGTGCGATTTGTCAGAGTAAATTACCTCCAAAATTAGTAGATCCTGGGAGTTTCACAATTCCGATATCGATTGGAGAAGAGTGGAAAGGAAAAGCACTATGCGATTTGGGTGCGAGCATCAATTTGATGCCCAAGTCGATCTTTGATAAGCTAAAAATTGGAGAAGCAAGACCTACTTCTATGGTCTTGCAAATGGCGGACAAGTTTCTTGCACATCCAGAAGGCCGAATTGAGGATGTCCTCGTTAAGGCAGGTACACTTATATTTCCCGTTGATTTCGTTATACTTGAATACGACGCGGATAGAAATGTCCCCATTATTTTGGGAAGACCATTTCTAGCCACGGGGCGTACATTAATTGATGTAGAGAATGGCGAATTAACGATGAGGATACAAGACGAGGAGGTCAAATTCAATGTGTTCCGAGCTATGAAATTTCCAGATTCTCAAGAAGATTGCTTCCGAATGGATGTAGTTGAGTAGGCATCGCTAGAGGTATTTGATTGTTGTAATTATGATGATATTTTGCAGGCTGCTTTAACATTAGATATACCTGAGATGATGGAAGAGCTCGCCGAAACAGTGGCAGCTCTCAATTCTGAAAATCCAAAGTATAGGCATCTTGCCTATGAACCTGTGAGAGAACCGGGGGAGATTATTCCTAAAAAGAAGCCTTCTATTGAATCTCCTCCGGAATTGGAAGAAAAGCCGTTACCAGCACACTTGAGGTATGCATATTTAGGTACTAATGAAACTCTACCTGTTATTGTTTCAGCTAATTTAACAGGTCTTCAAGAAGATAAACTGTTGCGTGTGTTAAGGGCCAACAAAGAGGCAATAGGTTGGACAATTGCTGACATCAAAGGCATTAGTCCCTCTTATTGTCAACACAAAATCATACATGAATATGATAACGCACGCTTAATTGAAGGTCAAAGAAGATTAATGCCCGTTATGAAGGATGTAGTGAAGAAGGAATTTATCAAGCTTTTAGATGCGGGGATTTTTTATCCCATCTCGAGTAGTGAATGGGTGAGCCCAGTTCAGTGCGTACCGAAGAAAGGAGGAATGACAACAGTTCTTAATGATAAAAATGAAGCGATTCCTTCAAGAACGGTAGTTGGTTGGAGAGTTTGCCTGGATTACAGAAAGCTGAACAAATCCACCAGAAAAGATCACTTCCCTTTGCCCTTCATTGATCAAATGTTAGATAAGTTAGCCGGAAGAGAATACTACTGTTTCTTGGATGGTTATTCTGGGTATAATGATATTTACGTGGCTCCAGAAGATCAACATAAAACAACATTTACATGCCCCTTTGGTACTTTTGCATATCGCAGAATGCCATTTGGGTTGTGTAATGCTCCTGCTACCTTTCAACGATGTATGATGGTCATCTTCTGGGATATGATTGATAATTTTCTTGAAATTTTTATGGACGATTTCTCCGTGTTTGGTGATGATTTTGATAAATGTTTAGATAACTTGGAGAAAGTGTTAATCAGATGCAAGGAAACAGATTTGGTTTTAAACTGGGAGAAGTGTCATTTCATGGTTCGTGAAGGTATTGTTCTGGGTCACAAAGTTTCGAGTGCTGGATTAGAGGTCGATAAAGCAAAGATAGAGGTAATTAAAACTCTTCCCCCTCCTGTTTCTGTTAAAGGGGTAAGAAGTTTTCTTGGCCATGCTGGCTTTTATAGGTGTTTTATTAAAGACTTTTCTAAGATTGCTAAACCGTTATGCAACTTACTCGAAAAGGATTCCAAATTCCTTTTAGATGAAGCTTGTTTAGCGCCCTTCAAAGCAATCAAAGAAAAGCTTATTTCTGCTCCTATAGTATTACCTCTAGATTGGAGTTTACCGTTTGAGGTCATGTGTGATGAGAGTGATTTGTGTATGGGAGTTGTATTAGGACAGAGAAAAGAGAAAGTTTTTCATTCGATTTACTATGCTAGTAAAACTTTTAATGGTGCTCAAGTTAATTATACAGTTACAGAAAAAGAGTTGCTAGCAGTTGTGTATTCATTTGATAAATTTCGCTCTTATCTTCTTGGAGAAAAAGTTATTGCTTATACAGATCATTTAGCGATTAGATATCTTATGGAGAAGAAGGATGCTAAACCGAGGTTAATCAGATGGGTTTTATTGCTTCAAGAGTTCGATTTAGAGATCAAAGATAGAAAGGGTTGTGAGAATCAGGTTGCGGATCATCTATCGTGTCTTGAAGGTTCAGATATGAATAGTGGTACTGAAGCAGTTAGAGAAGAATTCCCTGATGAAAGTATATTTGTTGTTCGTGATTATGAAGCTCCTTGGTATGCAGATATTGCAAATTTAGTGGTAAGTGGTTCTTTCCCTGAAGGTTCAACTTATCAAGAGAGAAAAATATTAGCTCACCGTGCAAGACAATTATTTTGGGAGGATCCTTTCCTCTACAAAGTGTTTGCTGATCAAATGGTAAGAAGATGTGTAGCCAAGGAAGAAATTGAGGCGATTATAACGGGGTGTCACAATTCACCTTATGGTGGACATTTTAAAGGATATCGAACTACTGCTAAGGTATTACAATCTGGTTTTTATTGGCCTTCTATTATGAAAGATTGTCATGAATATGTTAAAAGATGTGAAAGATGTCAATTTACCAGAAACATATCCAAGAGGGATGAGATGCCACGTAATAATGTGTTAGAAGTAGAAATATTTGATGTTTGGGGTATAGACTTTATGGGTCCTTTCGTTTCTTCAAATGGTAACCTCTACATCTTATTAGCTGTTGATTACGTGTCTAAGTGGGTAGAAGCGGTGGCCTTACCAACCAATGATTCACGAGTGGTGATTAAGTTCTTGAAATCACACATTTTCACTAGACATGGCACTCCGAGGGTAATTATTAGCGATGGAGGTACTCATTTCGTTAATAGGTATTTGAAGACAGACTTTGAGAAATATAGGGTGAGACATCGTGTATCTACCGCTTATCATCCACAAGCCAATGGTCAAGACGAAGTCTCAAATCGTGAGGTAAAATCTATTTTAGAGAAAACCATTGGTCCTACAAGAAAAGATTGGTCAATGAAATTAGATGATGCATTATGGGTCTATCGTACTGCGTTCAAAACACCGGTTGGTGCATCTCCGTATCGAATGGTATATGGTAAGGCTTGTCACTTACCTCTTGAGCTTGAAATGGGTGCATATTGGGCTATTGCAAAATAAACTTAGATCCTACTCTAGCTGGTCAGAATCGAATGATGAAACTTAATGAGCTTGGTGAATTTCGATTACATGCTTATGAAAACGCTAAACTTTACAAAGAAAATACCAATAGATGGCATGATAATCGGATTCGAGAGAAGAACTTTGTAGTGGGACAAAGAGTATTGAAATATACTTCAAAGTTCAGTAATTAGCCGGGAAAGTTAAGATCAAAGTGCTCGGGTCCTTACATCATGACCCAAGTTACACCTCATGGAGCTATAGAGATAGAACATACACTTGAAAACTGTACATTCATGGTGAACGGTCATCGTTTAAAGATATATCATGGAGGTGAAGATAATGATCGTGCAAAAGACCCACATCCCGGAGAGGTCATGTACCTCCTCGAAGCTCCTTAGAAGCACGAGGTAACCCGTCGAGCTTAACGACGTTAAACAAAAGCCAACTTCTTGTATATTAGTTTAAGTAATTCAATTTTCGTAGTGTAAATTAGTTTAATTTTCGTTGAATTTAGTGTTTATTATTAAGAAATGAGGAAGGGTGTTTGTTTTTGATGATTTCAGGGGTAAAATGGTCATGAGTTTGGGGTCAAAACGATGAGAAAACGAAAAAAATTTGGAGTCCACAGCAGGTTTGACTGGCTAGCCGGCATACCGGCCAAACGAGCTGAAGAACCCCAACTCTCTGACCACTGCGTCAGCAATGACGCAGCATAGCTGCGTCTCGATTTGCGCCAGCGAGAGCCGCCGGCATGCCGGTCAGATGACCGGCTAGCCGGCCTATGACGATGATGTTTCTGACCACTGCGTCAGCAACGACGGAGGGATGCTGCGTTTCGAATCGCGCCAGCGACATGCCGCCGGCATGCCGGTCAGATGACCGGCTAGCCGGCCAAGGAAGACGAAGTTTCTGATCACTGCGTCAGCAATGACGCAAGGTGCTTGCGTCTGAGGTAAAAAAAAATCGAATTTAGTAATATTTTTCGCCGCCCTCGCGACCGGCATGCCGGCAAATCCGCCGGTGAGCTGTTGCGAGAGGCGGTTTTGAGCTTATTAAACCTCGTCTTTTGCCTCCTTTTCCAAGCCAACCTCATATTCCGAATCCTTGCCTCCTCCTACTCCGAAAATCATCACAAAACAGCTATAAAATCATCAAAACAAGCCTTCTTTCATCACAAAAACACACAATCAACTCATATCTTCTCCAAAACATCACCAAATTCCATCTTTTCTTCACAAATTTCTTCTTTCTAACCTAGAAATTAATCCCAATTCTTCCATAATTCCCCTCAATTAACTTTAACCCATCTCATATTCCACCATATTCTTTATGTTTTAAGCCTCAAAACATCAAATTGCTAAGCTTTTCTCTAGCTTTTCCTCTATTTGAAGTTTTGAGTTTGGGGTGAAAAGAGATGACTAACAGAACTGCTTCCATGTGTAACTATCGAAGAACATTACCAAGAAACAGGAACAATGTTGGAGCTAGCCCAGACCAAGCAATTGAGATTCCAGATTCGCGATCCAAAAAGACTGAACAAATCCCAATTGCTCCGAAAATAAAGGAAAATCCAAGTAAGGCTAATCCGAAAAAGAGTAGGTTAATTGATGAAAGTGAAGAAGAAAGTGACGAAGAAGTTGAGGAAGAACTTGAGGAAGAATCAGAACAAGAAGTTCCCGAAGAACCCATGCAACAACAGAAACCTCCGCGTAGGAAAACATGGGCTCAAAAGCCAAAGAGAGTCTTCATTCCGTGGGATACTCAGGTTCGTGATAGAATTCAATTTTTGAAGTTTGGTGAGGAGATGAATCTTCCAAAGGGTATTATGACGAGTGCGTATAAAGATTATGGTATTACTTGTGACAAATTGGGTTGGAAAGAATTGAGAGAAAGGAAGCTTGAGTATATCCCTACCTTGGTGCGAGATTTTTATGAAGGAATCGCCTTCTCAAAAGAAGCAGTTGTGATTCGCAAAAAGGTATTTCCTTTCTCCGTTGAGCTTATTCGTAAATCATTGAAATTACCCGAATTTACTGGGGTATGTCCTTTCCAAGAATCTCTTAAAGAACCTTCTTTTGATTATGAATCCCTTTGGGGAAAAGTGCTTGTTGATGGGGCCCGCCCAATTCCCGAAGGAGAGAGATATCCTGGACAGATGTATAGCAGTAATTTGTTACCATGTGCTAAGGTATGGTCCCGTTTCATAATCCCTACCTTCTTCGGAATTAAACACATATCGGAAGTGAATAAGGTGCATCTTTTGTTTATTAAGTGTGTTGTTGAGGAGAACCCTATGGATGTTGCTCGCATAATTTATGATACCATCATGGAATTTGCTAGAATTCCAACTTCGCAACAAAATCTCAAATTCCCTTGTACCGTTACTAATTTGTGCTTAGACGCAAAATTTCTGCGTAAAGACGCAGAGATTGACCGTGTTGTAGTTGGTGAGAACATGGGTATAGCTTTGGTCCAGAATATTCACGATGAAGTGTTAAGAGCACTGAGAACTCCTAGAGCTCCCCCAAAGAAGAAGATGCATACCGCTATCGAGTTGGAAGCGAAAGTGAAGGTGTTAGAAGAGTATCAAGTAAAGATGATTGCGTCTTTGGGGTGAGCTAGAACTTCTCCGAAACATGTTAATGGGGGTGAGCACAATTCAACACGCCACCTATGGTTTACTTACGAAGGAGAAAGTTCATGGACGCAACACCGATGACCAGCCACGCGCTGTTTGAGATACGTTTTCTATCCATTCCGCGTTTTAGTTTAGTTTAGTTTATTTTATTGCGTTGAGTCTTTTTCGAGTCGTGGGGACACGACTCATTTTTAAGTTTGGGGTGGGGTTCGTTGCCTCATCCCAGTTTTTATGTGTTATATGTTTTATTTGCTTTCAATAAATTAATTTTCGGAGTTGCGTTTGACTGTAGAAGATTTTAAATGTCCTTTTAAGCATACTTTTGATGAATTAATGATAGTAAATAGGGGACTTTAGGGAATGATATAAAACGCACTTAGAATTGCATGCGAACATAGGTAATTGATAGGAAAAATGAATGAACAATGCAAATGAAGTAAGCTTGTACTTAAGGAATATGTTTGGTGTGTAGAACGTGAAATCCTAATTAGTAGAGAACCCACCTAGATATATACTAAAAACGAACTATGTACTTAGGAAAATGATAGGGGCAGTTCTTTGTTAGCCATTTGAAACCTTTTAGCTTGCTATCCCTTATTATAATTTTATCAGTCTTAGCCCAAGTTTGAGCCTTAAGCCTTTTCTTTTGTAGCCACGATATAAGCCCATTATCCTTTAGATTATTAGGCATGACCAAATGACCCGCACTTGAATCACGATCCTGAGACTTGTCTCGAGCTTGAGTTTGGGGTGGAGGGTCAACATTTGGAAAATTTACATTTGGTGGGATTTATGTGTTTATATTGAGGCACATAAATAAAAGATGATATTATTATTTGTAACCCTTTGCCGGGATTTGAAAAAAAAAATATTTATTATAAGAGACATGACCTTCCATGTCAAAATAAGGGTCATGGGTATCTTGTACAAAAGAAAATGAAAAATGAAAAGAAAATAAAAAGAAAGAATAAAATAAACCGGCAAAGTGGAATATTTTTGAAAATCATCTTAGTTTTTATTGGGTTGACATGGGGACGCAACATTAGTGCGTTAAATGGGTGAGTGAGAACATTTTTGAGCGTAAACTCAAGCTCGAGGACATTGTTGATGGTAAGTGAGGAGAGAGCCAAAAGCTCACTTCAAATTTACCAAATATACATCCACACCGTCCTTAAGCCATTATTAAAACCGTAAAGTCCTCGTGATTCCTAAGTGCATAGTGAATTTATGATTCTGTTGATAGGGAATATACTAGGTGGAGCGTTCAAAGCGAGTTAGGATTAATGACCACCCTATAGCCATCATACAGAGATGAGTACAAGTGTAACCTTCAAGCATTGCAACTTTAATTTTATGATTGAGATTATTTATGTTCGATTTTGTATGATAAGTGTATGTATATATTAGTTCCTAGAGTTTTGCTATATGAGATTTATCTTAAGAATTGCTTGAGGTATATTTGCTAGCTTTATTTGTTCTTACGTTTAGTTCTACCCCTTTGTTTTGTTTTACTTTGTCGGGACGACAAAGGTTTGAGTTGGGGGTCTTGATTTCTCCCTAGTTGTTCTTATTTTCGACCCTTGGGAGACATCATTTTTTATGTTTAATTGAATATTTTGATAGACTTTTGAGTTAAAAATGAAAGAATCCAGAATTCCTATTTTATTTCTAGTATTTTCGATTTATTAAACTTTTGCGCTTAATCTTGTGTATTTTAGTGAAATGTTTGTAGGTTTTGAATATTAGCTAGGAATGGAATCCGAGAAGAGAGTCAAAGATCGTGATATGGAGTCAAGACTTGAAGATAAATCCCGAAAGAATTTGATTTTAGAGCTACAAATCTGGAAGACAGGCCAAAGATTTCTTATTTCGAGACACTTAAGAGATGATTTAGCCGCTGACCCTTGAAGAGAACACATTCCTTATCGAGTTACGAAACTTTAGCAACTGGAATCAAGTCAATCGGAGTTATAGCGAAGCGGCTAGAGCCGTTTTAGTGAAGGTGGTGCAGCAGTTACGGGATTTTGAGCTTAGAAATTGGGCTTGGACATTTAATTAGTGTTTTATCCTTAAGTCCAAGCCCTAATCCGTTTTTCCACTTATAAAAGGAGCCTTTGACTTCTATTTTCACAACAATTCACTTTTTACAAACTAAAACATTAGAGAGAAGCAACATAAGGAAGAAAGAAGAAGCTGCAAGAGCTAGAGAGGGTCTATATCTCCGTTCTCAGTCATTCCAATTACGAAAATTAGGTTTTCTTTATCTTTAATATTGTAAGACAATATGAATTCCATTTTATTTTATTTTATTTAATTTTCTTTTTAATTAGTATGAGCTAAGCACATTTTAGTGCTTGAGAATGCTTTATGGGTGAATCCCAATTCTATTGAATTTCGTATGTTGAATTTGGGTTTCAGTTTAATTAAATTAGATTGGGATTTTTACTCTTTTCGATAATTTGGGATTATTTACTGTTTTTGGAGTCATGAACTAAGAACATGTGTTAGTATCTAGGCTATTCCACATATGTGGCGTGTGGATCATCCTGACGGAGGGTTTAGGTACGGAACCAATTATTCAATCTAAAATAGAAGCTATTGATTCTGACGAACTTAGCTAATTTTAGGGCCAATGAGGTAAAATTCTTAAACATCTAAAAGTGGATCATATTTACCCTGACCGGACTAGTGACACTCTAGGATAACCTTATAGTCCACCCTGACGTGGGTATAAGGAATTTAGAATCCCGACCATTGTAATTGACCAATTTAACCCTTAAACAGCATAGGTTATGATATAGGATTAGGAGGATCCCTTGCGTTCTCAAGTGCTACCTTCTCATACTTGCGTTTCACATTTATTTACTTGCGTTTTACTATTCAATTTCTTTTTCCATTTAGTCTTTCATTATTTAGAAATAATAAAAACAAACAATCAATCATATTATCTTTATTTTCTTTCATAAGTGCAACCATTCATTATTCGATAAGCATTGTAGTTAACCAAACCGTCCCTGCGAACGATCCTAGAATCACTTATTACTACTTGGGACAACCGTACACTTGCGGTTGTGGTTCGATTACTTTTGCGTTTATTTTAGAACACACAAAGGACCACCAGCTGCATGGTTAGTTAAGCCTGTCAAGGTCAATAACGGATACTATGCGTCTATTATCTAAGTATGTAATTAAAGCCCCCGTCAAGGTGATCCATACGCCACTATATGGAATAGCCTAATTACTATGATCTAAGTTTGATTCATGACTTCAAAATTAGTAATTAAAACAAAATAATTGTCAACACAAAATACCTAGTCTAATTTATTCCATTAAATCCCAAATTCAGAAAACATAAATTAAACAGAATTAAGTTCAACCCATATAGCGATTCTCAAGTACTAAGGAAATTAGTTTATAACGGAATGGAAAACTAAAATTAAAATAAAGGAATTCATAGTTTTGAATTACAGAAAGAAAATAAAGAACCTAAAGGTTAAGATGACCGATGATGGAAGAACAGGACTCCTCCAGCACTAGCTTCTCCTTGCCACCTTGCTCTGACTTGAAAACCTTAAGCCTCTTGTGTAATTCTCTGAAGTGTGTGAAAGTAGGAGGTTAAGGGGTGTATTTATAGGTATTGGAGGACCCTAGGTCGAATTTTCTTGGAGTGGAAGACAAGTTAAAGACTCTTAAATTCGTAGCCCTAAATTCTAGGAAAGGTAAGATTTTGCTGCTGATTTGATTTGGTCATATCTTTTTCAATACTTATTCGTTTGAGAAGTTCCAATATATGAAACTGCTTGTCTTGGAAAGAGCTTTCTATTGGTGTAGACCACACGTCCAGATTCCTAGCCAATCGTGATTTATGAATTCATCTTTAAAACGTGGCTGGAATTTCAGATTCGTAAGACAGCTTTATCTTTTCCTTCTTTGAATATATCTTTCCTAAATCTTCTTATTTCCATGTAAATCTTCTTTCCTTTAATCCTTTATCTTGACTTGGTCTCTAAGTAATTACCATTTATCTTTTAAAGTTTCACATTAAATAAATAATTAAACCGCATATGCTTAAAAAGAATAAATCAATAAATCAAGAAAACGAAATAGGAAAGTGTACTCTAAAAATAGAAACTCGAGTAAAAATCATTTCCCAACACTCTAAAATAAACTAAGACCTTATTCTCACTTCTTCTCCTTGGATTGTTCTTTCATGAAATTCAAGAACCAATTAACTTTGCATTAAAAATAGTCAAATTTACGCACAAAAGCTCAGATTCTGCAAATAGTTAATTTCCAATGGAAGAAAGTGCAATATGATCAAATAAACCTAAAAGTCTATCAAATAAATCATTTATTCACCTAAAAGGATGTCTCCAAAGGGCTAATAATTAGAACAAATATAGAGACATCAAGACCCCAAACTCAAACCTTTGTCGTCCCGACAAAGTAAAATAAAAACAAGGATCTTTTAGGTGAACGCAGAAGGTAGAATCTAGAAAATATTCCCAAAGCACAACTTAAAACAAATCTCATACAGTCTAACCTAGGAATTAATATACACCTACACTTATCATGCAAAATCAAATACAAAACAATATCAATCCAAAATTAATTTCACAATGCTAGAAGGTTACGCTTATTACTTATCTCAAGATGGTGGCTATAGGGTGTTCGTCGACCTTTACTTGCTTTGAAAGCTCCACTTAGGATATTCCCTATTAACTCACTGTGCATCTAGGAATCACGAGGTCTTTACGGTTTTAGCGTAGGCTGAAGGACGGTATGGTATGTATATTTGGTAAATTTGAAGTGAGCTTTTGGCTCTCCTCACTTACCATCAACAAACTGTCCAAGAGCTTGAGTTTACACTCGAATAACGTTCTTACTCAACCCATTTGACGCACTTAATTAGCGTCCTCCAAATTAACCCAATAAGCACTAAGAATGATTCACATAAAAATTTCCACTTTGCCGGTCCGAATATATTTTCTTTTCAAATCATTCATTTTTTCTTTTTGTATAGCCATGACTCTCTTTTTAATGTTGAGATATCATGATATTCTTTCATAGTTATGCCTATTCATAACTTGAGCTCGTAGCTTCTATTCCATTCACTATTACCCCGGCAAAGGGTTACAATATAATAAACCTGTGAATCATCATTATGTATAGCACAAAGCATCATTGATAAGCTCAAAAGATCCCAACCCAATGTAAATTCCCATATAGTAGACCCACCACCCCAAACTCAAGCTCAAGACAGAAAGTCTCACGATCGTGATTCAAGTGCGGGTCATATGGTCATGCCGAACAATCTAAAGGGACATTGGCTTATTATGTTGCGACAAAAGAAAGGCTTAAAGACTAAAAATTTGTCTAAGAAGGATAAAATTAATTCAGGGATAGACGGCCAAAAAGGATTCAAAGGGCTAACAAAGAAATACCTCTATCATCTTCATATTTACACAACTTCCCTCTAGTTCATACCTAAGTGGGTTCTCTACTCATTTAGATCTCACGTTCTACAAACCACCCATTATCCTTAAGCACAAGTTTACTTCTTTTGCATTGTTCATTAATTTTTCCTATCAATTATCTCATATTTGCATGCAATCAAAGTACAGTTTACACTAACTCCTAAAGCCAACTATTTTCTATCATAAAATTCATGAAAAGCATGCTTGATGGGGGTATTTAAAATTCTTTACAGTCACGCAACCCTAAGATTAATTTTATTGAAAGCATGTAAATCACAAAAAATCCGGATGAGGCAACGAACCCCACCCCACTCTCAAGAGTGAGTCGTGTCCCCACGACTCGAAAAAGACTCAATAAAGCAATAAAATTAAACTAAACTACCTAACTAGTGCCTACCATTAATTAAGAAGAAGAATTAGAACGGGGTACCTGGCCATAAAGATCCATCATATCCTCCTCCTCCGAAGAAGAATTATTATCAATATCCATGTTCAAAGTTACCTTGTCCCTTGTTGAATTCATCTTGGCAATTTCCTCCCAAAGTGCTATGACTTGTTTTCTTAGATGATCAATTTGTTGTTGATATTTGTTAGCCCATGGGGGTGTGTAAGAATCATTCAGAGAAGAGGAAGAAGAACCTTGATCTCGGATTGGTGTCTTTTCTTTAGGCTTTGATTGTACTTTCATCCTAGCTGTGAATTTCTTGTGTAGTGGTGGTGCAGGTGCCATTTCTTCTTGTTTTTCTTTAGTAGGCTCATCAAGATTGATGGCCTTTTCAATTGTAGAAACAGGCAAATTCTTGTTCTTCCCTAGGATACAACACTTCCTCCTATAATCCATAGCATCTGTTCTATTTGTCATGGTTGATTTGACCCCAAACTCAAGTTTATACCAAGGATAGAATAAAGTTAAGAAAACTTGGTATAGCTTGAGTTTCTTGCTTGGATTAGATGAAGGAAGTTGGTTTCTTGACAAATCTTGGAAGAACTCTTGAAAGCTTGATGATCTTGGTTGTGTTTAATGGTGTTTTGTGATGAATTTGATGAAGAGGATGTGTTTATGGAGGGTGGAGGAGAGAATTATTGATGTTATTATGTTTGTTGTGGAGGTTTAATCAAGCTTCAAGGTGTTTTTATAAGGTTGGGAGCTGGAAAATTCGTATGGAAGAGGCTAGGGTTTGATCTTGACAAGGTAAGAGTTGTATTAGGTAACAAACTCTTCAAAACCGCCATAGCTGCGGTATACCAGAGGAAAGGTGCGGTATACCGGACCGCGCATCGATGAAAATTTTCTTCTCTCGGCCATAAACCCGAGCTTCATACCCGTGGAACGGGTTTTAGCCCTTGGTCCAATATCTCATTCCCGTCAAAAAACCCGTGGTACCATACCCGTGGTAAGGGTTTTTCCAGAAAATTTCATTTGTTTCCTAGCACCCCAAACTCAATTCCTACACCATTAACACACTACCTTTCTCATTTCTTTTAAAAGTAGACACTAAAACTCGACACTAACTTATAATTATACACTAGGAATTGAAAAACTTAAAGCAATAAACTAATATACAATGAAATGGCCTTTGTTTAACGTCGTTAAGCTCGACGGGTTACCTATCGCATCTATTCGGCTTCAAGGAGGTACATGACCTCCCCAGGATGTGGATCCACCATGCGATTAGTATCCTTGCCTCCATGATAGATTTTCAGACGATGACCATTCACCATAAAGGTGCGGTGTTCAGTTGGATGTTCATCTCTATAGCTCCATGAGGCGTAACTTTGGTCACAATGTAAGGACCAGACCACTTCGATCTCAACTTCCCCGGATAATTGCTGAACATGGAGTTGTATTTTAGGACCTTCTGTCCCACTTCAAATGTCTTTGCACGGATGCGATTATCATGCCACCTCTTCATGTTCTCTTTGTAAAGCTTCACGTTTTCATAAGCATGTAATCGAAAGTCATCAAGTTCATTCAGCTTCATCATACGATTCTCACCGGCCAAAGTAGGATCTAAATTCAACTGCGCTATAGCCCAGTATGCACCTAATTCAAGTTCAAGAGGTAAGTGACAAGCCTTACCAAAAACCATACGATACGGAGATGCACCAACTGGAGTTTTAAACGCAGTACGATAAGCCCACAACGCATCATCTAGCTTCATAGACCAATCCTTCCTTGTGGGGCCAACAGTCTTTTCTAGAATAGATTTTACCTCTCGATTAGAGACCTCAGCTTGACCATTGGCTTGTGGATGATACACGGTAGATACATGATGTCTCACACCATACTTTTCTAAAACTGTCTTCAGAAATTTGTTCACAAAGTGTGAACCTCCATCAGTGATAATTACTCGAGGTGTACCATGTCTAGTGAAAATGTGTGATTTTAAGAATTTAATCACTACTCGCGAATCATTAGTTGGTAGAGCTACAGCCTCTACCCATTTAGACACGTAATCAACAGCTAGTAGGATGTAAAGATTCCCATTAGATGGTACAAAAGGACCCATGAAATCTATACCCCATACATCAAATATCTCAACTTCAAGCACATTATTACGTGGAATCTCATCCCTTTTGGATATATTTCCAGTAAACTGGCATCTATGACACTTCTGAACATACTCATGACAATCCTTATGTAAAGTAGGCCAATAAAAACCAGATTGTAGTACCTTAGCAGCTGTGCGGTCACCCTTGAAGTGTCCTCCTTATGGAGAATCATGACAACTCGCAATCACTGCCCAAACATCTTTCTCAGGTATGCATCTTCTCACCATTTGATCACTACACACTTTGTAGAGGAAAGGATCCTCCCAAAAGAACTGTTTAGCACGATGAATCAATCTTTTCTTGTCTTGTGATGTGGCTCCTTGAGGAAAGTTACCACTCACAATAAGATTTGCAATGTCAGCATACCATGGAGTACCATCATGTATAGCAAATAAACTCTCATCAAGGAACTCTTCTCGAACCAACTCAGGATCACTATTAAGCTCTGAACCTTCAAGACGTGACAAATGATCTGCAACCTGATTTTCACAACCCTTTCGATCTCGGATTTCTAAGTCAAACTCCTGTAACAATAATACCCATCTAATTAAGCATGGCTTAGCATATTTCTTTTCCATAAGGTATCTAATTGCAGAATGATCAGTAAAAACAACAACTTTCGCCCCTAGAAGATAGGAACGAAATTTGTCGAATGCATATACTACAGCTAGTAACTCCTTCTCAGTTACGGAATAATTCACTTGAGCACTTGTAAAGACCTTACTAGCGTAGTAGATGGAATGAAATACCTTATCTTTTCGTTGTCCCAGAACAGCACCCATAGCAAGATCACTAGCATCACACATAACTTCAAACGGAATCTTCCAATCAGGAGGTAATACAATAGGTGCAGAAATAAGCTTCTCCTTAATCTTTTGAAAGGCCACCATGCAAGCTTCATCAAAAAGGAATTTGGCATCATTTTCAAGTAAGTTACACAATGGCTTAGAGATTTTGGAGAAGTCCTTGATGAAACGTCGGTAAAATCCAGCATGACCTAAGAAACTTCTTACCCCTTTAACAGAAATAGGAGGGGGAAGAGTTTTAATTACCTCAATCTTTGCGCGATCAACTTCCAAACCCGAAAATGAAACCTTGTGTCCCAACACTATACCTTCACGAACCATAAAGTGACATTTTTCCCAATTCAAAACCAAATCAGTTTCCTTTCATCTAATTAACACCTTCTCCAAATTCCGCAAGCACTCATCAAAGTTATCACCAAACACAGAGAAGTCATCCATAAATACCTCAAGGAAATCATCGATAATATCCCAGAAAATCGCCATCATACATCTTTGAAAAGTAGCAGGTGCATTACATAATCCGAATGGCATCCTTCGAAAGGCAAAGGTACCAAAAGGACATGTAAAAGTGGTCTTGTGTTGGTCTTTTGGATCTACATAAATCTGATTGTATCCTGAATACCCATCCAAAAAGCAATAATATTCTCTACCAGCTAGCTTGTCTAACATCTGATCAATAAACGGAAGAGGGAAGTGATCTTTTCTGGTGGCCTTGTTCAACTTACGGTAATCCATACACACTCTCCAACTAACAACGGTCCTCGAGGGTATGGATTCATTCTGTTCATTCAAGATGGTAGTAATACCACCCTTCTTTGGTACGCATTGAACTGGACTCACCCATTCACTGCTAGCAATAGGATAAATGATTCCCGCGTCTAGCAACTTGATAACCTCTTTCTTCACCACTTCTTTCATAGCTGGCATTAATCTTCTTTGTCCTTCGATTGAGCGCGCATTTTCATCATCCAGAATGATCTTGTGTTGGCAATAGGAAGGACTAATACCTTTGATGTCAGCAATAGTCCAACCAATCGCCTCTTTGTTAGCTCGTAGGATGCGCAACAGTTTTTCTTCTTGAAGACCTGTTAAAGTAGCTGAAACAATAACAGGCAGAGTTTTGTTAGTACCTAAATAGGCATACCTCAGGTGTGTCGGAAGCGGCTTTTCTTCTAATTTCGGGGGAGCTTCGATATATGGTTTATTTTTAAAAACTATCTCCCCCGGTTCTCTGACAGGTTCATAAGTGAGACGCTTCTGCTTCTGATATCCAGAGTTAAGAGTTGCCACTGTTTCGGCTAACTCTTCTATTGGCTTTGGTAAGTCAAGTGTTAGGGCAGCTTGCAAGATATCACCGAAGTTCATGTAATCCTATACTTCTTGTGTGGCTAAATCAATTACGTCCGATTGGAAACAATCCTCTCTCAAATTTGGAAACTTCATTGCCCTAAACACGTTAAACTTTACCTCCTCGTTTTGGATTCGCATTGTCAATTCTCCGTTTTCTACATCAATAACAGTACGCCTCGTAGCTAGGAATGGTCGTCCCAAGATGATGGGGACATTCATATCCGCGTCGTATTCAAGAATAACAAAAATCGACAAGAAAAATTAAAGTACATGCCTTGACGAGGACATCTTCTATGCGTCCCTCTGGATGTACGAGGGATCTGCCAGCCATTTGTAAGACCATGGATGTCGGCCTTACTTCTCCTATCTTCAACATCTCGAAAATTGATTTGGGCATGAGATTGATACTCGCTCCCAAATCACACAAAGCTTTACCTTGCCACTCATTGCCAATGGAAATAGGAATTGTAAAACTCCCAGGATCAAGTAGTTTTGGTGGTAATTTGCTTTGACATATGGCACTACATTCTTCAGGCAAACCTATCATCTCATTTTCAAGGTGTGGTCTTTTGTTGGCGATGGCTCTCTTCAGGAATTTGACATATTTCGGCACATCTCTAATAGCATCTAAGAATGGGATGTTAATATTAAGACCACGTACCACATTCAGGAATTTCTGATAGTCATCCATATCGCCTTTCTTCTGAACTCTCGAGGGAAAAGGTGGAGGAGGACGGGTTTTTGTAGTATCGGGATTCTTTGGATTTTCCGGAGTCTTCCCCACTTCTACTACTTCAGGTTCATCTTCTTTCTCCGCCACATCTTTTACCGGTTTTTCCTTCACAATTGTTTCTTTTTCTTTCATCACGGGAAAAGGAGGTGGTGGGAGATTCTTACCACTTCTAAGTGTCACTGCATTACAATCTTCTCTTTGCTTGGGTTCTTCAGTGTCACTTGGTAATAGTCCTTGTGGATGTTGATTCAATTGTTTTGCCATTTACGCCATCTGAGTTTACATCAATTTAAGTGTTTCGGCTGTGGTTTGTTGAATGCTGATTAGTGTTGTCAAGATTTGTTGAACATCTAAAGCACCTTCTTGAGGTTGAGCAGGTAGAGCTTTCTAGTTCATGGTCTCGGTATAAGCATCTTGAGGAGGTTGTCTCTGAGATTGATTTCCGTATGCTTGTCCACCTTGGTAGTTGTTCTGAGGTCTTGGTTGAAAGTTGTTTTCTTGGGGACGTGGTTGATATGCATAGGTTGGATTAGCAGCCCCATTTGGATTCGAATATTGGAAACCCGGATGGTTTCTATTCGGTTGATAACCTTGACCACTTGAGTTATAATTTCCTCGATTGGATACGAACATTACGAATTCTGGATTGTTTTGACAAGTCTCCCAATCATGATCTTGTATACCGCAGTTAGAACATCCATAAACTTCTTGTGTAACATTAACATACGCTCTTCTACCAGCAACACTTTTTGTAACAGCTAGAGTAAGCTGTTTCAGTTGTTGTTCGAGTTTGTTTTCTATGGCGGTGAATCTTTCTTTAATTAGTGCAATATTTCCACCTCCGACAGGTGTTCTTACGGTATTCCAACCTAGTTCATTCGTTACAGTTCTATTTAAAATAATCTTAGCATGGACTGGTTGTACTCGTAAAAATGCACCACCACAGAGCAAGTCTAGATTCTTTCTTGAAGAGCCATCAAGTCCTCGGTAAAATATCTTCATCTGTTGAACTTCTGTGAGGCCATGATCAGGGACTCTTCTTAAGCAAATCTGAAATCTCTTCCAACTTCTACCCAAAGTCTCGTCTTCCTCTTGTTTGAATGATGTTATTTCAACTTGCGCATCTAATCTCATATTCGTTGGGTAGTATCTATTGAAGAACGCTGTTTGTAATGCGTCCCATGTTGTAATTGTTCCGGGTTCTTGAGAATCATGCCACTCACTTGCTCCATCAATAACGAAGTATCTAAATTTAGCAAAATACATTTGCTCTTTAGTTACTCCTTGCGTAATATAAGAATCGCAAATTTGCATGAACTTTTGTACAGCACGGATTGGATCTTCGTAGGTGCTCCTCGGAAATTGCCATAACTTTGAAACTGAGATAACATACCAGGATCGGGTCTGTATCTCTCGACATTAATATTTTCAGGGCCAATTCCGAGGGCAGGAGCTCGAAATGGAGCTTCTTCAGGGCCATTGATGAACCACGGATTATTATTTCGAGGTTGGGGAACAGCAGGAGGGTTGCGTTGATCTTCAGCCATTGTTTCTCTTGCTAGTTGCTCCTCTAACTCTTTTTCTTTAGCTTCTCTCTTTCTTTTGTTTGCTTCTCGAACTAGGTTTTCGGGATTTGCAAGAATCACGATATCTTCACGCATAAACCAAAACCTGTAAACCTGAGAAAGAAAGACAACCCAAAGCGTAAAACTGAAAAATAAAACTAAAACTAAACTAACAATTAAACTACTAAAAGATTAACACTGGGGTCACACGCTACCGTCCCCAGCAGCGGCGTCAAAAACTTGGTGGGTCCTGGTGTGTTATAAAATAAAGTGCGAAAATAAAGGAACCACTTAACCGCAAGTGTACGGTTGTCCAAGTAATATTCGATAAATCGACTTCGTTCGCAGGGACGGATTAGGCACAACTCAGGTATTAATCGAAAAGTAAGAATAATTGCTTAACAGAAATATAAATTAAAGATTTTTGTTTGGTTTTTATAAATTAAAAGATGCAATAAAATAAACTACTGAAATAAAATAAAGCAAATAAAAGAGAATTAAACTTCAGATGAGAAATAGTACTTGATCCTCGCAAGGGTTTCACCTAACCTATCTAATTCATTCTTCTGTTTAAGGGCCAAACTAGTATTATTGTGCTAGTCGGGACTCTAATATCTCCTAGCCCCCGTCAGGGTGGACCTAAGAGCTATCCTACGGTATTACGAACCCCGTCAGGGTGAATATAAGCTACTTTCAGATGAATAATAATTTACCTCATTGGCTGCATGGTTAGTTAAGCCTGTCAAGGTCAATAACGGATACTATGCGTCTATTATCTAAGTCTGTAATTAAACCCCCCCCCCCCCCCCCCCCCCCCCCGTCAAGGTGATCCATACGCCACTATATGGAATAGCCTAATTACTATGATCTAAGTTTGATTCATGACTTCAAAATTAGTAATTAAAACAAAATAATAGTCAACACAAAATACCTAGTCTAATTTAAACCATTAAATCCCAAATTCAGAAAACATAAATTAAACAGAATTAAGTTCAACCCATATAGCGATTCTCAAGTACTAAGGAAATTAGTTCATAACGGAATGGAAAACTAAAATTAAAATAAAGGAATTCATAGTTTCGAATTACAGAAAGAAAATAATGAACCTAAAGGTTAAGATGACTGATGATGGAAGAACAGGACTCCTCCAGCACTAGCTTCTCCTTGCCTCCTTGCTCTGACTTGAAAACCTTAAGCCTCTAGTGTAATTCTCTGAAGTGTGTGAAAGTAGGAGGTTAAGGGGTGTATTTATAGGTGTTGGAGGACCCTAGGTCGAATTTTCTTGGAGTGGAAGACAAGTTAAAGACTCTTAAATTCGTAGCCCTAAATTCTAGGAAAGGTAAGATTTTGCTGCTGATTTGATTTGGTCATATCTTTTTCAATACTTATTCGTTTGAGAAGTTCCAATATATGAAACTCCTTGTATTGGAAAGAGCTTTCTATTGGTGCAGACCACACGTCCAGATTCCTAGCCAATCGTGAGTTAAGAATTAATCTTTAAAACGTGGCTGGAATTTCAGATTCATAAGGCAGCTTTATCTTTTCCTTCTTTGAATATATCTTTCCTAAATCTTCTTATTTCCATGTAAATCTTCTTTCCTTTAATTCTTTATCTTGACTTGGTCTCTAAGTAATTACCATTTATCTTTTAAAGTTTCACATTAAATAAATAATTAAACCGCATATGCTTAAAAAGAATAAATCAATAAATCAAGAAAACGAAATAGGAAAGTGTACTCTAAAAATAGAAACTCGAGTAAAAATCATTTCCTAACACTCTAAAATACACTAAGTCTTTATTCTCACTTCTTCTCCTTGGATTGGTCTTTCATGAAATTCAAGAACCAATTAACTTTGCAGTAAAAATAGTCAAATTTACGCACAAAAGCTCAGATTCTGCAAATAGTTAATTTCCAAGGGAAGAAAGTGCAATATGATCAAATAAGCCTAAAAGTCTATCAAATAAATCATTTATTCACCTAAAAGGATGTCTCCAAAGGGCTAATAATTATAACAAATAGGAAGACATCAGTAGTCTATGATGTATAGTCATTCTTGAAATCTATGTTGTATAGACATTCTTGAAATCTATGTTGAATAGACATTCTTGAAATCACCTATGTGAGTGTGAAAGTTGGGGCCGCTTTCTATAAAAGACTTGAAAAATCTTTTTAGAGCACTCATGAGAACCAAGGTATGCGCACGGTCTAAAAGGCACATGTTGTAATATTAATCAATTTTCTTGCTCACCTGCAACTCAAAGCCTTCATTTTTTAGAAGCACAAACGGGCTAAGCATTCTTTTTTTTATTTGTTTAATTTATAAAATCACCCTCTCACAATCACTATACTTCTGTGTCATCTCCGCTCAATATGGTCTCCGAGAAGAGTAAGATACACTCAATTGATTATTGGATGAGACCCAAGTTTTATTTTTTCGGATATGAGAATTATTATACTAAATTTATAAGATATATATTTTCCAATATATTTCTTTGGAATTTAATTATAATTTTTTTTTAATTTAAGTCAATTGTTGTAAACCTGCTAGGATTGGTTTGACTTTGGATATGGGTAGACAATAAAACTTAGGCTGGAATGATGCGAGGATGGAAAATGTTAGCTATTTGGTTTAAGAATTGTTAGTTTCGGCTTCTTCCATTGAATTAAATGCCTCCAATTATTGTAAAATGTTTTAATTATTTTTTAATATCTAGACCTAATCTGTAATATTAATCAATTATTAGAAGTCATACAAGTCTCTTATTTTTTTGGACAATATTTAAAATTATCAATTAGAAAATCATCCAAATGATAAATTATTTAATATAAGTACTGAACATTGGCTACTAAGGCAGGTATGAACAATCTTTTTGGCCAAAATAGGATGGATTACAACGTGCCTCCGATGCATGAACCGGGAATCATCAATCCTAACTCATGGAATCTGGAATTAATCATGGTTACACATGTTATTTTTACATGTGACACATCTTTTAACTCACGAATTAAGCAGAGCAGAATCGGGTTAGTCTGAAGAGATACACGTACCGGCTATCAAGCGATTTACTCGAAATCGATATGCCGACGGAAAGAGAGGTGATAGCGGTCCTGGAAGCAACGAAGATGGCTATGGACAGCAGGAGACAAAACACTATTATCTGTTCAAATAATCTTGATTTCATTAAGGTATCAGGTCGCTGCTAGCTGCGTAGTGGAAGGTCAAACCTTATGTTAAGCGGATCATCGCGTATGCTGCAGAGTCATGGTCGGATGTTTTTTAAGCATATTTTGAGACGTCTCAATGGCATGGCTTACCGAGCCACGTGGAACTTTAGATAACGGGGTTCTCTAAATGATTACCAGTTGGATCTTACACATCGATTTTCAAGTCTACAAATTGGTTAGTGGTTGTATTATAATATGTATGTTTTACATTGTCACCAAAAAAAGTACTGAACGTTGTTGATATTCTTGAGATAAATATAAAGATATGAAACATGATGCAAAGTGAATCCGTTCTACAACACCTTCACTGTGACTCCCTATCCCAGTGATGTGTTGTCCAGTATAGCCTCACACACAGCCAGAAGCGTAATGACATTATCGTTTAGAATTTGCTGTGCCATAAGTCATTATTTCTTAACAGATGTTTCTTTTTATGTGGCCCAGATATTGGCTATTCGAGCTCAAGTTGAGGAATTTAGTATAGATGAAGAATGTCTCGCTTATTTTGAAGAAATTGGACACATACCTTCTTTAAGGTTTGCAATTTAGTCTCTTATCTTTAACTTTTTTTATAATTTTAGTCAGGTCCCTTTTTATAGGTTCCATCATATGATAAATGTGATAGATACCTTGGATAATTTTTAAAATTGTCGTTTTCTTTATTGCCCTCTAACGATACTTATTTTACCCATTTAAAAAATAGCTTATGTTTCCTGAATTTTTTTGGAAAATTTCAATTTCTTCCCCAAACAAACTCTTTTCTGCATTTAAATTAAAAATAACCTTACTTTGCTAAATTAGAAGTTTTATTTTTGTTCACTATAGATTGTTTTGCATAAAATAGGGACTTATAGTGTAAGTAATTTAAAATATAAATTATTTTGTAAAATTTGGGGACCTATAATGCAATTAATTAAAAATATAATTATTTTGCTTAAAATAACAACCCATGGTGCAATTAATTAACAACAGAAATAATTTTACATAATATAAGGACCTATAATGTAATTAACCGAAGATATAACTTATTTTGCATAATAAAGAGACCTATAGTGCATTTAACATGGATCCTCCCTAGACTAAATTGTCAAAGTATACAATGATAAGAGGGACCATATGAGTTATTTTTACACAATTAGTAACTTATAAAATTATTTTGCTTTTCTCTATTAGGCATGCGGTTTAGTTTTTATCATCGTTAGTATAGTGGTAAAAATGAATGGACATGACAATATTTGCAAGGTAATTGAATTAGATATAATTTATGAAATATTTAATTATAGGAAAGAGTATTTATGTAATTTCGGTGGATTATATGTTGCGGGATCTTGAAGATGTGGGTTCACTTTATTTGATTGCCAAGTCCTCGCCAAAGCTTCTTCAAGAGCAACAACATAGATATATTTCATGAGGATAGAGAATTTAGATTAAAATTCTTGTTATGTTAATAATTTAAGGTCGATGAGAATATTTATTGGTAATTGAATGTTTACTTTTTGTTTGTTATGTTTTTTGGGTTTTTTTGTAATATGTAAGCTACAAAGAATATACTTTATGGTTATAGGTGTTTAAGTTTGTTTTGTTTTCTATTTATTCTAATTTTTACTTTACCACATAAAAGAAACATCTTGAATTAGGCTCATTCGAGATCACCAAAATATGACAAACATTAGAAAACTTTACCATCTTATTTCCTTTTGCAAGGAGATCATGTATATATATACTGTGACATCAAACCTAAAATATGAGTAAATAGGAGAGTTTTCTATTAATAAAGGTTTATATATGGGATTTACACTACGCCGCACAAGGCTTCTCGCGACTACACGAGTAGTCGCTAATGTATCAGTAAGTAGTCGCAAGATCCAGGAACTGGGATCTAACGACTACAAGTAGTCGTTAATACTTAGTCGCTAGAAACTAGTCGTTAGAAGTCAAACCTAACGACTACATATCAAAAAGTAGTCGTTAGACGTGGTGGTGTTATTAGCGACTACTAAGTAGTCGTTAGACGTTTAACTGCTATTAGCGACTACTTGCGTAGTCGTTATTAATCTTATTAACTGCGACTACATTATAGTCGTTATAAATATGACTAATTTACGATTACTGTGTAGTCGTTATTGACTTTCTAATTAGCGACTACTTCTTGTAGTCAATATTGACTATATGTAGTCGCTATTGACTTTTTTTTTTAAATAAAAAAACACGATTCTGAATTATTTTTAATTGCAATACTGCAATAAAAAATAATTCAAAAATCATATGTTTTTATTTTTTTAAAAATAAAATTAACAATTCAGAATACAATTAATAATTCAAAATAATTAATTAAAATATGAAATTCAACCAAATTCTAGTCAAAGTCAAAATAAGTTAAACCAAATCAAAATAAAGTCAAAGTCAACAAAAGTCAAACGAACCCAAAATAAAGTAAAAGTCTTAATACATAACCGATAAATAAAATAGATAAACACCAACAATCACTAGAGTCCTAATCTGATATAAGCCTCGTCTTCATCCTCAGACTTGTCTTCATCCTCAGACTCGTCTTCATCACTATCATCTTTACCATCTTCTTCACCATCTTCATCACCGATAGGAGGAGTGGGGTCCGCAGTCATAGCCTGGTAGGGGGGCATTCCTTTCTGTGTCCTCAAATCGTTAATCCACGACATGTCATCAGTCACAACAGCGTGAGAATAAGCAACAGGCTCGTTGCTGGTAGAGGATACTTCAGGGTGGGGGTACTGTGGAAGACCGTTGGCTAATCAGAGTTCATTAATTGCCGCCATCATCTCCGCATACTGCTCGGCTTGGGCTGGAGTAGTCGAAGGACTCTTCTTCTTCTTTTTCGGTCGACCAATGCCTGTTGTCCAACTCCTCTTTAGCGACCCGATATCCTTCTTCGAGGTGTTCCTTACATAGTCGATTTGCTCCTTTTGAGTCATGCCTTGACCATCGTTTGACTCAGATTGACTCTGAGTCACATGCTCCTTCATGGCACCGTTTAGCAATTTATGTTACATATTAAACATTACAAAAAGTATTAAATTTGATTTAAGATTAAAAATATAATTAATAATTTAATATTAAAAAAACTTACATCAGTTTTTTCGTAGCCCTCCGACCTCCATTTGTTTGTTTTCTTGCTTTTACCCACCACCTCGAAAAAACGGCCCATACGCAGAATCGGGATTTCTTCTTGTGTCGCCTCATCCCTGACTACCACCTTCCCCCGGGATTAAATCCTCACCTTGTTTCATAAAAAAATATTCAAAATAATAAATAAATAAATAATAAATAACAATGCACCTCATAAAGCATATCCCGAGTTCGGGAATATTTTCTCGACCCCGATCCACTCTTATTCTTCTGTTTTTTTCGATTCTTGCTATTTTCATTCGCTTGATGCTAAAAAAATTAAAATTCAATTATTAATAACATTAATTATAATTTAAAGAATAAAATTTAAAAAAATTGAGTGTATACCCTTTCTTTCCTAGAACCCCAATACTCACAACATCTTTCCCATATCTTATCGGACAACAAATCTGGTTTCACACCCTTTCTCCAGTAGTCTCTCTTCGTGTTATATTTATAATCTTTATACCTTATTCTCATCGTATCGTCCAAATTACCAGCAATCAAATTCCAATCTTTCCTTTCTCCCACCTGGGTATGTCGAAAAATTTCTATAACAAAAATATTATTTGAATTTAAATTAGAATACTAAATTATTTTATAAAAATATTAATAGTTTTATCTTTACCGATAATCTCTTAATAACTGCGAATTTGACAGCATCCAAACGTTATCCCACGCCCTGTAACACGGTGGAATCCTCTCTCGGACAATTATCCTGACGACTTGGGGATCATGGTGCCCGTACTTGCCGGAGGGAGTCCACTTGTCGTCAAGAATGCAGAAATCGACCGGCAAAGGCCACCTGTCCGCTTTGAGTGTCTTAATGGCAGTTTTTAGGGCCGCGCTCCCCCGTTTTTGCGTTGTTTTGGTTCTATTTTAAAATATAATTAATTAATGTTTAAGTTATTTTATAAGTAATTTTGGATTTAAATTGTTTTATTTACCGGGTTGACTTTCTGGTTTGGATCCTTACCCCCACCGTCCCCTCTGTGCCGTCTAGTCATCACATCGGCCATCTAACATTTTGTAGTGTAATTAAAATTTAGAAATAAAAATAAAATAAAAAACAATAAATTATTACATCACAGAAAAGAAAAACATGGAAATAAAAATAAATAAATTATTACAATTATAAATTAAATAAACTAAATAAATTATCGGTAAGCTTTAACATCCAATATAGCACACGTATAATCTGTATTATACAAAAATAATTATATTAGTCATATAGTAAAATACAAAATATTTTTTTTTAATATTTAAAAATCATGAAAGTCTTTTAAGTTTTTTTATATTGCACTTCGGTCCCTCTATTTTTTTTCTAAACACTTTTATGCCAAAAAAAAGTTAAATTACATGCATTTTTTAATTAAATTTTAATTATTTTAATTTTCTTAAATAATTCCCTAAATTTTAATCTTACATGCCTAATAATTCCCTAAATTCATACAATGTCTATTAAAATTGTATGTTAGTCCCTATATATTTTTTTAAACATTTTTAGGCCACATAAACACAAATTTCATTCTAATTCTTAATTTCATAATAACACTTTTTTTTTATTAAAATCCTAAAAAACTCCAATAAATCCATACAATTATACTAATTTTTTTTCTAAATCAAGCATCAAATCATTGTTTAAACTAACATAAACTACACCCTAATAATACCTAACAAATTCGGATTTAATAATCAAGCAACAAAAAATTGGTTTCAAAATTATTTTAATTCATCAAATTAATTTTTAACCCATTTTTCATCAATTTTGTGTTTAAAATATAATAAACAACACCCTAATATCACCACTAACATTCAGATTTATCATACACATCACACAATCAAAGTAAAATAAAATAATAAAAGACATAAAAATTAAACCAAAAAAAAGGTTGAAAAACCTACCCTATATGCTGAAAATGAAGCTGCCTTGATGATGAATCCATGCTATAGTCATTCGGATTTAAACACAATTGAAAAAAAATAGGTTAGAAAAAAATTAATAAACCCCAAGAAATCTTAGGAAATAGAAAGAAAGATAAGATTAAGGAAGGTTTTTATTACCTTTGATGTTGATATGGATTGCCCCTTTGATGTTAATCGGCTCTTGGAGTTGCAACAATAGGGAGAGCTCTCGATTTTTGGTGTTTTGAGTAAGTGGTAATGAAGATAATGAGCTCTCGGCAGAAGATATAGGGCTTTCTTTCTAGCGACTACTTCATGTAGTCGCTAGATATAGAGGAAATAGTCGTGGGTGGTGTGGTGACTGACACGTGTACGTAAGTTGACCACGTCAATAGGTTTTTCACGACTTCATTGTAGTCGCTAGATGTAAATTAAAACGCGTGTCCTTTCATGGGCGGGAAAATGGACCGCCATCTGGGTAATTAATTCGTTTACTAGCGACTACTTTGTAGTCGCGAGAAATATTTTCTCATTAGCGACTAGTTCATAAAGATGAACTAGTTGCGAAAGGCATGATGTAGTTGCTATTAATTTTTTTTTAAATTGAACCCACTTCATTTTAGAATAATCAAATATTTCAATTCAATTCCAAATAATCATATAACATAATTCAATTCAACTCCAGATAATCAATAAATTCAATTTAATTCCAAATAATCATATAACATAAGTCAAATGTGAGTCTTTGGGGGTATTCAGTCAACTATTTGTGTCAAACTTGAGTGTTTGGGGTATTCAGTCAACTATTTGAGTCAAAATTGAGTGTTTAGGGTATTCAGTCAACTATTTGAGTCAAACTTAAGTGTTTGGGGTATTTAGTCAACATTTAGAGTCAAAGTTAAGTGTTTTGGGGTATTCAGTCAACATTTAGAGTCAAAGTTAAGTCTTTGGGGTATTCAGTCAACATTTAGAGTCAAAGTTAAGTCTTTGGGGTATTTAGTCAACTATTAGAGTCAAAGTTAAGTCTTTGGGGTATTCAGTCAACATTTAGAGTCAAAGTTAAGTGTTTGGGGTATTCAGTCAACATTTAGAGTCAAAGTTAAGTATTTGGGGAATTTAGTCAACTATTTGAGTCAAAGTTAAGTGTTTGGGGTATTTAGTCAAAGTTGAGTATTTGGGGTATTCAGTCAACTATTTGAGTCAAACTTGAGGATTTAGGGTATTCAGTCAACATTTAGAGTCAAAACTAAGTGTTTGGGGGTATTCAGTCAACTTTTAGAGTCAAAGTTAAGTGTTTGGGGTATTCAGTCAACATTTAGAGTCAAACTTGAGTGTTTGGGGTATTCAGTCAACTATTTGAGTGAAACTTGAGTGTTTGGGGTATTTAGTCAACATTTAGAGTCAAAGTTAAGTGTTTGGGGGTATTCAGTCAACATTTAGAGTTAAAGTTAAGTGTTTGGGGTATTCAATCAATATTTAGAGTCAAAGTTGAGTCTTTGGGGTATTCAGTCAACATTTAGAGTCAAATTTAAGTGTTATGTTTTTTGGGTTTGTTTGTAATATGTAAGCTACAAAGAATATACTTTATGGTAGTAGGTGTTTAAGTTTGTTTTGTTTTCTATTTATTCTAATTTTTACTTTACCACATGCAAGAAATATCTTGAATTCGACTCATTCGAGATCACCAAAATATGAACAACATTAGAAATACTTCACCATCTTATTGCCTTTTGCAAGGAGATCATGTATATATATACTGTGACATCAAACCTAAAAATATGAGTAAATAGGAGAGTTTTCTCTTAATAAAGGTTGATATATGAGATTTAGTTTAGGTTGGGTACATAATGAATAAATAAATTCTCGTCACTTCTATTGGTTACCATAAGATTCATTCTTATACTTTGCAAAGAATATAAGTTTTTGTTGTTTAGGCACTAGTGACATATAAAGTCAACAACGTTGAAAGTTATGTAATGATTTGGAACCCTAATTTATCGTATCAAAAGTGACAAATATGAAGAGGTTATTTGATGGATTTTTTTACACGTTTTGGTTTGGTTTTTGATTTCTTTTTCTTTTATTGTTTTAATTTTAGGGTACTCCCAGTCTGCAAACATTGGACTTCAAACTTAACTATAAGGCTCCTTAATCACCAAGTTCAGTAATTAAGAACCCAAACATTATTCTTATTACTATTATTGTAATTTTCACTGGAAAAAAAGTTCAATAATTGCAGAAAATCAACTATTATCCATCCTTGGCAATGATGATGCAGTATGGGTTGACCTAATAATTAAATTTGAAGTCTCATTTTTTTCTTCTTCGGAAGCATATCATGATATGCTTTGTGCTTGTATTTTATTCTTATTATATTCAACATCTCAAATAGTCCACCATGTTGAATGTGGAAGGCATATGGGTCAAAGCTTCTTCACTAAAATTTAAACTTCCATGAAGATTTGCTTAACTTAAAGTCTCCAGCCACTTAATTTGCAATTTCTATATGAAATGAACTTGTAGTTGATTTAGGATAATGGTCTGGTCACAGAACATAAATAAGAAAATTAATATAGGTACTATATAGATGAAACAACATGGTGAACTGAGAAATTGTATGCATTGTATAAGACGAGAACATTACATCATGACTTTATTTTAGTTTCAAATTTGAAACATTCAAAAAAAATTCTTTTCTAATTTTTTTATTGATATTATAGTCTCATTTGTCAAGTAAGTAAAGCAACTAACCCTATATACCACACATGACTAATATAAAAAAATTTCTATTCAATTGTACCAAATCTGTCTGCTTACTAGCCATTTTCCAATTGTTCAAGGAAAATTAATCAACATACTCAAGAAAACGTGTAGATAATAACATCTTATAAAACATGATGCAAAGTGAAACACTTCTACAAGCACAGTATATCCTAGATAGTAAGCAGTAATAAAAATTAACACAGACAGAAAGATCGAACCGATAATAAACTGAATAGCAATGTTAAAGTGAACAAGGGTGAATCGTATAAGGAAGATTTACTAAGGAATAAAATGAATAAAGTGATTAATTATCACCTGACTAAAGTATATATATGCACACATTCAAATGAGATGATCATTAGAATCAGATGAAAGAGAAAAAAGAAACAAAATAGCAAATAATACATTTTTACAGTTTATTGAAATACACGCATAAAAGAAGAATTACAAGACAAATCCAAAGCCTTATTAGCAACTGCACTCAATGATAATAGAATGATATAATAATATGTATAGAGAAAAGATAATATATGCCAAATGAGCTTCTAAGGTAATAACCTTACCTTGATTTCATTCACTTCCACTAAAATATCATGTAGTACTTGTAAAGAACAAACTTATCTGGCAATACCCTTTTTTCCTACTTTCATATAATAAATTGGTGATACTACATCCTTGTAGTTAATAACCAACCTCGAGGAGGTGATTCTGGGATTAAAAAAGGGCATGTATTAATACTATCCGGCCTATGAGAAAAAGAGATAAATCTTTTGTACTCTTACTCTATTATTTGTCTTAATTGACAGAAATCACACTAGTTGTTGAAGGCTTAGAAGGAAATAAGGAGTATGTGTTTTAATAATGTAAAAACTTTAAATTAGTAAAAAATGGAACATAGGGGGAATTTTACAAATTGACAAAAAGTCTCAGCAAATAAGATAGCTAATAGTGACATAAGCTTGATAAGAATCACATGATAAGTAAAACAATAAAATTAGATAGCTTATTTAATGATCCCAACCACCTCTTTAAAAAATAGACTCTCCAAATTCCGAGTTTTTTAAATAAATACTAAAGTTGTATAGAACAACATATTATGGGTGTTTGTATTACATAAAAAAGATTTTTTATAATTTATGAATTTAATTACAATAATGTCAGGATATAAAACAAAAGTAAAAAAAGAGATGAATAAATAACATGTAGCTAAGAAACAAGATAAACCTCCAAGTTAGGAAAGATACTATTAAACTTTATAAACATCATTCAAGTTATGATCATTGGAGACATATGTATACGGGAATCTTTTTTAAATAAATTTAGATTATCTTGTACAAAACTTAACATGGATTCTCTTTAAAAGCCTTAACTAATCCATAAATATTAACCTGGATTTTTTTATTTATTTAAACTTTAATTTATTCATTAATATCAAAATTTATACTTCATACCACACATTCTATCCAATAACAACATTTTGTAAAAGTTCCGGTTTAATAATAAAAAATTAAATTGTTCGTGAACACCTCAAACTCGGCTAAATTATTTTTGTTTGATAAGTCAAACAAACAATATTTAACAAATTTGGCTCGACATGTTGTAATTCAAGCTTGACTCTATGATGTCTACCTATTTGTCATGAATTAATCCTAGTTGGAGACATCATTTTAGGTGTATTTATTAGAGTATAGGTCAATTTTATCATGATGTAGTACACTTTCCTATTTTGTGTCTTGAAGTAATTATTTATTATTTTTAGAGCATATTGGGTTTAACTGTTTATTTAGTGTGAAGCTTTAAAGATATATAATAATTAATTAGAGTCCAAATTAATTCTAAAAGATAAAGGAAAGAGGATAAACATGGAAATTGGAGATAAAGAAAAGAATTATAAAAAAGGAAAAGATAAAGTTGCCAAATAAATCTAAATTCCAGCAGCTACGACCACAAAAGAGCTTATATCTCAAGATGGGATAGGAATTTGGAATAATGTTCTACATCAAAATTAAAGATATTTTCGAGACGATGAATTTCGACTACTCCAACGAGTCAAACGGAAATGTAATGAATCAGTTACGGCCAATACAAAACAACATCAAAATCTTACCTTTTCTAGATTCAGGGTTACGAATTTGAGTTGGACTTGAAGTCCAAAACCTACCTTATTCTCCAAGAAACGAATTAGGTCTTCCTATACCCTATAAATACAACCTTGTATCACAAGAAAATCATCCTTGGCCACTCCTTAGGCCAGGAAGAAGCTTACAACAAGAAGAGAAGTCTGGAAGGAGTAGAACACCATATTATGTCATCTTCAACCTTCAAATCTGTAATTCTTTTTTTTCTTTCATTAGTTTGAACTAAATAATTTTAACTTGAGATTTAGCATATACGTATGAACCCTAGTTTTTCTATTTTGATTTGGGATACTACGATATTTAATTTGAATTCATGTTTTATTTTCTATTTATCTGTTTTGATTTAATGATTGTTTTCCTTGCTAGTGCACGAGTATAGGATTACCTTAATAGTAGTTAGATGATCACCTTAACTGGGTGTCTAATTATTGAAACACCACATAACGTCTAGAATAAGGTTTAGACCTGATAAATCAACCTAACTAGATAATCATTAGGGTATTTTTAACTACGGTCACCATGTTTGGAATTAAATTGCTTAGGGCCTTGGTGGTGCTTGATAACCCTAAGTTTAGGCTGCCTCATGGTGTGTCCGTAGCCCCCTATGTCGCTATCAATGTCTAAGGTATGAGAATTTAGAATCCTGATTATTTCATATTACATGATTCACCCTTATACGATAGAATAACCAGAACAAGTACAGATTACTTGCTTATCTCTCGAGCTAAACTATCATACTACTTGCTTCTCTCTTTTATTTAATTTTCTCTCTTTTAATTTATTAGTTAATTTTCTTATTTAAAATCAACCAAAAATCTATTCTCTTTTATTTTCTTGCGTAATAATTTATTCTAGCTTTTTATATCTGCACTTGAATATTTGCATAAGTTCTTCCTACCCTTCGTAGTCTCTGAGGAACGAATATTTCTTATTCATTAAAACATGCATACGTCCTGTATACTTGCAAAACCGTGCTAGGCTAGGGTGTCTACTTTTGCACTTATTTATATAATATTTTTATCACACCCTAGTCGACATCAAGTTTTTGGCGCCGCTGCCGGAGACTACATAGTTAGTTTATTATGCACAATCAGTCCATTTATTATGCAAAATTGCATTTATAGGACTTGATATAATTTATTCAGGAAAGAATAGTTTCAGTTGTACTCAATAGCATCTGTATTAGTATTTTTTATAATTTCTCAATAGATCCCTATGTTATTTAAAAAATGCACTATGGTCCCTAGATCGTGCAAAAATTGCAATATAGGCTTTGAAATAATATATTAAAGAAAGAATAGTTGTAGTTTTAATCATTAGCATCTGGATTAATATTTTTTAAATTACTCTATTAGGTCCTTATACTATGCAAAAAATCGCACCATAAGCCTAATTAAAATTTATACCAAAAGAACATTTGTAGATTAAATTTTCTTAATTGCATTATAGGTTCCTATACTATGCAATAATTTCATAATAGGTCATGTACTATGAAAATATTTCAATAAGTTCCCTATATTATTCCAAAATTGGGTTATATACCATGATATAATTTATAAGGAAAGAATAGTTCTAGTTTTATTCACTTGCATTTGGATTAATATATTTTTTAATTTCAATATCGATCCCTATACTCTATAAAAATGGCTATGTAGGTTCCTATATTATGCAAAAATTGTACTAGAGGTCCCAATATTATCTACAAAATCCACTAGAGGTCCATATACTCTACCAAAAAAGACTCTATAGGCCCCTCTTTTACTCAACTTTACCTTCCTGTCGAATACATTTTGCCCATATTTTAAATCGATTGAAATAGTAATAAGAGACAAATATTTTTTATTATCTAGGAAAAAGAGGAACACATTAAGTTTGAAAAGAAGGTAATGAGGTTATTAATACTAAGATACACAATTTATTAAGTAATGTGTGCACACATTCCATTCTCAAAATAGAAGATGTGCTTTAACAAGTTTTAAAGGAGATAATCATATATATATTCAGACTAAAGAGAACAAAAAAGAAGCAAAGCAACAAATAATAAAGTTTATAGTTTCTTGAAATTCACAACTAAAAGAAGTCTTATAAGGTACTACACTCAATAACTATGGAGAATGGGAGGTTATATAGAATTTGTAGAGATACCATATAATGGGGCTAGGATGCTCATTCTGAAAGATTGCGGAAAAAATGTGATAGATGAGGGTTTATGAAGCTATTTGCCATTTTCTTAGGAGTCGGGCCTATTGGTGGTTTTTATTACAGGGATTTGCTTACTTGGCGGGAGGAGTACGAATGTCAACAACGGGAGAACATGTTTCGTATGATCAAGCTATTCTGTCAAAAGTTCATGGAGAAGATAATAACGTTCTTCGTCTTGCATTTTTTTTTATGAATTTGTCTTGTGTTTCAATTATATGAGAGATAATTGTGCAAAAAATGTTGAAAAATGATTTTTTAGTATTACGAACAAACCATCATACCTCAGGGCTACCACCACCATTTTAAGAGGAAGAGGCCCAAAACAACAAAAGAAAGGGTAAAAAATAGATATTCAAAAAATCTCCGAGCTCGAAGAGAGTGCCTGATCCCGTCATGTGTCCATGAAATGCCTTGAGAACCCTTGCATGGCCATACTATTTAGTTATTAGTGAATTTACTCTAGGAACTTGTTAGTAGTTTAATTTCAAATGTTATAGTATATCATAAGTTTGCCTAACATAGTATATCATAATTTTATGTAACATAGCGTAATAGAGGTTTAGATTTATCAGAATTCAGTTCCTTATAATAAATTTGAATGTTAACATAGCATAGAAAAAGTGTATAGCTCACCAAATATATTTTACTCAGGCTACAATAACTTCGAGTTAACATTAGAGTATTTAGCTAATGGCTTACATCTCTCGGGTCGTACAAACCTAAAGATACAAGTTGTACTTAGTTTTAAGATATTAGCCAACCCAGAAGAAAATTTTGCACATTCATTCGCTTTGTTTTTATTAACAACACTACACAACTTGAATGAAATGTTAACATGTATAGTTGCATATGTCCCACATCAATTTGTTACACGTCATGACAATCACTAGAAAAAATACTTTTGTTAATATAAATTTTGATTTTTTTATTTATATTAACACTTTAACATGTAGTACTATTACCAAATTATTATTTATACCTAAAAAGAAATTTGGGATATTAGACAGAAAAGAAAGAATTGAATCCTTTATATGACATTGGGCCTTAAAACAAGCCTATTTTTTTTTAATATGTATGGACTTCAATCTCTATATAATTTGATATCAATAATAATGATACTGTTGTATTTTTCTTTTTTAAATTATTTTTTTTCCCTCCAGGTCTCTTCTAGTCTCTCTCTCTATCTGATAGATTAGAATCACATAAGTCTTGAATTTTTCAATTCATCAATTTACATATCAAGATCCAAATAGCTTTCGATTACCATGAAAGAACCCCTCATGGTACATGTTCTCTCTTTCCAAATTTCATAAATTAGAATCACATAAATCATCTTGAATTGTTCAATTCATCACATATCAAGATCCTATTACCTTCCGATTACTATAAAAGAGCCCCTCACGGTACATGTTCCTACTCCCATTATTTTAATTGTTTCATAAATAAACTGAATCTAATTAGATTTCTATTAAATATTTTGGGATTAGTTTCGATAATTATTTTAATCAATTATTTAGTTATACAATATTTGTTACAAATCTGTAATATAAGTTATTTTATATTGTTGGAATTTTGATTTTGTGTATTTCATTATGTTTAAGAATGTCAAACTAGAGTGCTACTAAAAGTCTACATGTAGTCGAGATATTGTAAGTATCTGCTATGTAGTGTAGGAGCCATGAATTTTTTAATATTCTTATTAGTGTAGTTTCCCTTTAAGTCCCTATTTTAGGTAAAATATTTATTATATGTCTTTTTTAGTCCAAACTAATGGTATATATAAATGATAAATAGTTAATACTTACATTTGGATATTGTTTTTCATGAGTAATTTTGTGTTTAAAAATATATTAAAGTGTGATTTTATGAATTTGTAATTATCTTATATATATATTCTAAGTGTTAGATTTCTATATTTTTTTTAAAAATTTAGTGTTAAAGTCTAGTTTGATTGTTTTATTATATGGACCCAATACCCATTATGATTTAATATAAAATGATATCTATCCTTGTATGATATATAAATGCACATACATATAAACTAACATTATTTTCTTTTAATTTTTAGGTTGAAGTTTATTATAGTGTGAATACCATATGATCCTTGACCATGACCTTTCACCTTATATCAGGTTTGCAGACTTTGTAACTTGAGGAATACAGGTTCAACCAAAATCAAACCCATGCATAGTTTAAATTGCACTATACATGCCTATATTAAGCAAAAACTGCATTAAAGATCCCTATATTATGAAAAGTGTACAATAAAATCCCTTTAATGAAATAAATTACACTGTACATCCCTGTATTATGCGAAAATTGAATTACAGTTCCCTATATTATGAAAATATTTACTATAAATACCTGAAGTATATAAACATTGCACTATATGTTCCTATATTTATGCAAAAGTTGCATTACATGTCCCTGAATCGTAAAAAAGTGTACTATAAATCCCCATACTATACCAATATTGCACTATACATCCCTATATACATATTCCTATATTATGAAAATTGTACAATAAAATCCCTTTAAAATTAATAAATTACACTATGCATCCGTATATTATGCAAAGATTGCATTACAGGACCCCTGTATTATGAAAATATTTACTATAAATACCTAAAGTATAAGAAAATTATAGTATACGTCCCTATATTTATGCAAAAGTTGCATTACAGGTCCCTGTATCGTGAAAAAAGTGTAGTATAAATCCCTATAATGTACAAAGATTACACTATATGTCGCTATATCTATTGAATAATATAAAATATAGTTTTTGGTTAATTTTTTCCGAATCTAGCCATTAAATACTTTTCACGAAATGGTCCTAAAGAGAAAGTCGTAAGCGTGTTGTTAAATTACTTATTTATCTTCATGTCTCATAACACCAACTAAAGCAAAGTATGACAAATTATTATTATTATTATTATTATTATTATTATTATTAGTTTACATAGATTTGAGTAATTATTAAATTAATTTTTTATTTATGTAGCTTTCTTTTGAATGGACAAGCAGTTGAGAAAAGAACAAATGTTTCCATGGTAAAATTAATCTTCTTTATGATCTTATTTAAATCACTATGTGCTGAAACTAATTAAAAATAAATAAAAAGTGTATTTTTTTAAGGATACTAGGCCTCAGATGCCTACACCTGTACATAATTTGCTACAATATGGAATAAATATACTTTAAGCTGTTGGTGATTTCAATGGTAAATATATATAAGGGGTATTTGGTAATTATAGCAATATATCTGAAAACATTATTAACACTTACTACTTGTTTAAATTTTTTGAAGGTCGATATATTGTAGTAATTGCTTACATGAGCATGACATCATATACTTCAAATCATTCTACCCTTCAAGATTACGTGGGTCCCACACTTTCTATGGAAGATTTAGGTAGGCAAAAAACTTCATCTCTATCTAAACATAAGTAATTTAATTATATTATTTAATCTATTTAATTTTACCCTTTCTATTGTATAGAACCATTTCGAATTTCACTTCATTGTCCCTTAAGGTATGTAATCATATCCTTCATTAACCCTTTTATTACACTTTAGGGGATCTATAGTGCAATATATGCATAATATAGGGACCTAATATTGCAAATATCTTTTTCCTCTATTTTGAACAGTTTCACGCGTATAAAAGTTTCTGTAAAAGGTCAAATGTGTAACCATCCTCAAGTAAGTGCATGTTTTATAATAAGTATATTCTATAAAAATAATTTTTCTTTTTTTAATAGTGCTTCGATTATGCGAGTTATATGAAAGTTTATTCAAGTGTACCATTTTGTACCAAAAATCTCAACTTCACGGAGATTCGTATAGATTAGAATATGGTGAAGGTAAGTAATGATTTTTTATATATTTCCTCAAAGGTCCCTCATCTTTCGTGCTTTTTCATAAATATACTCCAATCTTTTCAAATGTGCATTTCAGACACATGTGCTATATTTGTAAACTTATGAATTACCAAGTTTTTCACAATTTTCACTTTGCCCCATTATTGAATAATATAAAACATTGCTCTATATCCCTATAACAATACGCTTATTTTTATGGGATAAATTGAACCGTTAGTCCATGTGGTCCCCGAAATAGGAGTCTTTTAGTCCCTATGCTCTGAAAATAACACGAAAGGTTCCTATATTGACCATAAGGACCTATTGTGATTTTTTCCAAAGGAGGGACATGGTATTTTCCAAAGGAGGGACATTAGGATTCCTATTTGGCATACCACATGGACTAATGGGGTAATTAACCCAATTTTGGTGGTAAAAATTGTCTAAACTAGTAATTTACCATTATAACATTTGTATTAATAGGATGTTACATTCAGTAAAAAATGCAAGGGTCCTAAAGAGTTTTCTCGGTATTTCTGCCTGATTGACAAGGCCATATAATAAGACCACTCTCACCTAGCCTCGCACGGACTCATAACAACCAGGGTAGTGGTGGTCCGACAATGACAATATCCGTTCACTGGCTTGAGAGAGAATATAACACCACCACCACCAAACACTGATTGGATATTATCTACAAATTACTTTATCCGGTGCAAGATTCACATTTAGGCTCATCGCATTCATTACAGCAATATGAACAACAGGTAAGTTACATTTTTACCCCTTGAAGTACCTTTTTTACATGAAGCCCGTTCCATACTGATTTGCTTCTGTTCAATAGGAAGTTGGCCTTGCACATGCTTTTATTAACCAAGGTTCTTTTTCAAACCCGACAGAGAATATAGCACCACCATTACCACCACTACCACCACCAGGTTTCATAAATCTGGAAGACGAAGATAATTAGTGGGGCCCTGTCGGGAAAAGAATATGAGGAAGCTTTACAAAAATACAGGCTGAGTCCCACAAACAGGCCCACACCAGGGAATAGATTTGACATTGTTAAATCGTATAAACCGCATGTTTTTGTGTGTGTGTTTTTTTAAAACAAATTGTAAGTGAAACACTTTGCTAGTGTTGATACTTAGTATATGTAATGTTATTTGTGCACTTTTCTTACTTTTGTATTTTTTGGAGAAAGGAGTTCTATTTTAGTTAGCTGATAAGTTTTTTTAAAGTTGTGATACAATCAGTGTTTTTTCTTTATGTAAAAATATGAAGGTTTGATGAAGGTGTGATACATAGTGTCTTAAGTTAGAAGTCAAATATGTATCGTGAGTCAAATGTGTGTAGTGCAAATGGTTGGAGGTATAATTAGACCGGTGTTACTTGGAAGATATTTATAATACGGATAAAAGTGGAGTATTTTATTGTTTGAAAACTTACCATGCACTTGCTACCGAATAATCTGAATGACAGAAGAATATCAAGGAGAAAGTTGCCATTGACATTTGCTGTTACGGTGATGGATCTGAGAAAGTACTTCTTTAATAATTTTGTTGGTGGTTTGAAAACAGTATTAATGGTAAAACAGTTTCCTTTTAATACATAATTGCCCAACTCATCGGAACGCAGGGGTAGATCCCTGAGCTATGGTAAAAGATGCGATAAATAGAGAAGCGGTTTAAATTAAATTTTGTTTATTTGTTACGTTGTACTTAATACTTTTTCTTATTAAAAATGCACTACAAGTTTATTTTCACTAACTCATATAATTTCACTTTGGTTAATATCTATCATTTCAGAACTAATAAAAATGAAAAACCAATGACGAAATAAACAAAAAGTTATCTTTTAAAATCTTTCCATTCTTACGTTTCTTGATATTTTCAATTTCAAGTTCTCTTACATTTATCATAAATCATTATTTCATTGATCATGTAATCATTTGTTTAAACTTAAATAATATTATTATTTTTTTCCATATAAATTATAACTATTATTAATTTACCAAATAAAGAGGATTCACGAAAGAAAGGAAAGAAATAAGGTAACAATTTTAATGTTCGAAAGAACAAGAAGAAAGGGAACATGAAAAGAGCACCTAACATTCCTCCTAAAGGAAAGTGTTACAAGTGCGGATTGAAAGGTCACTAAAAACAAATGCAAACCAGCAGGTAGCTTTTCTTTAGTCATATGGTACAACTTCTTTGTAGTGATTCTAGTTGATTGGACTCTTTATCCACTAATCCCTTTGATGTTTAATGATTTACAAATAACATGGAAGTTGAAAAGTAAAAAATGACCAAGGTTGCAAGCATATGGAAGTTAGTTAGGTAATTCGAGTTTCTTAGTCATAGTTCAGATTTCTTAGGTAAGACATTTCATATTATTGTATTGGATGATAGATCAAACGTTTTCCGGATCAAATTATATTCAAGATTGAGTATTTTTAGATATGCCTTGTTTTTTGAGGCGTCGGATATTCATATTTCCTAACTTACATTAGGAGTAGTTATCTACAATTCAATAATATTAGGCAGATAGTTTCCTTCAAATATCTCTTCCTTTAAGGTAAATGTATTCTTAATATATATAGTATATAACTCATGATAAATTTTTACGTTATGACATTCCTCAAAATAAGGAAGTGTGAAAAAATACAAGGCTATTTGTAAATGATCATTTGGGATACTTGATAATCCTAAAACATTTAGGTGACCATAACTTGAAGGAATAGATCATCACGATCATTCTTCAAGATGAGTCATCGATCTCTTGAGTGTGATTCTTATCTAGAATTAATCCTTTGAATAAAGATAAAGAATAAACACACTGAAAATAAAAAAAATTAACTTTAGATTTTATCGAATCAAAACTTAAACCCTGCCTAAGATAATGCTACCCTTAAAGTCATTCATTGAGTTAAGTTTAAACAAGGCGAAAGGTTCAAAACTTCTGGTAAGAGTTAGAAACCTAAGGGTTCTTGTTATTGTTGTGGTAAAGAAGGACACAAAGCTTTTGAGTGTACGCTTAGAGCCGTTCCTGATCCAAAACCTGCTGCAAATCTAACCGAAATTGAAAAAATAATCGTCGCGGTAATGGTTGAGGCTTACTTGGTGGAAAAAAAACGAATGGATGATGTCTTTCTAATTGTTCTTATTCTAGACCCTTGGGAGACATCATTTTTGATGTTTAATTGAATATTTTGATAGACTTTTGAGTTAAAAATGCAATAATCCGGAATTCCTAATTTAATTTCTAGTATTTTTGATTTATTAAACTTTTGCGTGTAATCTTGTGTATTTTAGTGAAAAGTTTGTAGGTTTTGAATATTAGCTAGGACAGGAATCCGAGAAGAGAATCAAAGATCGTGATATGGAGTCAAAGCTTGAAGATAAATCCCGAAAGAATTATATTTTGGAGCTGCAAATCTGGACAACATGCCAATGATTGCTGATTTCGAGGCACTTACGAGTTGATTTAGCCGCTAACCTTTGAAGAGAATATGTTCCTTATCGAGTTACAGAGATTTAGCAAGAGATTTCAGGTCAATAGGAGTTATAACGAATCGTCTATAGCTGTTTTAGTGGAGGTGGTACAGCAGTTACAGGATTTTGGGCTAAGTTAAGGGACTTGGACCTTCAATTTTTCATTTAATTAAAAGATTAGGTCCAAGTCCGAGAGCTTATAAAAGGGTCTTTTGACTTCTATTTTTCACACAACTCATTATTCATAAGCAGAAGCATCAGAGAGAAGTCAACGAATGAGGAAGAAGAAAGCTGTAGAGCTGGAGAGTGTCTATATCTCCATTCTCAGCCAAATCTAATTCCGGAAATTAGGTTTTCTTTATTTTTAATTCTGTATAATATTATGAGTTCTCTTTCTTTTAATTTAGTTTTTTTTTCAATTAGTATGAGCTAATTTCTTCATAGTACTTGAGAATGCATAACGGGTGAATCCCTATTCTGTGGAATTTCATATGTCTGAATTTGGGTTTCTAATAAATTAAAACAAATTGGGTCTTTTACTTTTTTCTGTAATTTGAGATTATTTACTGTTTTCGGAGTGATCAACCAAGGACAGGTGTTAGTATCTAGGCTATTCCACATATGTGGCGTGTGGATCATCCTGACGGAGGGTTTAGGTATGGACTTAATTACTCAATCTAAAATCTAAAATATTGGACTCTGACGAGCTTAGTTAATTTTAGGGCCAATGTGGTAAAATTACTTAATCATTCGAAAGTGGATCATATTTACCCTGACAGTACTAGTGACACTCTAGAATAGCCTTGTAGTCCACTCTGGCGGGGGTACAAGGAATTTAGAATCCCGACCAATGTTAATTGACCAATTTAACCCTTAAACAGCATATGTTATGAAATAGAATTAGGAGGATCCCTTGCGTCTCTCACGTACTGCCTTCTCATATTTGCATCTTACATTCATTTAGGGTCCGTTTGGAAGTGCTTATTTTAGAGTAAAAAAACGCTTTTAGAATAAAATTTAAAATTTAAAAAAATTATTAAAAATAGTTTTGAAATCTAAAATTATTTTAAGTGCTTTTTTTCAGAAGCACCTATTTGGTGCTTCTCAAAAAAGTGCTTTTCAAAGTCAAAAAAATTCTTAAAATGCTAAAAGCACTTTTAAGTGCTTCTCCAAAAAAGCACTTCCAAACGGGCACTTACTCGCGTCTTATTATTTATTTGCATTTTCTTTATAGTCTTTCATTATTTGGAATTAATACAAACCAATCGATCACTCATTATATCTTTTACTTGCTTTCATAAGTGTAACCATTCATTATTTGATAAGCATTGTAGTTAACCAACCGTCTCTGCGAAGGATCCTAGTATCATTATTACTACTTGGGACAACCGTACACTTGAGGTTGTGGTTCAGTTACCTTTTGCATTTATTTTAGAACACACAAAGGACCACCAAGTTATTGGCGCCGCTGCCGGGACGGTAGCGTGTGACCACGGTGTTTATCCTTTAGTGAGAGTTGCATTTATTTTATTTTTATCAGTTTTACGCTTTTTGTTTGTTCTTCTATTTCAGATTTTTAGGTTTGGTGTATGCGAAGAAGGCTCAGATTTGAACCACCAGTTCAAATCCTTGATAATCCGGATTCGTTAATCAGACTTGCATATAAGAAAAGAAGAGAGCAAGAGAAAGAGGAAAAAGAAATAGTGAATAATCAAGATCCCTGGTATGTTAATGGTCCAGAAGAAGTTCCATTCCATGCTCCTGCTCTAGGGGTAGGTGCTCCAGATATAGATGTTCCGAGTTTTCGTCCAGACTCGGGTATGTTAGCTCAATTCCAAAGTTTTGGAAATTTTCGTGGTAAAGCTGGAGAAGATCCCCTTCGAGCAGTACAAAAATTCAAGTAGATATGTGATTCTTACATCACACAAGGAGTTTCAAAGGAGCAAATGTATTTTGCTGCGTTTCGATTCTTCGTTATTGATGGAGCGAGTGAATGTCACGATTCACAAGAATCTACGAAGATAACAAATTGGGATCAACTAGAAACTACTTTCTTTGACAGGTTTTACCCAAGTAACATGCGGTTAGAGGATCAACTTGAATAAACTCAATTCCGTCAAGAATATGATGAAACTTTGGGTAAAAGCTGGACAAGATTTCAGATGTGCTTACGTAGAGTTCCCGATCATGACCTTTCAGAACAACAACAACAAAAAATTTTCTACAAGGGTCTTGATGGGACTTCGAGAAAAGACTTAGATTTGCTATATGGTGCTGGGTTCTTACAAGTTCAACCTGCTCATGCGAAACTCATCTTAGAGAGAACGGTAAAGAATGAAGTTGGATGGAGTTCAGTAAGAACCCCAGTAAAAGGAGTGAATAAAATTAATATCTAAGAAAAGTTCGCTACCCTTGAGAACAAGATTCAAACCACCATAGAGCAACAATTGAAACAGCTTACTTTAGCTGTAAAAGAGGGATTTTCGGGTAAGAAGGTAGCTGTGCAAGCTGCACAAGAAGTTTATATGTGTTCGTATTGTGGTATGAATGATCATGATGAGGAGAGTTGTCTGAATAATCAAGAGCCTGTGATGTTTCTCTCCAACAGAGGAAACTTTAATTCAAGTGGTAATGGATATCAGCCTAACAGAACCTATCCTGGGTTTCAATACTCAAATCCTAATGGGGCAGCCAATCCGACATATTCGTATCAGCCGCGTCCCCAAGGTAACAACTTCAAGACCAAATAACAATTATCAAGGAGGACAGAATCAAGGAAATTATGCGCAAAGACAAGCTCTTCAAGACACTTACAATGAAACCATGAACCAAAAAGCCTTACCTGCCCATCCACAAGAAGGTGTGGTTACCCTTCAGAAAACCGTTGAAAGCCTAATTGCTCTCTAGACACAAGTTATGCAAAATCAGTAAGCGTCTGATGCAAGTATCAAACTATTACAGAACCAAATGGATCAACTCGCAAAACAGCTTAATCAACGTCCAAAAGGGCAACTCCCTAGTGACATAGAAAATCCGAGACAACATGAAGATTGCAAAGTTGTTACTCTCAGAAGTGGTAAAAACCTCCCTCCACCTCCTTTTCCTGTTATTAAAGAGAAAGAAGTTCCAAGAAAAGAAAAGGATGTGGGTGAGAAAGACAAAGATATTGAGATTGAAGAAATAGAGAGGCCGAGTGAAATTCCAAAGAAGAAAGATGATGTTATGAGTAATCGCCCCCCTCCACCGTTTCCATCTCGAGTTCAGAAAAAGGGTGATTTGGCCGATTTTCAGAAATTCTTTAATAGAGTGAGAGTCCTTAGTATTAATATTCTGTTGTTGGAAGCTATCCGAGATATTCCCAAGTACACTAAATTTTTGAAGAGAGCCCTCACTAACAAAAGTCCATACTGTGATAATGAGATGATTGGTCTTCCCGAAGAATGTAGTGCCATTTGTCAAAGTAAATTACCTCCAAAGTTAATTGATCCTGTGAGTTTCACAATTCCGATATCGATTGGAGAAGAATGGAAAGGTAAAGCACTATGCGATTTGGGTGCCAGCATAAATCTTATGCCCAAGTTGATCTTTGATAAGCTAAAAATTGGAGAAGCAAGACCTACTTCTATGGTCTTGCAAATGGCGGACAGATCTCTTGCACATCCAGAAGGCCGAATTGAAGATGTCCTTGTTAAGGCAGATACGTTAGTATTTCCCGTCGATTTCGTTATACTTGAATACAACGCGGATAGGAATGTCCCCATTATTTTGGGAAATACATTCCTAGCCATGGGGCGTACATTGATTGATGTAGAAAACGGCGAATTGACGATGAGAAGCCAAGACGAGGAAGTCAAATTTAATGTGTTTCAAGCTATGAAGTTTCCAGATTCTCAAGAAGATTGATTTCGAATGGATGTAGCTGAGCAGGCATCGCAATAGGTATTTGATTGTTTTAATTATGATGATATCTTGCAGGCCGCTTTGACATAAGACTTATCAGAGATGATGGAAGAGCTTGCCGAAACAGTGGCAGCTCTAAATTCTGAGAATCCGAAGTATATGCGTCTTGCCTATGAACCTGTGAGAGAACCGGGGGAGATTATTCCTAAAAAGAAGCCTTCAATTGAATCTCCTCCGGAATTTGAAGAAAAGCCATTACCAGCACACTTGAGGTATGCGTATTTAGGTACTAATGAAACTCTAACTGTTATTGTTTCAGCAAATTTAACAGGTCCTCAAGAAGATAAGCTGTTGCGTGTGTTAAGAGCCAACAAAGAGGCAATAGGATGGTCAATTACTGACATCAAATGCATTAGTCCCTCCTATTGTCAACACAAAATCATACTTGAAGATGATAACGCACGCTCAGTTGAAGGTCAAAGGAGATTAATGCCCGCTATGAAGGAAGTAGTGAAGAAGGAAGTTATCAAGCTGTTAGATGCGGGGATTATTTACCCCATCTCGAGTAGTGAATGGGTGAGCCCAGTTCAGTGTGTACCGAAGAAAGGAGGAATCACAACAATTCTTAATGATCAAAATGAAGCAATTCCTTCAAGAACGGTAGTTGGTTTAAGAGTTTGTATGGATTATCGTAAACTGAACAAGGCCACCAGAAAGGATCATTTCCCACTTCCTTTCATCGATCAAATGTTAGATAAATTGGCGGGTCGAGAGTATTACTGTTTCTTAGATGGTTATTCTGGGTATAATCAGATTTACGTGGCTCCAGAAGATCAACATAAAACAACATTTACATGCCCCTTTGGTACTTTTGCATATCGCAGAATGCCATTTGGGTTGTGTAATGCACCTGCTACCTTTCAAAGATGTATGATGGCCATCTTCTGGGATATGATCGATAATTTTCTTGATGTTTTTATGGACGATTTCTCCATGTTTGGTGATGATTTCGATAGATGTTTAGAGAACTTGGAGAAAGTGTTAATCAGATGCAAGGAAACAGATTTGGTTTTAAACTGGGAGAAGTGTCATTTCATGGTTCCCGAAGGTATAGTTCTGGGTCACAAGGTTTCGAGTGCTGGATTAGAGGTTGATAGAGCGAAGATAGAGGTAATTAAAACTCTTCCCCCTCCTGTTTCTGTTAAAGGGGTAAGAAGTTTTCTGGGCCATGCTGGCTTTTATAGGCGATTCATTAAAGACTTCTCTAAGATTGCTAAACCGCTATGCAGCTTACTTGAAAAGGATTCCAAATTCCTTTTTGATGAAGCCTGCTTAGCGGCATTTCAAGCAATCAAAGAAAAGCTTATTTCTGCTCCTATAGTATTACCTCCAGATTGGAGTTTACCTTTTGAAGTTATGTGTGATGCGAGTGATTTATGCATGGGAGCTGTATTAGGACAGAGAAAAAATAAGATATTTCATTCAATTTACTATGCTAATAAAACTTTTAATGATGCTCAAGTTAATTATACAGTTACGGAGAAAGAATTACTAGCAATTGTGTATTCATTCGATAAGTTTCGCTCTTATCTTCTTGGATCGAAAGTTATTGTTTATACAGATCACTCAACGATTAGATATCTTATGGAAAAGAAGGATGCTAAACCACGGTTAATTAGATGGGTTTTATTTCTTCAAGAATTCGATTTAGAGATTAAGGATAGAAAGGGCTGTGAGAATCAGGTTGCAGATCATCTATCGCGTCTTGAAGGTTCAGAGATGAATGTTGGTACTAAAAGAGTTAGACAAGAGTTTCCTGATGAGAATTTGTTTGTGGTTCATGATTATGAAGATCCTTGGTATGCAGATATAGAGAATTTAGTTATGAGTGGTTCTTTTCCTGAAGGATCCACTTATCAAGAAAGAAAGAGGTTAGCTCATCGTGCTAGGAAATTCTTTTGGGAGGATCCTTTCCTCTACAAGGTGTGTGCTGACCAAATAATAAGAAGATGTGTAGCCAAGGAGGAAACAGAAGCCATTATAGTTGTATGTCATGATTCTCTCTATGGAGGACACTTCAAGGGAGATAGAACTGCTGCTAAGGTATTCCAATCTGGTTTTTACTGGCCTTCACTTGTTAAAGATTGTCATGATTATGTAAAGAAATGTGCGAGATGCCAGTTTACCGGAAACATATCCAAGAGGGATGAGATGCCACGTAATAATGTGTTAGAAGTGGAAATATTCGATGTTTGGGGTACAGATTTTATGGGTCCGTTCGTTCCTTCAAATGGTAATCTCTACATCTTATTAGCTGTTGATTACGTGTCCAAATGGGTAGAAGCTGTGGCTATACCAACCAATGATTCACGAGTGGTGATTAAGTTCTTGAAATCACATATTTTTACTAAACATGGTACACCAAGAGTGATTATTAGCGATGGAGGATCTCATTTCGTTAATAAGTATTTGAAGGCTGTTCTAGAGAAGTATGGAGTAAGACACCGTGTATCTACTGCATACCATCCACAATCCAATGGTCAAGCTGATTATCGAATCGTGAAGTAAATCAATCCTAGAGAAGACTGTTGGTCCTACAAGAAAAGATTGGTCAATGAAATTAGATGATGCGTTGTGGGCCTATCGTACCGCGTTTAAGACTCCAGTGGGTGCATCTCCGTATCGTATGGTGTATGGTAAGGCTTGTCACTTACCTCTTGAGCTTGAAATGGGTGCCTATTGGGAAATTGCGCAGATAAACTTAGATCCTACCTTAGCCGGAGAGAATCGTATGATGAAGCTTAAAGAACTTGACGAATTCCGATTGAATGCCTATGAAAATGCTAAACTTTACAAAGAAAACACGAAGAAATGGCATGACAATCGGATTCATGTGAAGAACTTTGAAGTGGGACAAAAAGTATTGAAGTATAACTCAAAGTTCAGCAATTATCCAGGTAAGTTAAGGTCTAATTGGTCAGGTCCATACATTGTGACCAAAGTTACACCTCATGGGGCGATAGAAATAGAACATCCACTCGAGAACCGCACTTTCATGGTAAACGAGCATCGTTTAAAGATATACCATGGAGGTGAAGATACCAACCGCTTGGAAGATCCACATCCCGGGGACGTCATGTATCTCCTCGAAACTCCTTAGAAGCGTGAGGTAACACATCGAGCTTAACGACGTTAAACAAAAGCCAATTCTTTGTATATTAGTTTGAATTTTTAATTTTCGTAGTGTAAATTAGTTTGATTTTCGATAATTTAGTGTTTATTATTAAGAAATGAGGAAGGGTAGTTGTTTTTGATGATTTCAGGGGTAAAAAGGTCGTGAGTTTGGGGTCGAAAGGGCGAAATAAAGAAGAAAAATAGGTGGTGTTTCAGGGGCAATCCGGGAACCCGGTTTCGACAGCTAAAATTTCCGAGGTTCTGACCCAGCGTCCTGGGTCCCGCCATCTGCTGCGTCACCACCTGCGTCACCAATCGCGCCATAGACGGAAACCGGGATCCTGGTTTCGCACAAACCGGGTACCCGGTTTTGGCGTTGTAGATTTTCGAACTTTCTGACCCAACGTTTCCACTCCCACCATTTGCTGCGTCTTGGTCCATGCCATAGACGGAAACCGGGGCCCTGGTTTCACCATAACCGGGTACCCGGTTTCGAAGGTTAGAAGTTCTGACCCAGCGTCTTGGGGTCCAGCCTTTCCTTGCGTTTTGAGGTAAAAAATAAAAAATAAAAAAAATCAATTAAGTAATTTTCCGCGCCGACACAGCGACGCGGAACCGGGTACCCGGATTTCAAAAACCGGGAACCCGGTTTTCACGCTGCGATGGCGGTTTTGTGCTTTTTGACCTAGTTTCTTTATCCTCTTCTGCAAGTTTTTACCAAAAACGCAACCACACCTACCCCACCTCCGAAAATCATCATTAAAACCTTTATATATCATCAAATCCTACCCTCTTTCACCACAAAAACACAAGATCAACTCACCTCCTCTCCGAAATATCATCAAATCCTTAGTTTTTCCCCAAGATTTTTCTTCACCCAATCCTTAAATTAAAATCAATTCTTTCTTCTCCCACACAAATTAAACAATACCCATCTCAAATTCCACCTTGTTCTTCAAATCCTAAGCCTCAAAACATCAAAGTTCTACACTTTTCTCTAGTTTCTCACTATATGAAGTTTTGAGTTTGGGGTGGAAAGAGATGACTAACATAACCGGTGATTTCCGAAGAAGTGCTCCTAGAAAGAAGACCACCATTGGTGGTACTCAAGAACAAGCTATTGAGATTCCTGATTCGCGTCCTAAACGCAAGATTGAAGAAGTTAAGCTTGCTCCCAAGAGAAAAGAAATCACAGGCCAGGAGAGAAGATTAATTGATGAACCAGAAAGTGAAGAAGAACTTGAAGATGATATTGAGAAGGAAGTACCAGTTCAATAGAAACCCCCGCGAAAGAAGATGTGGGCCCATAAGCCAAATAGGGTTTATACTTCTTGGAATGATCACTTGAAGTTTTGTGAGGAGACAGATTTTCCTGAGGGTATTATGAATAGTGCTCACAAAGAATATGTTGAGGCTTGTGAAAAGTTTGGTTGGAAAGAATTGCGAGAAAGGAAGCTTGAGTTTATTCTTACTTTTGTGCGAGAATTTTATGAAGGATTAGCTATTTCCCGTGAAGCAATTGAAAGTCGCAAAAAGGTAGTTCCTTTCTCTATTGAACTTATTCGGAAATATTTGAAGTTCCCCAACTTTACTGGGTTATGTCCATTGCAAGAATCCCTAAATGATCCATCCTTTGACTATGAACCCCTTTGGGGAACTGTGCTTATTAATGGGGCTAGCCCAATTCCTGAAGGAGAAAGGTATCCTGGACAGTTTTACAGCTGTAATTTGACACCTCGTGCGAAGGTTTGGGCTCGTTTCATAATCCTTACTTTCTTTGGAATTAAACACACATCAGAGTTAAAGAAGGAACATATACTTTTTATTAAGTGTGTTATGGAGGAGAAACCGATGAATGTTGCTAAGATTATTTATGACACCATCATGGAATTCGCGAGAGCTCCGATGAAACAAAAAAATCTCAAGTTTCCTTGTACTATTACTACTTTGTGCCTAGACGGAAAAAATCCGCGTAGGAACGAAGATGTTGACGGTGTTTCAGTTGGAGTGAGTATGGCTATGAGTACGATTCAGAATATCCGTGATGAAGCAACACGAGCTACGAAGACTCCTAGAGCACCTCCATCAAAGAAAGCAAAGACTGTTCCTGAGTTGGAATAAAAAATTAGGGTGTTGGAAGAGAATCAAGAGAAGATGATTGCTACCTTAGGAAACGTTACAAGAGAGTTGGACCTTATTCGCAATTTGATCCTTGGCGTGAACACACTTCAAAACGCGGTTTAAAATGTTCTCACGCAAGATAAAGGTCCAGAACGCATCACCGGTAACCAGCCACGCGCTGGTTAAGATACATTTTCTAATTCTTCCTTTTTAGTGTAGATTAGTTTACTTGCTTTGAGTCTTTTTCGAGTCGTGGGGACACGTCTCATTTTTGAGTTTGGGGTGGGGTTCGTTGCCTCATCCCAGTTTTTATGTGTTATTTGTTTTACTTGCTTTCAATAAAAGAATTTTCGAAGTTGCGTTTGACTGTAGAAAATTTTAAATATCCCTTTAAGCATACTTTTGATGAATCTATGATAGTAAATAGTGGACGTTAGGGATTAATACGAAACGCATTTAGAATTGCATGCAAACATAGGTAATTGATAGGTAAAATTAATGAACAATGCAAATGAAGTAAGCTTGTACTTAAGGAATATGTTTGCTGTGTAGAACGTGAAATCCTAATTAGTAGAGAACCCACCTAGATATGAACTAGAGACGAGCTATGTACTTACGAAAATGATAGGGGCAGTTCTTTATTAGCCATTTGTGACCTTTTTAGCCTTCTATTCCTTGTATTATTTATTATCCGTCTTAGCCCACTTTGAGCCTTTAGCCTTTTCTTCTGTAGCCACGATATAATCCATTATCCCTTAGATTATTAGGCATGACCATATGACCCGCACTTGAATCACAATCCTAAGACATGTCTCGAGCTTGAGTTTGGGGTGGTGGGTCCACTTACGGGGAATTTATTGGGTAGGGATTGATGTGCTTTGTATTGTAGCACAATTGCAGATGATATATACTTGTAACCCTTTGCCGGGAATGAGAAAAAAATGAAAAAGAAAGAAAAATAAAAAAATTCAAAAATCCATACAGTAGGAACCGGGAACCTGGTTTCGCCAAAACAAGGAACCCGGTTTGCATCTGTACAAAAAAAAAGAAAAAAGAGAAAAGAAAAGAAAAAGAAAAATATGAATGAATAAAACATCCGGCAAAGTGAAATTTTTCTGAAAATCATCTTATTTGTAATGGGTAGAAATGGGACGCTAAATTGTTGCGTAAATGGGTGAGTGAGAACAATTTTGAGCGTAAACTCAAGCTCGAGGACATTTGCTGATGGTAAGTGAGGAGAGAGCCAAAAGCTCACTTCAAATTTACCAAATATACATCCACACCGTCCTTAAGCCAATATTAAAACCATAAAGTCCTAGTGATTTCTAAGTCCATAGTGAATTTATGATTCTGTTGATAGGGAATACACTAGGTGGAGCGTTCAAAGCGATTTAGGATTGAGGAACACCCTATAGCCATCATACAGAGATGAGTACAAGTATAATCTTCAAGCATTGCGACTTTAATTTTATGATTGAGATTATTTGTGTTTGATTTTGCGTTATAGATGTATGTGTATATTAGTTTCTAGAGTTTGCTATATGAGATTTATCTTAAGAATTGCTTTAGGTGTATTTGATAGCTTCTATTTGTTCTTACGTTTACTTCTACCCCTTTGTTTTATTTTGTTTTACTTTGTCGGGACGACAAAGGTTTGAGTTGGTGGTCTTGATTTCTCCCTAATTGTTCTTATTTTAGACCCTTGGGAGACATCATTTTTTATGTTTAATTGAATATTTTGATAGACTTTTAAGTTAAAAATGCAATAATCCGGAATTCCTATTTTATTTCTAGTATTTTTTATTTATTAAACTTTTGCGCGTAATCTTGTGTATTTTAGTGAAAAATTTGTAGGTTTTGAATATTAGCTAGGACAGGAATCCGAGAAGAGAATCAAAGATCGTGATATGGAGTCAAAGCTTGAAGATAAATCCCGATAGAACTATATTTTGGAACTGCAAATCTGGAAAACAGACCAAAGATTTCTGATTTCGAGGCACTTACGAGTTGATTTAGCCGCTGACATTTGAAGAGGATATGTTCCTTATCGAGTTACGGAAATTTAGCAAGTGATTTCAGGTCAATCGGAGTTATAACGAATCGGCTAGATCTGTTTTAGTGGAGGTGGTGCAGCAGTTACGGGATTTTGGGCTAAGTTAATGGACTTGGGCCTTCAATATTTCATTTAATTAAAAGATTAGGTCCAAGACCGAATTTGAGCTTATAAAAGGGTCTTTTGACTTCTATTATCCACACGACTCATTATTCATAAGCAGAAGCATTAGAGAGAAGTCAACGAAGGTGGAAGAAGAAAGCTGTAGAGCTGGAGAGTGTTTATATCTCCATTCTCAGCCAAATCCAATTCCGGAAATTAGGTTTTCTTTATTTTTAATTCTGTAAAACATTATGAGTTTTCTTTCTTTTAATTTAGTTTTCTTTTTAATTAGTATGAGCTAATTTTTTCATAGTACTTGAGAATGCATAACGGGTGAATTCCTATTCTGTGGAATTTCATATGTCTGAATTTGGGTTTCTAATATATTAAAATAAATTGGGTGTTTTACATTTTTCTGTAATTTGAGATTATTTACTGTTTTCGGAGTGATCAACCAAGAACAGGTGTTAGTATCTAGGATATTCCACATATATGGCGTGTGGATCATCCTGACGGAGGGTTTAGGTATGGACTTAATTACTCAATCTAAAATCGAAACTATTTGACTCTGACGAGCTTAGTTAATTTTAGGGCCAATGTGGTAAAATTACTTAATCATTCGAAAGTGGATCATGTTTACCCTGACGGGACAAGTGACACTCTAGAATAGTCTTGTAGTCCACCCTGATGGTGGTACAAGGAATTTAGAATCCCGACCAATGTTAATTGACCAATTTAACCCTTAAACAGCATATGTTATGAAATAGAATTAGGAGGATCCCTTGCGTCTCTCACGTAACGCCTTCTCATATTTGCGTCTTACATTCATTTACTCGCGTCTTATTATTTATTTGCATTTTCTTTATAGTCTTTCATTATTTTGAATTAATACAAACCAATAAATCACTCATTATATCTTTTACTTGATTCCATAAGTGCAACCATTCATTATTTAATAAGCATTGTAGTTAACCAACCGTCCCTGCGAACGATCCTAGTATCATTATTACTACTTGGGAGAACCGTACACTTGCGGCTGTGGTTCAATTACCTTTTGCATTTATTTTAGAACACACAAAGGACCACCAATGGATCCTTGACAACGGGGCCTCACAACACTTATGCGCAAACAAAACTCTGTTCAAAAGTTTGTGGAATCAACTAATGGCGAATGCGTGTACCAGAGTGACATATCCACTGCTACAATCCTTGGGAAGGGACAGGTTACCCTCAAACTCACCTCGCTCCGTAGAAACTTGGTCTCCAGAGCTCTTCTTAATAAAGTGGGACTCAAACTAGTTTTCTAGGGGGGGTGATAATTATTACCAGAAAGATGAGTTTGTGGGAAAAGGGTATTTACATAATAGTTTGTTTGTTTTAAATACTGTAACCCATGACTAGTGCCAAAATGATGAGTTTGTGGGTAAGGGGTTTTTTTCTTTCTCAAATAAGGGTTTATGTGTGGTTGAACCTTGTAACCTCTAATAAGGATATGTTTGAATGATTAGATGTGTGGAATTGTAGATTAGGCTATCTTTATTTTCTCTTCTATTAAAAGTTTAAAAATCGCTTTGACTAATAAGGTCGATGACTTTATAAAATATATGATATGTGTAGAGTCCAAAATCGTGGGAAAAAGACCTTATAATATGAAACCACAAGAATTCTAAACTACTAGAATTAGTATATTCAGACCTAAATGCTTTTATAAATTTCGCTAGTAACGTAGAAAACCCATACTTTATAACCTTCACAGGATACTATTCTAGGTTTATGAGAGTATATCACCTAATACTAAAAGTGAAACGGAATATGTTTTTATAAAATATAAGGTCGAGGTTGGAAACCAACTATTTTGCTAAATCAAAAAGACTTAAGGCGCGATTGTTGTTCTGAATTCCTTAAATTAGCTTTGTGATTAACGGAATTATCGAAGTGAAACGGAACATGTGTTTATAAAATATAAGGTCGAGATTGGAAACCAACTATATTGCTAAATCAAAAAGACTTAAGGCGCGAATGTTGTACTGAATTCCTTAAATTAGCTTTGTGACTTTAACGGAATTATCGACGAACATAGTGCCTTACACACCCCTGCATAATAACACAACTAAAGGCTATGATAATCGAATCTGGCCACTAACTTAAATGTGGGGGTGTCTAGTAAAGTTTCTCGAGTTCTAAGTACGGTCACAATTGGACCGAATACGATAGACTCAATAGTCATGGGAAATGACACGAATGTATAACTCGTCTTAATGAATTCATAGCCACTAGTGGTAGTCCTATTGAGAAGGACATGATGAATTCACGGTGAAAAGTGAGACTCAACATTCATGATAGAAATTAGGGAGACGTCCTTAATGATCTTATATGAATAAGTCCACAAAGTTCATGGCCCGCAAGGGGCGTTCCTTAAAGAAGCACTTGATAAACTAATTGAAGGGTGATGCTCGAGGGAACCATAACTTTCAGTAGGCTAGAGTATGTCCTGTGAGGGTCTCGATCGAAAACCATTAAGGTCAAGAGTAAGTTCACTTAAACAGTGGTAGTTGCCTCACTTCACTACGTGTCAATTCACATCGAAATATATTTCTACTTAAGTACAATTCACCCACCAAATACTGACAGTTATGGAAACTTGTTCACCTTCTCTCCTAAAGACCCTGAGTGGGGGATTGTTGGAATTTATTAGTAATTAAGTGTGTTTAAATTCATTTCAAACAACGTATTAAAATAATTCATTTTCATGTTCTTATAGGAGAAGTGAAAAAGATACTCTTTGTGAAGAAAATGTCTCACATAGGAGCAGAGATGGAAAATATATTAGCTTAAATAGCTTATCCATATATTACATACAAAAAACTAAAGGCTATGAAAGAAAAAAGGGAAATGGCAAAGCCCCACACAAGCCCACCACCACCAGCCCGGCCCGGCCCAGCCCAGCGAGGGCGATGGCGCCGGCGTGGCCTCATGTGGAGTTGGGGAGTTGGGGAGTAGGGAAGTTGGGGAGTTTGGGAGTCAAAAAATAAAAAAATGAAATTAGTTTTCGTAAGAGGCACTAGTGGAAGAAGACCAGTTCTTATAGTAGTATGTGTCAAGTCAAATCCTCTCAGCCAGAAGACACACGTGCACCAATTACGCACCAGAAGACAAACATCCACCAATTACGCACCAGTTAACTGTTATAGAACTTGGTCAACACGGTAATGAATTAAGTCAACATTGTGTCCAGGTTCATTGCTGAAATTAAAATGTGCAACAATACGTGTCAATCGAAACCGTCAATCAATTATGGAGGCAATCAAGGCATTAATTTGGACGTTTTCTGACAAGACTCTCCTCACCTACTCTCCTAAAAATACCAGCTCCTTCCCACTTGTTTAATCTACGAAACGAATCAGAAAAGAACAACAATAATTACTTTCTACTTCTCTAAATATTATTAGTGTAAAAACTCTAGAGATAACCATTACGCCGAAATATCTTTATAACGACCGTTTATTTCCGTGTAATTTGTGTTCGTTTTCCGATTCCGTGTAAGTTTCGTTTGTATTATTTCATTTACTATAATAGATAGTTTACTTGAAATTTAAATATTTCTTTTCTGTATTTACATTTCTATTGTTTTAAACTGGTGATTTTCCCCTTTTTCCAACATATATTATCAAAATTACATCGTTTGATCTTCGTGTTAACTGAAATTGGTAAATATATCTATGCTAGTAATGTAGAATGTTGCGAAAATGCCCATTTAGAATGCCTCAATACGATTGGGATATATACTATTTATTTTGTAGCACAAAGGTATATTTTCATATTATATATAACACGCAGACTAATGGTGAAATTTGCAACTACACACATCATTGATAGTTTCGAAGATTCCACTGATTAAATTAGATTGGCATGTCCCAAAGCCACGATATATTATGCAAAATATCGCACTATAGGTTCATATATTATGTAAAACTTATACCATAAACTTTGATATAAATTATGGAGAAAGAAAAGTTGTTGTTGGAGTTGTACTCACTAGGATCTGTATTAATATATCTTTTTTAATTACACTATATGTCCCTATACTATCCAAAATTGCATAATCAGTCTATGTATTAATATACAAAATTGCATTATAGGACTTGATATACTTTTTACTGGAAAGAGTAGATAGTTCTAGTTGTACTCGCAAGCATCTAGATTAGTATATTTTCTAACTGCACTATACGTACTTGTTCTATGTAAAAATGTCACTATGGGCTCTATATCGTCTAAAAATGAATTATAACCTTTGAAATAATATATATGGAAATAATAGTTGTAGTTTTAATGACTAGCATCTAGATAAATATCTATTAAATTGCACTATAGGTCCCTATACTATGCAAAAATTGCAACATAAGATTTTGAAACGGTCTTAGGTAATATTGTGAAGATTTCGAGACTGCGATATTCAGAACCCTATTTTTATTTTTACATTTTCGAAGGCGGACTTTGTCACCATTGCAATTCTGTTATCTTTGTCTCTTCTTTTGTTAGACAATATTTGAAATAAAAATTATCAACTTGGACATCATCCAATGATAAATCATCTAAAGTGAACATCAAATCAACAAATAATAAAGCCGATAAACAACTACATATAGAAACCTTGCTAAAAAATAGACTTTCCAAATTTCAAACTCTTGTCACATGTGTCAGCAGTAAAGTTCACAAATCGTGACTTGTTGAAATATTAATTTTTTGAATCATGTATCATTATGATTCAATAATTCATTTTAAAAATATAAACTTTTTTTTGTTATATGGGTGTCAGACTTGTTTGCAAATAGATCGATTAGTCCAATGAACAATAGGCATGCTTTTCCATGCATATCCCCGATAAGGTAGAATTAAGTTACCCGTATTTTGGAAAGAATTTAATATATAATATATATGTTTTTCTAAAATTAAAATTACTTATAACTATCAAAATAATTATGAATAATATTATATAATATAATAATATATTAATATAAATAATGTATTCTAGTATAAATAAAAGACCGCCATACTTAGTTTTTTTTTTCCGGTTGGTTTTATTTTTTCTATTCGAATTAATATAAGAAAAAGAAGAATATCGTTTGATATTATAATATTAATTTATAATAAATATTTAACAAACATTGTATCCATGAATGTGATATATACATAAAATGTATTTGTATATTTTCTTAAAGAAGGTTAACGTTTATAGAAACGAAGCCTAGGGAAAAAAATACCAGGTTACACTATTACAACGCGTTTCTTTAGGGAACAAATCTTTTGCGACTACATACAAGTAATCACTAGAGAAAACCCTTTAGCGACAAAATTGTATCATCGACGGCACAAGTCGCCCCTACCTTATTTTACATTAGCGTCTACTACTTGTTGTCGCAAATAACATCAAAGTAGTCGGTAGAGATATTAAATTTTTGCCGTATTTTTTATTGCTGTAGAATGTTGTTGATGTTGACCATTTTAATTGGAGACAAAATTTTGTCGCCACGATTATCTTTTACTAGTGATACATTCCAATGACTTAACGTTGATTGTCATAAAGAAGTTAAAAAGTTGGATAGACACGCATTTTATGAAGTTGTGAAGAATGACCATGTCACGAATAACATGTCTAGGTAATTTAATAAAAAAAATTCATAAAAAAATTCTAGTCCTCTCTTTGAGGTGGTTGATAACGAACTTCAAAAGAAAACTTGAACTTGTGAGTATAAATATTGTGTAATCACATTTTCGAAGGCGGTTTTTGTCTCCATTCTGTTATCTTTGTCTCTTATTTTGTTGAACAATATTTAAAATTATCAACTAGGAAATCATCCAAATGATAAATTATTAAAAGTAAGTACAGAACATTGGCTACTAATGCAAGTATGAACGATCTTTTTGGCAAGTATAGGATGGATTACACCCTGCCTCCGATGCGGGAACCGGGAATCATCAATCCTAACTCATCTGGAATAAATCATTGGTACACAAGTGATTTTTACATGTGACACATCTTTTAACTCACGAATTAAGTAGAGCAGAATTGGGATAGTGGGATAGTCTGAAGAGATACACGTACGGGCTATCGAGCGATTTACTCGAAATCGATATGGCGAACGGAAAAAGAGGTGATAACGGTCCTGGAAGCAACGAAGATGGCTATGGACAGCAGGAGACAAAACACTATTATCTGCTCAGATAATCTTGATCTGATTTAAGGTATTAGGTCGCTGCTAGCGGGCGTAGTGGAAGGTCAAACCTTATGTCAAGCGGATCATCGCGTGCATATTCTGAGACGTCTCAATGGCATGGCTTACCGAGCCGCGTGGAACGTTAGACAACGGGGTTCTCTAAATGTTTACCAGTTGGATCTTACACATCGATTTTCACGTCTACAAATTGGTTAATGGTTGTATTATAATATCTAAGTTTTACATTGTCACAAAAAAAAGTACTGAACGTTGTTGATATTCTTGAGATAAATATAAAGATTTAAAACATGATGCAAAGTGACTCCGTTCTGCACTTTGACTCTCCATCCCAGTGATGTGCTGTCTAGTAGCCTCACGCACAGTTATGGTTTAGAATTTGCTGTGCCATAAGTCATTATTTCTTAACAAATGTTTCTTTTTATGTGGCCCAAATATTGGCTATTCGAGCTCAAGTTAGTATAGATGAAGAATGTCTCGCTTATTTTGAAGAAATTGGACAAAAACCTTCTTTAAGGTTTGCAATTTAGTCCCTTATCTTTACTTAGTCCACCATGTTGAATATGGAAGGCATATGGGTCAAAGCTTCTTCACTAAAATTTAAACTTCCACGAAGATTTGCTTAACTTAAAGTCTCCAGCCACTTAATTTGCAATTTCTATATGAAATGAACTTGGAGTTAGATTTAGGATAATGGTCTGGTTACAAAACATAAATAACAAAATTAATATAGGTACTATATAGACGAAACAACATGGTGAACTGAGAAATTGTATGCATTGTATAAGACGAGAACATTACATCATCACTTTTTTTTTTAGTTTGAAATTCGAAACATTCAAAATATTTCTTTTTTGATTTTTTTTATTGATAATATAGTCTCATTTGTCAAGCAAGTAAAGCAACTAACCATGTATACAACACATGACTAATATGAAATTTTTGCTATTCAATTGTACCAAATCTATCTGATTACTAGCCATTTTCCAATTGTTCAAGGAAAACTAATCAACATACTCAAGAAAATATGTAGATAATAACATCTTATAAAACATGATGCAAAGTGTAACACTTCTACAAGCACATTGTATCCTAGATAGTAAGCAATAATAAAAATTAACACAAACAGAAAGATAAAACTGATAATAAACTGAATAGCAATGTCAAAGTGAACAAGGATGTATCGTATAAGGTAGATTTACTAAGGAATAAAATGAACAAATTGATTAATTATCACCTGACTAAAGTATATATATGCACGTATTCAAATGAGATGATCATTAGAATTAGATGAAAGAGAAAAAAGAAACAAAATAGCAGATAATACATTTTTACAGTTTCTTGAAATTCACGCATAAAAGAAGCATTACAAGACAAATCCAAAGCCTTATTAGCAACTACACTCAATTAGAATAGAAGGATATAATAATATGTATAGAGAAAAGAGCATATATGCCAAATGAGCTTCTAAGTTAATAACATTACCTTTATTTCATTCACTTCCACTGAAATATCAAGTAGTACTTGTAAAGAACAAAGTCATCTGTCAATACCATTTTTCCTACTTTAATATAATAAATTGGTGATACTACATCCTTGTAGTTAATAACCAACCTCGAGGAGGTGATCTGGGATTAAAAAAGGGCATGTATTAATACTATCCGGCATACGAGAAAAAGAGATAGATCCTTTTTACTCTTACTCTATTATTTGTCTTAATTGACAGAAAACACAATAGTTGTTGAAGGCTAGAAGGAACTAGGGAGTATGTATTTTAATAATTTAAAAACTTTAAAATAGTAAGAAATGGAAAATAGGGGGAATATTACCAATTGACAAAAAGTCTCAGCAAATAAGATAGCTAATAGTGTCATATGCTTGATAAGAATCACATGAATGGTAAAAGAATAAAATTAGATAGCTTATTTAATGATCCCAACCACCTCTTTAAAAAATAGACTCTCCAAATTCCTAGTTTTTTAAATAAATACTAAAGTTGTATAGAACAACATATTATGGGTGTTTGTATTATATAAAAAATATTATTTATAATCTATGCATTAAATCACAATAATGTCAGGATATAAAACAAAAGTAAAAAAAGAGAAGAATAAATAACATGTAGCTAAGAAACAAGATAAACCTCCAAGTTAGGAAAGATACTATTAAACTTCATAAACATCATTCAAGTTATGATCATTGGAGACATATGTATAGGGGAACCTTTTTTAAATAAATTTAGAATATCTTGTACAAAACATAACATGGATCCTCTTTAAAAGACTTAACTAATCCATAAATATTAACCTGGATTTTTTTATTTATTTAAACTTTAATTTATTCATTAATATCAAACTTTATACTTCATACCACACATTCTATCCAATAACAGCATTTTGTAAAAGTTTCGGTTTAATTATAAAAAAATAAATTGATCGTGACCAACTCAAACTCGGCTAAATTGTTTTTGTTTGATAAGTCAAACAAACAATATTTAACAAATTTGGCGCGACATGTTGTAATTCAAACTTGACTATATGATGTTTCCCTATTTGTCATGAATTAATCCTAGTTAGAGACATCATTTTTGGTGTATTTATTTGAGTATTGGTCGATTTTATCATGATCAGTACACCTTCCTATTTTGTGTCTTGAAATAACTATTTATTATTTTTAGAGCATATTGGGTTTAATTGTTTATTTTGTGTGAACCTTTAAAGATATATGGTAATTAATTAGAGTCCAAGTTAATTCTAAAAGATAAAGGAAAGAGGATAAACATGGAAATTGGAACAAAAGACAAGAATTATGAAAAAGAAAAAGATAAATTTGCCAAATAAATCTAAATTCCAGCAGCTAAGACCACAAAAGAGCTTATATCTCAAGATTGGCTAGTAATTTGGAAGAATAGTCTTCATCAAAGTTAAAAGAGCTTTCTGAGACTATGAATTTCAACTATTCAAACGTGTCAAACAGATAAGTATTGAATCAGTTACGGCCAAAACAAAACAGTAATAAAATCTTACCTTTTCTAGATTCTAGGGTTACGAATTTGAGTTGGGCTTAGAGTCCAAAACCTACCTTATACTCCAAGAAACGAATTAGATCTTCCTATACACTATAAATACAACCTCTTATCACAATAAAATCATCCTTGGTCACTCCTTAGGCCAGGAAGAAGCTTACAACAAGAAGAGAAGTTTGGAAGAAGTAAAATGCCATATTATGTCATCTTCAACCTTCAAATCTGTAATTCTTTTCTTTTCTTTCTTTAGTATGAACTAAATAATTTTAACTTGAGATTTAGCATATATGTATGAACCCTAGTTTTCTATTTTGATTTCGGATACTACGTTATTTAATTTGAATTCATGTTTTATATTCTGTTTATGTGTTTTGATTTAATGACTGTTTTCCTTGCTAGTGCACGAGTATAGGATTACCTTAATAGTAGTTAGATGATCACCTTAACTGATTGTATAATTATTGAAACACCACATAACGTCTAGAATAAGGTTTAGACCTGACAAATCAACCTAACTAGATAATTATTAGGTTATGTTTCGTGGTGTGTTTGTAGCCCTCTTATTCTCTCTCTAGGTCTAAGGTATGTGAATTTAGAATCCTGATTATTTCATATTACGGCCAAAACAAAACAGTAATAAAACTAGTGGGGATTACTTGCTAATATCTCGAGTTAAACTATCATACTACTTGCTTCTCTCTTTTATTTAATTTTCTGTCTTTAAATTTATTAGTTAATTGTCTTATTTAAAATCAACCAAAAATATATTCTCTTTTATTTTCTTGCGTAATAATTTGATCTAGTTAGTTATATCTGCACTTGAATATTTGCATAAGTTCGTCCTAACCTTCGTAGTCTCTGAGGAACGAATCTTACTTATTCATTAAAACTTGCATACGTCCTGTATACTTGCAAAACTGTACTAGGCTAGGGTGTCTACTTTTGCACTTATTTATATAATACTTTTATCACACCCTAGTCGAAATTAAGTTTTTGGCGCCACTCCCGGGGACTGCATCGTTAGTTTATTATGCACAATCAGTCCATTTATTATGCAAAATTGCATTTATAGGACTTGATATAATTTATTCGGGAAAGAATAGTTTCAGTTGTACTCAATAGCATCTGGATTAGTATTTTTTATAATTCTTAATAGATACTATGTTATTTACAAAATGCACTATGGTCCCTAGATCGTGCAAAAATTGCAATATATGCTTTGAAATAATATATTAAAGAAAGAATAGTTGTAGTTTTAATCATTAGCATTTGGATTAATATTTTTTAAATAAATCTATAGGTCCTTATACTATGCAAAAAATCGCACCATAAGCCTAATTAATATTTATACCAAAAGAACATTTGTAGATTAAATTTTTTTAATTGCACTATAGGTTCCTATACAATGCAATAATTGCATAATAGGTCATGTACAATGAAAATATTTCAATAAGTTCCCTATATTATTCCAAAATTGGGTTATATACCATGATATAATTTATAAGGAAGGAATAGTTCTAGTTTTGTTCAATTGCATTTGGATTAATATATTTTTTAATTTCAATAGCGGTCCGTATACTCTATAAAAATGGCTATGTAGGTTCCTATATTATGAAAAATTTGTACTAGAGGTCCCAATATTATCTACAAAATCCACTAGAGGTCAATATACTCTACCAAGAAAAACTCTATAGGCCCCTCTTTTAACTAAGCTTTACCTTCCTGTCAAATACATTTTGCCCATATTTTAAATCGATGGAAATAGTAATAAGAGACAAATATTTTATATTTTCTAGGAAAAAGAGGATCACATTAAGTTTGAAAAGAAGGCAAGGAGGTTATTAATATCAAGATACACAATTTATTAAGTAATGTGTGCACACATTCCATTCTCAAAATAGAAGATGTGATTTATTAAGTTTTAAAGGAGATAATCATATATATATTCAGACAAAAGAGAACAAAAAAGAAGCAAAACAACAAATAATAAAGTTTATAGTTTCTTGAAATTCACAACTAAAAGAAGTCTTATTAGTTATTTCACAGAATAGCTATGGAGAATAGGAGGGTATATAGAATTTGCAGAGATACCATATGATATGGGGCTAGGATGCTCATTCTGAAAGATTGCGGAAAAATGTGATATATGAGGGTTTATGAAGCTATTTGCCATTTTCTTAGGAGTCGGGCCTAATGGTGGTTTTTATTACAAGGATTTGCTTACTTGGCGGGAGGAGTAAGAATGTCAACAACGGGACAACATGTTTCGTATGATCAAGCTATTCTGTCAAAAGTTCCTGGAGAAGATAATAATGTTCTTCGTCTTGCGTTTTTTTTATGAATTTGTCTTGTGTTTAAATTATATGAGAGATAATTATGCAAAAAATGTTGCAAAATTCATTTTTAGTATTACGAACAAACCATCATACCTCAGGGCTACCAACCCCTTTTAAGAGGAAGAGGCCCAAAACAACACAAGAAAGGGTAAAAAATAGATATTCAAAAAATCTCCGAGCTTGAAGAGAGTGCCTAATCCCGACATGTGTCCAGAAAGGCCTTGAGAACCCTTCCATGGCCATACTATTAAGTTATTAGTGAATTTACTCTAGGAACTTGTTAGTAGTTTAATTTCATATGTTATAGTATATCATAAGTTCGCCTAACATAACATATCATAGTTTTATGTAACATATTATAATAGAGGTTTAAATTTATCTTGATTATAATAAATTTGAATGTTAACATAGCATAGAAAAAGTGTATAGCTCACCCAATATATTTAACTCAGGCTACAATAACATCGAGTTAACATTAGAGTATTTAGCTAATGGCTTACCTCTCTCGGGTCGTACGAACCTAAAGATACAAGTTGTACTTAGTTTTAAGATATTAGCAAACCCAGAAGAGAATTTCGCACATTCATTCGCTTTGTTGTTATTAACAACAACACTACACAACTTGAATGAAATGTTAACATATATAGTTGCATATGTTTTACACGTCATGACAATCACTAGAAAAAAAATACTTTTGTTCATATAAATATTGATTTTTTTTATTTATATTAACACTTTAACATGTAGTAATATTACCAAATTATTATTTATACCTACAAAACAAATTTGGGATAGTAGACACAAAAGAATGAATTGAATCCTTTATATGACATTGGGCCTTAAAACGAGCCAATTTTTTTTTAATATGTATGGGCTTCAATCTCTATATAAGTTGATTTCAATAATAATGATACTGTTGTTTTTTTCTTTTTTAAATTATTTTTTTCCTCACCAGGTCTCTTCTACTCTCTCTCTCTATCTGATAGATTAGAATCACATAAGTCTTGAATTTTTCAATTCATCAATTTACAGATCAAGATCCAAATAGCTTTGATTACCATGAAAGACACTACTCCCGCACAAGTCTTTAGCGACTAAATTTCTCGCGACTACTTGATGTAGTCGCTAAAGATAGAAGCATTCGCGACTACAAATCTCTAACGACTACATGGTATGTTTCGCGACTACCAAGTAGTCGTTAATAATTTTTGCTTTTTTCGACTACATGATGTAGTCGTTAATAATTAGTAAGTAGTCGTTAATGGGTTTTAGTATTTTTTAATTATTTTCCCACTGCCAACGTGTAGTGGCTAGAGTCATGATCATTTAACGACTACTTCATGTAGTCGTTAGTAGTTATTTCTAACGACTACAGTTGACTATTTGGCGACTACACGTGTAGTCGCGAGTAGTGTAGCGTGTTTTTAACAGCAACTTGCGAATGGCTTTACCCAATACACCATTATTATATAATTTCTCTTTCTTTCTCTCAAATATCTCCCAATTTTTTTCCACAATTCATCATTAAAAATTATTTCAACACTTGGAAAAGCTTTCCCGGTTCAATCATCAAGTGGGACCGCCTCAATTATCAATTTTTATTTCCAAACTTGCCCAAAAGTAGGTATTTTTTGTTCCATAAAACTCTTTCAATATATCTTTTACTTTCATTCAATTGTGTATTAAATGTTAAATAGTATCACTTATTAGGTATTTCAACACGTGGGCAAGCTTTCCCGGGTCAAACATCAACGTGGGGCCGCCTCAATCATCAATTTTTCATTCCAAATTTGCCCAAAAGTAGGTATTTTTTGTTACATAAAACTCTTTCAAATTTCTTATACTTTCATGCAATTGTATAATAAATGGTAAATATTATCACTTATTAGGTATTTCAACACGTGGACAAGCTTTCCCGGGTCAAACATCAACGTGGGACCGCCTCAATTATCAATTTTCCCTTCCGAATTTGCCCAAAAGTATGTGTCTTTTTCATCCTTTCCTTATTTGATTACAATTCTATAGTTAATGCTAAATATATAATATCATTATGTATATATCTATAATCATTTATTAATTTCATGTGAATTATAAATAATTATATTAAGTATATATATATATATATATATATATATATATATATATATATATATATATATATATATATATATATATATATATATATATATATTTATATTTTTATATATATAAATATATATATATATTTGTATGATATATTATTGTATGTTGCTATATTTTGTATGCTTTTAATGTTATATTTATGCATTTATTTGGTGATGTGATATTTTGTGTGCTTTTAATTCTATATTTATTTATTTAATCGGTGATGTAATAATTTTTTTCATTTTATATTTATTTATTTAATCGGTGATGTAATAATTTTTTTTTATTCATTTATGTAATTGGTGATGTAATAATTTTTTCTCGTTTTATTTTTATGTATTTATTTGGTGATGTAATAATTTTTTTCTTTCATTTTATTTATGTTGTATTCTTTCATATTATAATAGTTGACTATGGCTTCGGGTATTGATAAGAGTTGGATTGGTACGGCTCATAAAGTTTCGCGTGAATTCATTAAGGGGATAGAACCATTCCTTGCTTTTGCTGAAAAAAATAAACATCCTGGTGAAGAAACAATTTATTGTCCGTGTAATCAGTGTTCGAATTATCGTAGGTATCCGGTTGACAAAGTTAGGTCACATCTGTTACTGCATGGGGTTTTGGAGACGTATGATATTTGGACAAAGCATGGTGAGCCCGTGGATATTCCAGAGACTCGATATGAAGAAAATGAAATGTTGGATGTATACGATGATTTGAGACCTAATTACGAGGTTGGTGGTCATTCTGGTGACACCGAGATCACAGACTCTTACAGTACAGCTCATGACAAATTCGAAAAGATGTTCTCCGATTTAGAGACCGAGTTATACCCTGGTTGTGATGTCATGAGTTCATTAAATTTCATTGCGAAGCTACTGCACGTGAAGGTGAAGAACAAGTGGTCTAACACGTCTTTCACCGAGTTGCTTCAGCTTTTATGCCGTGTGTTGCCCAAACCTCATACGTTGCCCGATTCATACGAGGCGTGCAACAAGAAGTTAAAAAATTTAGGTATGGGTTACGAGACCATCGATGTTTGCGTGAACGATTGTGCTTTGTTTTACAAGGAGAATGCCTCCCTTGAAAAGTGTCCAGTATGTAATGAATCCAGATGGGACCCGAAGAAGGGTCTGAAAGTAGCGCATAAGAAACTCAGATATTTCCCGATTGCCCCTAGGCTGCAGCGACTTTATGCTTCGAGGCACACTGCCGAAAATATGATCTGGCACCAAACAGGGAAGAATACAGATCCAGGTTTGTTGCGTCATCCAGTTGACGGAGACAGTTGGAAGAGATTTGTTCAGTTACACGAGGAGATGATGGCGGCTATTAACGAGCTCCGAGTGTCCAGCGGTCTTCCCCCATTCCCCCGCCCTGAAGATTCTACTAGCACCACGCCTGCACCTTTTTCGATGGCTACTGTGAATGATGCCATCGCATACGTTAATCAGTTGAGGGCGGATAAAGACGAGACCCCCTTCCAGCCTATGAATGCGGGCCCCACTCCTCCTAGCGATGACTCAGATGACTCAGATGATGATAGTAGTAGTAGTGGTGAAGATGTTGAGAGGGATGTTGATTTGGATGAAGATGATGACGTGCTCGGGAATGAGGAAGACATTTATAGACGGCAAGGATTTTAGTGATGTTTTATTTATTTTATTTTAAGACTATTCGGATTATTTGGGTTGGTTTGTATTAAGACTTTATTTTTTTTGGTTTGTACTAAGACTTATGTAATGGTTTTATGTTTGGTGACTTTTACCTGGCTTGACCAGGTTTGACTTTGACCTGGCTTGACCGGGTTTGACTTTGACCTGGCTTGACCGGGTTTGAATTTGGTTTAATTTAATATTTTAATTAATTATTTAGAATTGTTAATTTTATTATTATTTTTATATTTTCTATTTTTAAAAAAAAATAAAAAAATATGATTTTCGAATTATTTTTAATTACAGAATTGCAATTAAAAAAAATTCGAAAATTGTGTTTTTTTATTTTTTTTAAAAATAAAAAATTATTATTATCGACTACATTGTAGTCGACATTGACTACAAAAAGTAGTCGCCATATCTTTAGAAATTAACGACTACATTGTAGTCGTTGATGTTGTTCACGTTTCTCGACTACAAAGTAGTCGCTAGAAGTTGCGTTATCTAGCGACTACATTGTAGTCGTTAATACCAACCCAAGCTATAACGACTACTTATTGCCCAGTAGTCGTAAGGTTTAGCTTCTAACAACAAGTTTATCGCGACTAATTTCTAGCGACTACTTGTAGTCGCTAGAACCATGAACTAACTTCTAGCGACTACTTTTTAAACTTCTAGCGACTACTCATGTAGTCGCTAGTAGCTTGACGCGAAGTAGTGAGAGCCCCTCATGGTACATGTTCTGTCTTTTCAAATTTCATAAATTAGAATCACATAAATAGTCTTGAATTGTTCAATTCATCACAGATCAAGATTCAATTAACTTCCTATTACAATAAAAGAGCCCCTCACGGTACATGTTGTTACTCCCATTATTTTAATTATTTCATAAATAAACAGAATCCAATTAGATTTCTATTAAATATATCGGGATTAGTTTAGATAATTATTTTAATCAATTATTTAGTTATATAATATTTGTTACAAATATGTTATATAAGTTATTTTATATTGTTGGAAATTTGATTTTGCTTATTTCATTATGTTTAAGAATGTCAAACTAGAGTGCTACTAAAAGTCTATATGTAGTCGAGATATTGTAAGTATCTGCTATGTAGTGGAGGAGCCATGAATTTTTTAATATTCTTATTAGTGTAATTTCACTTTAAGTCTTTATTTTAGGTAAAATATTTATTATATGTCTTTGTTAGTCCAAACTAATGGTATATATAAATGATAAATAGTTAATACTTACATTTGGATGTTGATATATTGATATATTGATATATATATATATATATATATATATATATATATATATATATATATATATATATATATATATATATGTTCTAAGTATTAGATTTCTATAGTTATTTTAAAAAGTTAGTGTTAAAGTCTGGTTTGATTGTTTTATTATATGGACCCATTACCCATTATGATTTAATTTAAAATTATAGTTATCCTTGTATGATATATAAATGCACATACATATATACTAACATTATTTTCTTTTATTTTTTCAGTTGAAGTTTATTATAGAGTGAATACCATATGATCGTTGACCATGACATTTCACCTTATATCAAGTTTGCAGACTTTGTAACTTGAGGAATACAGGTTCAACCAAAATCAAACCCATGCATAGTTTAAATTGCACTATACATGCCTATATTAAGCAAAAACTGCATTACAGATCCCTATATTATGAAAAGTGTACAATAAAATCCCTTAATGAAACAAATTACACTGTACATCCCTATATTATGCGAAAATTGAATTATAGTTCCCTATATTATGAAAATATTTACTATAAATACCTGAAGTATATAAACATTGCACTGTATGTCCCTATATTTATGCAAAAGTTGCATTACATGTAAAAAAAGTGTACTATAAATCCCTATACTATACCAAGATTGCACTATACATCCCTATATACATATTCCTATATTATGAAAATTGTAAAATAAAATCCATTTAAAATTAATAAATTACACTATACATCCCTATATTATGCAAAGATTGCATTACAGGTCCTTATATTATGATTTACTATAAATACTTAAAGTATACGAAAATTGTAGTATACGTCCCTATATTTATGCAAAAGTTCCATTACAGGTCTCTGTATGGTGAAAAAAGTGTAATATAAATCCCTATAATGTACAAAGATTGCACTATATGTCTCTATATTTATTGAATAATATAAAATATTGTTTTTGGTTAATTTTTTCTGAATCTAGCCATTAAATACTTTTCGCAAAATGGTCCTGAAGAGAAAGTAGTAAGCGTGTTGTTAAATTACTAATTTACCGTTAAATAAAATGATAAATATTATTATATGTATTTCATAGAGATTATTTGTAGCAGAACTGGATAATATTGAGACATCTTCATGTCTTATAACACCAACTAAAGCAAGTTATGACAAATTTTTATTATTTATTATTATTATTTTACATAGATTTGAGTAATTATTGAATTAATTTTTTATTTATGTAGCTTTCTTTTGAATGGACAAGCAGTTGAGAAAAGTACAAATGTGTCCATGGTATGATTAATCTTCTATATGATCTTATTTAAACCATTATATGCTGAAACTAATTAAAAATAAATAAAAAGTGTATTTTTTTTAGGATACTAGGCCTAAGATGCCTACACATGTACATAATTTGCTACAATATGGAATAAATATACTTCAAGCTGTTGGTGATTTCAATGGTAAATATATATAGGGGGTATTTGGTAATTTAGTAATATATTAGGAAACTTTATTAACACTTACTAATTGTTTAAATTTTGTGAAGGTCTATATATTGTAGTAATTGCTTACATGAGCATGACATCTACTTCAAATCATTCTACCCTTCAAGATTACGTGGGTCCCACACTTTCTATGGAAGATTCAGGTAGGCAAAAAACTTCATCTCTGTCTAAACACTAGTAATTAAATTATATTATTTAATTTATTTAATTTTACCCTTTCTATTGTATAGAAACATTTCGAATTTCACTTCATTGTCCCTTAAGGTATGTAATCATATCCTTCATTAACCCTTTTATTACACTTTAGGGGATCTATAGTGCAATATATTCATAATATAGGGAGCTAATATTGCAAATATCTTTTTTCTCTATTTTTGAACAGTTTCACGCATATAAAAATTCATGTAAAAGGTCAAATGTGTAACCATCCTCAAGTAAGTTCATGTTTTAATAATTATATTCTATAATTTTTTTTTTTAATAGTTCTTCGATAATGAGAGTTATATGAAGATTAATTCAAGTGTACCATTTTAGAAATGTCCATTTTGTACCAAAAATCTCAACTTCACGGAGATTCGTATAGATCAGAATATGGTGAAGGTAAGTAATGATTTTGTATATATTGCCTCAAAGGTCCCTCTATCTTTCGTGCTTTTTCGTAAATATACCCCAATCTTTTCAAATGTGCATTTCAGACCCATGTGCTATCTTTGTAAACTTATGAATGACCAAGTTTTTCACAATTTTCACTTTGCCCCATTATTGAAAAATATAAACATTGCACTATATCCCTATAACAACACGCTTATTTTTATGGGATAATTGAACCGTTAGTCCGTGTGGTCCCTGAAATAGGAGTCTTTTAGTCCCTCTGCTCTGAAAATAACACAAAGGTTCATATATTGACCATAAGTACCTATTGTGGTATTTTCCAAAGGAGGGACATGGTATTTTCCGAAGGAGGGACAGTAGGATTCCTATTTGGCAGACCACATGGACTAATGGGGTAATTAACCCAATTTTGGTGGTAAAAATTGTCTAAACTAGTAATTTACCATTATACATTTTTATTAAAGGATGTTACATTCAGTCAAAAATGCAAGGGTCCTAAAGAGTTTTCTTGGTATTTACGCCTGATTGACAAGGCCATTTAATAAGACCACTCTCTCCTAGCCTCGCGCGGACTCATAACAACCAGGGTAGTGGTGGTCCGGCAATGACAATATCCGTTCACTGGGTCCTGAGATAGAATATAGCACCACCACCACCAAACACTGATTGGATATTATCTACAAATTACTTTTATCCGGTGCAAGATTCACATTTAGGCTCATCGCATTCATTCCAGCAATATGAACAACATGTAAGTTACATTTTTACCCCTTGAAGTAACTGTTTTACATGAAGCCTGGTCCATACTGATTTGCTTCTGTTCAATAGGAAGTTGGCCTTGCACGGGCTTTTATTCACCAGGGTTCTTCTTCAAGCCCGACAGTGAATATAGCACCACCATTACCACAACCATTACTACCACTACCACCACCAGTTTCATGAATCTGGAAGAAGAAGATAATTAGTGGGCCTTGTCGGGAAAAGAATACGAGGAAGCTTTACAAAAATACAGGCTGGGTCCCACAAACAGTCCCACACCAGGGAATAGATTTGACAATGTTAAATCGTATAAACTGCATGGTTTTGTGTGTGTGTTTTTTTTAAAACAAATTGTGGGCGAAACACTTTGCTAGTGTTGATACTTAGTATATTTAATGCTATGTGTGCACTTTTTACTAGTTTTGTATTCTTTGGAGAAAGGAGTTTGATTATAGTTAGCTGATAAGTTTTTTTTAAAGTTGTGATACAATCAGTGTGTTTCATTTATATAAAAATATCAAGGTTTGATGAAGGTGTGATACATAGTGTCTTAAGTTAGGAGTCAAATATGTAACGTGAGTCAAATGTGTGTAGTGCAAATGCTTGGAAGTATAATTAGACCGGTTTTACTTGGAATATATTTATAATACAGATAAAAGTGGAGTATTTTATTGTTTGAAAACTATCCATTCACTTGCTACCGAATAATCTAAAGGACAGAAGAATATCAAGGAGAAAGTTTCGATTGACATTTGTTGTTACGGTGATAGATCAGAGAAAGTACTTCTTTAAATATTTTGTTGGTGGTTTGACAACAGTATTAATGGTAAAATAGTTTCCTTTTAATACATAATTGCCCAACTCATCTGAACGCAGGGGTAGAGCCCTGAGCTATGGTAAAGATGCGATAAATAGAGAAGCGGTTTAAATTAATTTTTTTTATTTGTTACGTTATAATTAATACTTTTTCTTATTAAAAACGCACTACAAGTTTATTTTCACTAACTCATATAATTTCACTTTGGTTAATATCTATCATTTCAGAACTAATAAAAATGAAAAACCAATGACCAAATAAACAAAAAGTTATCTTTTAAAATATATTCATTCTTATGTTTCTTGATATTTTCAATTTCAATTTCTCTTACATTAACATAGATCATTATTTCATTGATCATGTAATCATTTGGTTAAACTTAAATAATATTATTATTTTTTCCATATAAATTATAACTATTATTAATTTACCAATTAACGAGGATTCACTAAAGAAAGGAAAGAAATAAGCTAACAATTTTAATGTTCGAAAGAACAAGAAGAAAGGGAACAAGAAAAGAGCACCTAACATTCCTCCTAAAGGAAAGTGTTACAAATGCGGATTGAAAGGTCACTAAAAAAATGCAAACCAGCAGGTAGCTTTTCTTTTGTCATATGATACAACTTTTTTGTAGTGATTCTAATTGATTGGACTCTTTATCCACTAATCCCTTTGATGTTTAATGATTTACAAATAACATGGAAGTTGAAAAGTAAAAAATAACCAAGGTTGCAAGCATATGGAAGTTAGTTAGGTAATTCGAGTTTCTTAGTCATAGTTCAGATTTCTTAGGTAAGACATTTCATATTATTGTATTGGATGATAGATCAAACGTTTTCCAGATCAAATTATATTCAAGATTGAGTATTTTTAGATATGCCTTGTTTTTTTGAGGCGTCGGATATTCATATTACCTAACTTACATTAGGAGAAGTTGTTCTACAATTAAATATTATTAGGCAGATAGTTACCTTCAAATATCTCTTCCTTTAAGGTAAATGTATTCTTAATATATATAGTATATAACTCATAATAAATGTTTAGGTTATGACATTCCTCAAAATAAGGAAGTGTGAAAAAATACAAGGCTATTTGTAAATGATCATAGGGGATACTTGATAATCCTAAAACATTTAGGTGACCATAACTTGAAGGAATAGATCATCGCGATCATTCTTCAAGATGAGTCATGGATCTCTTGAGTGTAATTCTTATCTAGATTTAATCCTTTTAATAAAGATAAATAAAAAACACACTGAAAAAAATTAACTTTAGATTTTATCGAATCAAAATTTAAACCCGACCTAAGATAATGCTACCCTTGAAGTCATTCATTGAGTTAAGTTTAAACAAGGCAAATTCAAAACTTCTGGTAAAAGTTAGAAACATAACGGTGCTTGTTATTGTTGTGGTAAAGAAGGTCACAAAGCTTTTGAGTGTACGCTTAGAGCCGTTCCTGATCCAAAACCTGCTGCAAATCTAACTGAAACTGAAAAAATTATCGTCGCGGTAATGGGTGAGGCTTACTTGGTGGAAAACAAAAACGAATGGATCCTTGACACCAGGGCCTCACTACACTTCTGCATGAACAAAACTCTATTCAAAAAGTTTGTGGAATCAACTAATGGCGAATGCGTGAACTAGAGGGACATATCCACTGCTACGGTCCTCAGGAAGGGACATGTTACCCTCAAACTCACCTCACTCCGTAGAAACTTGGTTTCCAGAGCTCTTCTTAATAAAGTGGAACTCAAACTAGTTTTCTAGGGGGGGAATAATTATTACCAAAAAAGATGAGTTTGTGGGAAAAGGGTATTTACATAATAGTTTATTTGTTTTAAATACAGTAACCCATGACTAGTACCAAAATGATGAGTTTGTGGGTAAGGGGTTTTTTCTTTTTCAACTAAGGGTTTATGTGTGGTTGAACCTTGTAACCTATAATAAGGATCTATTTGAATGTTTAGATGTGTGGAATGGTAGATTAGGCTATATTTATTTTCTCTTATATTAAAAGGCTAAAAATCCCTTGGACTAATAAGGTCGATGAGTTTATAAAATATATGATATGTGTGGAGTCCAAACTTGTAGGAAAACGACCTTTTAATATGAAACCACAAGAATTCTAGACTACTAGAATTAGTATATTCAGACCTGAATGCTTTTATAAATTCCGCTAGTAAAGGAGAAAACCCATACTTTATAACCTTCACAGGATACTCTTATAGGTTTATGAGAGTATATCTCCTAATACTAAAAGTGAAACAGAACATGTTTTTATAAAATATAAGGTCGAGGTTGGAAACCAACTATTTTGCTAAATAAAAAAGACTTAAGGCGCGATTGTTGTTCTGAATTCCTTAAATTAGCTTTGTGACCTTAACGGAATTATCGAAGTGAAACGGGACATGTGTTTAAAAAATATAAGGTAGAGATTGGAAACAAACTATTTTTCTAAATGAAAAATACTTAAGGCGCGAATGTTGTTCTGAATTCCTTAAATTAGCTTTGTGACTTTAACGGAATTATCGACGAACTTAGTGCCTTACACACCCCTGCGTAATGACACAACTAAAGTCTATGATAATCGAATTCAGCCCACTAACTTAAATGTGGGGGTGTCTAGTAAAGTTTCTCGAGTTCTAAGTACGGTCACAATTGGACCGAATACGATAGACTTAATAGTCATTGGAAATGACACGAATGTATAACTCGTCTTAATGAATTCATAGCCACTAGTGGTAATCCTATTGAGAAGGACTTGATGAATTCACGGTCAAAAGTGAGACTCAACATTTATGATAGAAAACAGTTATCTTATATTAATAAGTTCACAAATTTCATGGCCCGCAAGGGGCGTTCCTTAAAGAAGGACTTGATAAACTAACTGAAGGGTGATGTTCGAGGGAACCATAACTTTCAGTAGGCTAGAGTATGTGTTGTGAGGGTCTAGATCAAAAACCGTTAAGGTCAAGAGTAAATTCACTTAAACAGAAGTTGGTAGTTGCCTCATTCACTACGTGTCAATTCACATCGAAATATATTTCCACTTAAGTACAATCACCCACCAAATACTGACAGTTATGGAAATTTGTTCACCTTCTCTCCCAAAGACCCTGAGTGGGGGATTGTTGGAATTTATTAGTAATTAAGTGTGTTTGAATTCATTTAAAACAAGGTATTAAAATAATTCCTTTTCATGTTCTTATAGGAGAAGTGGAAAAGATAATCTTTGAGAAGAAAATGTCTCACATAGGAGTAGAGATGGAAAATATATTAGATTAAAATAGCTTATCCATATATTACTTACAAAAAAACTAAAGGCTATGAAAGCAAAAAGAGAAATGGCAAAGCCCCACCCACGCGCACCACCTTCAGCCCGGCCTGGCCCAGCCCAGTGACGGCGATGGCGCCGGCGTGGGCTCGTGGGGGAGTTGGGGAGTTTGGGAGTCAAAAAATGAAAAATGAAATTAGTTTTCGGAATTGGCACTAGTGGAAGAAGACTAGTTCTTATAGTAGTATGGGTCAAGTAAAATCCTTCCAGACAGAAGACATACGTGCACCAATTACGCACCAGAAAACAAACATCCACCAATTACTAATGTTTATTTTTTAATTGAGTCAATATATAATTACTAATTATTTTTCACTAAAACAGGTGAACGTAAAAGAAGGAGACCTAAGGCTGCCACCTCTATCCGGACAGCTCAGGAGACCCTCAGGAGAGTCGGCTGGCCCATTCCAGTTGACTTTTCTGTCATAGACGGCCCCTGGAACTTCGTCGGCCCATATAGCAAACACGTGGGTCAGGTGGCTGGTAATGCTGTTCGAGATGCTGTTCCCCCTTGCTACAAAGAATGGAAAGAGGTCCCCGACCATAACAAAGGGGTAATTATGCAGCGACTGCAGCAGTTTTTTGATTTGGAGGAGTGGAGGAGGCGAGGGGATTGGAATGAGATAGTTAAGAGGTTGACTTCGATGACATCTGGAGCCTACAGGCGCTACAAGTCGGATTTGAAGAACGACTACTACTACACGGGTGAAAAGCCACCAGATGTTGACCCGGTGGTTTGGGAGAAGACGTGTAAGATGTTTGATGACTTGGCGAAACAGGTAGAAAAAAATGATTTATTAATTATTTTATACATTTTTTTACTGAATTTTATAACTATTTCTTTTTTATTTGTAACAGAGTCAGGCTGATATAAATAAGAAGAATCGAGAGCAGCAGACAGTTCCGAGCAAGGCGGGGTCAAGGAACTGGTCACAGACTCGGGAGGTGATTATTGAGGTATAAGTTTTAAAAATTAAAATTTAATTTAGTATTTTATTTAATTTAATTGTATAATGTCCAGGGGAAGCTGAAGACGGTGACGAAAGAGCCGTTAACATTTACAGATGACGAGACCCAGGAGGAGATGGAGCTTCCTCCTTTAAGCGGCTATTTCGACCACCTTTCATATGATGCGGCTACGGATAGCTGGCGTGACCAGCGTTTGGAGAAAGCTAGTGTAAGTCTTTTTTAAAAAAAAATTGATTTAATTTTTTTTATTTTAAATTTTTTTTTACTTAATCTAATTTATTTTTAAATTGAAATCTAATTGCAGGGTGTTCTTCGGGAGAAGATGAAGAAGAAGGTTGTGCAGGCCGGAACGGAGGGTACTGAAGTTAGCATCCAGGAGCAGATGGATGCCATGCTCGAGACGATCATGGAGGTCCTACACCCACCCAAGACTAAATACTGGGTCCCTACCATTGGTCCGGTCCGGAAACGATCCAGTACTCCTCCACAGCCGGACAGGGAGAACGAGGAGTATCTTAGGGCGATTCTGGCTGGGATGAACGAGCTTCGCGTGGCTCAAAATATGGCACCTATACCGGATCCAGCCTCCGCAGCACCCGGGACCGTAGCTTCTTCTAGTAGGCCGAGTCAACCCCCGAGCATGGCAGACACTCTCTTCGAGGCAGTGAACAGCATGAGAATCGCCCATGGAATGCCGCCGATCAGCAAACCCGGGCCCACTAGGGAAGAGAGAGGAGATGAAGAGAGAGGAGATGAGGAGAGAGGAGAAGATGAAGAAGATCACCATTTGAGTGATAATTAAGTTATCTTTTTTTTTTAATTTGGTTTGTTTGTATGTTTAAGACTTTATTTATTTCCGTATGTTTGACTTTGACTTTGACTCGTTTGATGTTGACTTTATTTATTTCACGTTTATTATTTGAATCGAATTATCGTATTTTATATGTATTTTTGGATTTTTATTCATTTATAATTTTGCATTATATTTAAAATCAAACTAATAATAAAAACTAAAATTTAAATAATAAAGAAAAATAAAAAAGTAAAAAAAATGAAAATTAAAAAAAAAAAAAAAACGAATAGCGACGACCCTTGTCGTCGCTAAACTATTAAATAAAATAAATAAATAATGATTTTCGATAAAATGTAAAAAAAATAAAAAATAATAATTATTATTAGCGACGACATATCTGTCGCTAAACTTTGTCGCTATTTAATTAAAAAAAAAAATTGAAATCGATAAAAAATTAATTAAAAACTAATTAATCAATTAGCGACGACATGTCGTCGCTAATATGTCGTAGCGAATTCGTTAAATCCGCGACGCCAATCCTCGTGGGTAAATTCCCAAGGAACTAGTCACGAAATCACAATTATTCGTCGCTAATCTAAAATTAGCGACGCCAGGATAGAGACGACAATTTAGCGACGAAATGTCGTCGCTAAACGACATTAGCGACGATTATGCCCGGATTCGCGACGACGCGTGTCGTCGCGAAATCAGGCGAATCCAGTAGTGGCACCAATTAACCGTTACAGAACTTGGTCAACACGAGAATGAATTAAGTCAACATTGTGTCCAGGTTCATTGCAGAAATTAACACGTGCAACATACGTGTCAATCAAAACAGTCAATTAATTATGGAGGCATTCAAGGCATTAATTTGGACGTTCTCTGACAAGACTCACCTCACCTACTCTCCTATAAATACCAGCTCCTTCCCACTTGTTTAATCTACGAAACAAATCAGAAAATAACAACAAAATAATTACTTTCTACTTCTCTAAATATTATTAGTGTAAAAACTCTAGAGATAATCGGTACGCCGGAATATCTTTTTAATGACCGTTTATTTCCGTGTAATTTGTGTTCGTTTTCCGATTCCGTGTAAGTTTCGTTTGTATTATTTCATTTACTATAATAGATAGTTTACTTTAAATTTAAATATTTCTTTTCTGGATTTACATTTCTATTATTTTAAACTGGTGATTTTCCCCTTTTTCCAACATATATTATCAAAATTACATCGTTTGATCTTCGTGTGAACTGAAATTGGCAAATATACAGATGCTAGTAATGTAGAATGTTGCGAAAATGCCCATTTAGAATGCCTTAATACGATTGGGATATATACTAATTACTTTGTAGCACGAAGGTATATTTTCCTATTATAGATAACACGAGGACTAATAGTGAAATTTGCAACTACACACATCATTGATAGTTTAGAAGATTCCAATGATTAAATTAGATTGGCCTGTCCAAAAGCCACGATATATTAAGCAAAATATCGCAGTATAGGTTCATATATTATGTAAAACTTATACCTTGACTTTGATATAATTTATGGAGAAAGAAAAGTTGTTGTTGGAGTTGTACTCACTAGGATCTGTATTAATTTTTTTTAATTGCACTATATGTCCCTATACTATCCAAAATTGCATAATCAGTCTATGTATTAATATACAAATTTTGCTTTATAGGACTTGATATACTTTATACTGGAAAGAGTAGATAGTTCTAGTTGTACTCGCAAGCATCTAGATTAGTATATTTTCTAACCGCACTATACGTACTTGTTCTATGTAAAAATGTCACTATGGGCTCTATATCGTCTAAAAAATGAATTATAGCCTTTGAAATAATATATATGGAAAGAATGGTTGTAGTTTCAATGACTAGAATCTAGTTACATATCTATTAAATTACACTATAGGTCCCTATACTATGCAAAAACTGCAACATAAGATTTTGAAACGGTCCTAGGTAATATTGTGAAGATTTCGAGACAGCGACATTCGGGACCGTATTTTTATTTTCACATTTTCGAAGGCGGTCTTTGTCACCATTGGAATTCTGTTATCTTTGTCTCTTCTTTTGTTGGACAATAATTGAAATAAAAATTATCAACTTGGACATCATCCAATGATAAATCATCTAAAGTAAGTGCGGAACGTTGTTGATTCAGATAAAGATAAAGATAGGAAACATGATGCGAAGTGAAGCACTATATCCTAGATACTAAGCACTAATATGAATTATCAAAGAATATATCAAAATAAAATAAGTATTAAACTAAAAACATGGTTATTATGAATTACAAATAAAATTCACTTATGCAAAGTTCATAAACTTTACCTTCCAGTCGAATATATATAACCCATATTTTAAACCTATGAAAATAAATATAAGAGAAAGATTTTTTTTGATTTTTTCCGGAAAAGGAAGAAAACAATAAATTAAAAAAGAAGTAAAAAAGGTAATTAATACATCTATAAGTAAGGTATACACACATTTCACTCTCAAAATGAAAGATAGGAATACACAAACTTCCACGGAGATAATAATATATGTTCACACAAAAGTGAACATCAAATCAACAAATAATAATGTCGATAAACAACTACAGTTAGAAACCTTGCTAAAAAATAGACTTTCCAAATTTCAAACTCTTGTCGAATGCGTGAGCAGTAAAGTTCACAAATCGTGACTTGTTGAAATATTAATTTTTTGAATCATGTATCATTACGATTCAAATATTAATTTTAAAAATATAATCTTTTGTTTTGTTATATGGGTGTCAGACTAGTTTGCGAATAGATCGATTAGTCCAATGAACAATATGCATGCTTTTCCATGCATATCCCTGACAAGGTAGAATTAGGTTACCCATATTTTGGAAAGAATTTAATATATAATATATATATTTTTCTAAAATTAAAATTACTTATAACTATCAAAATCATTATGAATATATTATGTAATATAATAATATATTAATATAAATAATGTATTCTAGTATAAATAAAAGACCGTTGGTTGGTTTTCTTTTATCTATTCGAATTAATACAAGAAAAAGAAGAATATCATTTTTTAATATTAATTTATAATAAATATTTAACAAACATTGTATTCATGAATGTGATATATACATAAACTGCATTTGCATATTTTCAATAAGAAGGTTAACATTTATAGCAACGAAGCCCATGAAGGGAAAAAAATACCAGGTTACACTATTCCAACGCGTTTCTTTAGCGACAAAATATTTTACGACTACATAGAAGTAATCGCTAGAGAAAACCCTTTAGCGACAAAATTGTATCATCGACGACACAAGTCGCCCCTACCTTATTTTCCATTAGCGTCTACTACTTGTTGTCGCAAATAACATCAAACTAGTCGGTAGAGATATTAAATTTTTGCAGTAATTTTTATTGCCGTAAAATGTTGTCGATGTTGACCATTTTAATTGGCGACAAAATTTTGTCACCACGGTTATCTTTTACTAGCGATACATTCTAATGACTTAACGTTGATTGTCAGAAAAGAAGTTAAAAAGTTGGATAAACACGCATTTGATGAAGTTGTGAAGAATGACCATGTCACAAATAACATGTTTAGGTAATTTAATAAAATGTTTTCATACAAAAATTCGTCCTATCTTTGAGGTGGTTGATAACGAACTTAAATAGAAAACTTGAACTTGTGAGTATAAATATTGAGAAGATCACATTTTCGAAGGCGGTTTTTGTCACTATTGCAGTTCTGTTACCTTTGTCTCTTATTTTTTTGGACAATATTTAAAACTATCACCTAGAAAATCATCCAAATGATAAATTATTTAATGTAAGTACTGAACATTGGCTACTAATGCAGGTATGAACAATCTTTTTGGCCTAAATAGGATGGATTACACCCTGCCTCCGATGCATGAACCGGGAATCATCAATCCTAACTCATGGAATCTGGAATAAATCATGGGTACACATGTGATTTTTACATATGACACATCTTTTAACTCAGGAATTAAGCAGAGCAGAATCGGGATAGTCTGAAGAGATACACGTACCAGCTATCGAGAGATTTACTCGAAATCGATATGCCGACGGAAAGAGAGGTGATAGCTGTCCTCGAAGCAACGAAGATGGCTATGGACCGCAGGAGACAAAACACTATTATCTGCTCAGATAATCTTGATTTGATTTAAGGTATTAGGTCGCTGCTAGCGGTGTAGTGGAAGGTCAAACCTTATGTCAAGCGAATCATCGCGTATGCTGCGGAGTCGTGGTCAGATGTTCTTTAAGCATATTCTGAGACGTCCCAATGGCATGGGTTACAGAGCCGCGTGGAAGGTTAGACAACGGGGTTCTCTAAATGATTACCAGTTGGATCTTACACACCGATTTTCAAGTCTACAAATTGGTTAATGGTTGTATTATAATATGTATGTTTTACATTGTCACCAAAAAAAGTACTGAACGTTGTTGATATTCTTGAGATAAATATAAATATATGAAACATGATGCAAAGTGACTCTGTTCTGCAGCACCTGCACTGTGACTCCCAATCCCATTGATGTGCTGTCCAGTAGCCTCAGACACAGACAGAACCGTAAATATATTATCGTTTAGAATTTGTTGTGCCATAATTCATTATTTCTTAACAAATGTTTCTTTTTATGTGGCCCAGATATTGGCTATTCGAGCTCAAGTTGAGGAATTTAGTATAGATGAATAATGTCTCGCTTATTTTGAATAAATTGGACAAAAACCTTCTTTAAGGTTTGCAATTTAGTCCCTTATCTTTAACTTTTTTATAATTTTAGTCCGGTCCTTTTTTATAGGTTCCATCATATTATAAATGTGATAGAACACTTGGATAATTTTTAAAATTGTCGTTTTCTTTATTGCCCTCTAACCATACTAATTTTACCCATTTAAAAAATAGCTTATATTTCCTGAATTTTTTTGGAAAATTTCAATTTCTTCCCCAAACAAACTCTTTTCTGCATTTAAATTAAAAATAACCTTACTTTGCTAAATTTGAAGTTTTATTTTTGTTCACTATAGATTGTTTTGCATAAAATAAGGACTAATAGCGTAATTAATTTAAAATATAAATTATTTTGTATAATTTCAGGACCTATAATGCAATTAATTAAAAATATAATTATTTTGCTTAAAATAACAGCCCATGGTGCAATTAATTAAAAACAGAAATAATTTTGCATAATATAAGGACCTATAATGCAATTAACCAAAGATATAACTTATTTTGCATAATAAAGAGACCTATAGTGCATTTAACATGGATCCTCCCTAGACTAAATTGTCAAAGTATACAAAGATAAGAGGGACCATATGAGTTATTTTTACACAATTAGTAACTTATAAAATTATTTTGCTTTTCTCTATTAGGCATGCTGTTTAGCTTTTATCATCGTTAGTATAGTGGTAAAAATGAATGGACGTGACAATATTTGCAAGGTAATTGAATTAGATATAATTTATGAAATATTTAATTATAGGAAAGGGTATTTATGTAATTTCGATGGATTATATGTTGTGGGATCTTGAAGATGTTCGTTCACTTTATTTGGATGCCAAGTCCTCGCCAAAGCTTCTTCAAGAGCAACAACATAGATATATTTCATGAGGATAGAGAATTTAGATTAAAATTCTTGTTATGTTAATAATTTAATGGTCGATGAGAATATTTATTGGTAATTGAATGTTTACTTTTTGTTTGTTATGTTTTTTGGGTTTATTTGTAATATGTAAGCTACAAAGAATATACTTTATGGTTGTAGGTGTTAAGTTTGTTTTGTATTCTATTTATTCTAATTTTTACTTTACCACATGCAAGAAATATCTTGAATTAGACTCATTCGAGATCACCAAAATATGAACAACATTAGAAAACTTCACCATCTTATTGCCTTTTGCATGGAGATCATGTATATATATATACTGTGACATCAAACCTAAAAATATGAGTAAATAGGAGAGTTTTCTCTTAATAAAGGTTGATATGTGGGATTTACACTACGCCGCACAAGGCTTCTCGTGACTACACGATTAGTCGCTAATGTATCAGTAAGTAGTCGCAAGATCCAGGAACTGGGATCTAACGACTACAAGTAGTCGTTAATACTTAGTCGCTAGAAACTAGTCGTTAGAAGTCAAACCTAACGACTACATATCAAAAAGTAGTCGTTAGACGTGGTGGTGTTATTAGCAACTACTAAGTAGTCGTTAGACGTTTAACTGCTATTAGCGACTACTTGCGTAGTCATTATTAATCTTATTAACTGCGACTACATTGTAGTCATTATTAATATGACTAATCAATGACTACTGTGTAGTCGTTATTGACTTTCTAATTAGCGACTACTTCTTGTAGTCAATATCGACTACATGTAGTCGCTATTGACTTTTTATTTTTTTATTTTTTAAATAAAAAAACATGATTCTGAATTATTTTTAATTGCAATACTGCAATTAAAAATAATTCGAAAATCATATTTTTTTATTTGTTTTAAAATACAATTAATAATTCAAAATAATTAATTAAAATATGAAATTCAACCAAATTGGAGTCAAAGTCAAAATAAGTCAAACCAAGTCAAAATAAAGTCAAATTCAACAAAAGCCAAACTAAACCAATATAAAGTAAAAGTCTTAATACATAATCGATAAATAAAATTGATAAACACCAACAATCACTAGAGTCCTAATCTGCTATAAGCTTCGTGTTCATCCTCGGACTCGTCTTCATCACTATCATCTTACCCATCTTCTTCACCATCTTCATCACCGGTAGGAGGAGTGGGGTCCGCAGTCATAGCCTGGTAGGGGGCATTCCTTTCTGTGTCCTCAACTCGTTAATCCACGATATGGCATCAGTCACAACAGCATGAGAATAAGCAGGAGGCTCGGTGCTGGTAGAGGATACTTCAGGGTGGGGGTACTGTGGAAGACCGTTGGCTAATCGGAGCTCATTTATTGCCGCCATCATCTCCGCATACTGCCCAGCTTGGGCTGGAGTAGTCGAAGGACTCTTCTTCTTCTTTTCCGGTCTACCAATGCCTGTTGTCCAGCTCCTCTTTAGCGACCCGATATCCTTCTTCGATGTGTTCCTTACATAGACGATTTGCTCCTTTTGAGTCATGCCTTGACCGTCATTTGACTCAGATTGACTCTGAGTCACATGCTCCTTCATGGCATCCTTTAGCAATTTCTGTTACATATTAAACAATATAAAAAATATTAAATTTGATTTAAGATTAAAAATAAAATTAATAATTTAATATTAAAAAAACTTACATCAGTTTTTTCGTAACCCTCCGACCTCCATTTGTTTGTTTTCTTGCTTTTACCCACCACCTCGAAAAAACCGCCCATACGCGGAATCGGGATTTCTTCTTGTGTCGCCTCATCCCTGACTACCACCTTCCCCCAGGATTAAATCTTCAACCTGTTTCACAAAAAAATATTCAAAATAAATAATAAATAACAATGCACCTCATAAAGCATATCCCGAGTTCGGGAATATTTTCTCGACCCCGCTCCACTCTTATTCTTCTGTTTTTTTCAATTCTTGCTATTTTCATTCGCTTGATGCTGAAAAAAATTAAAATTCAATTATTAATAACATTAATTATAATTTAAAGAATAAAATTAAAAAAAAATTGAGTGTATACCCTTTCTTTCTTAGAACCCCAATACTCACAACATCTTTCCCATATCTCATCGGACAACCAATCCGGTTTCACTCCCTTTCTCCAGTAGTCTCTCTTTGTGTTATGTTTATAATCTTCATACCTTATTCTCATCGTATCGTCCAAATTACCAGCAATTAAATTCCAATCTTTCCTTTCTTCCACCCGGGTATGTCGAAAAAATTCTATAACAAAAATATTATTTGAATTTTAAATTAGAATAATAAATTATTTTATTAAAATATTAATAGTTTTATCTTTACCGACAATCTCTTAATAACTACGAATTTGTTAGCATCCAAACTTTATCCCACGCCCTGTAACACGGTGGAATCCTCTCTAGGACAGTTATCCCGACCACTTGGGAAACTTGGTACTCGTACTTGCCGGAGGGATTTCACGTGTCGTCAAGAATGCAGAAATCGACCGGCAAAGGCCACCTGTCCGCTTCGAGTATCTTAATGGCAGTTTTAGGGCCGCGCTCCCCCGTTTTTTGCGATATTTTGGTTCTATTTTAAAATAGAATTAATTAATATTTTAGTTATTTTATAAGTAATTTTGGATTTAAATTGTTTTTTTACCGGGTTGACTTTCATAGTCGGCCAAATTTCTTTTCGGATTCTGTTTTGGATCCTTACCCCCACCGTCCCCTCTGTGCCGTCTAGTCATCACATCGGCCATCTAACGTTTTGTAGTGTGATTGAAATTTAGAAATAAAAATAATATAAAAAACATTAAATTATTACATCACAGAATAGAAAAACATGGAAATAGAAATAAATAAATTATTACAGTTATAAATTAAATAAACTAAATAAATTATCAGCAAGCTTTAACATCCAATATAGCACACGTACAATCAGTATTATACAAAAATATTTATATTAGTCATATAGTAAAATACAAATTATTTTTTTTAATATTTAAAAATCATGAAAGTCTTTTAAGTTTTTTTATATTGCACTTTTGTCCCTCTATTTTTTTTCTAAACAATTTTATGCCAAAAAAAAAAGTTAAATTACATGCATTTTTTTAATTAAATTTTAATTATTTTAATTTTCTTAAGTAATTCCCTAAATTTCCTAAATTCCCTAAATTTTAATCTTACATGCCTAATAATTCCCTAAATTCATACAAAGTCTTTTAAAATTGTATGTTAGTCCCTATATATTTTTTTAAACATTTTTATGCCACATAAACAAAAATTTCATTCCAATTCTTAATTTCATAATAACACTTTTTTTAATTAAAATCCTAAAAAAACTCCAATAAATACATACAATTATACTAAAAAAAAATTTCTAAATCAAGCATCAAATCAATTTTTAAACTAACATAAACTACACCCTAATAATACCTAACAAATTCCGATTTAATAATCAAGCAACAAAAAATTGGTTTGAAAATTATTTTAATTTATCTATTTAATTTTTAACCCATTTTTCATCAATTTTGTGTTTAAAATATCATAAACAACACCCTAATATCACCACTAACATTCGGATTTATCATACACATTACACAATCAAAGTAAAAAAAAAAAAAAAAAGACATGAAAATTAAACAAAAAAAAAGGTTGAAAAACCTACCTTATATGCTGAAAATGAAGCTGCCTTGATGATGAATCCATGCTATAGTCATTCGGATTTAAACACAATTTTAAAAAATAGGTTAGAAAAAAAATTAATAAACCCCAAGAAATCTTTGGAAATAGAAAGAAAGATAAGATTAAGGAAGGTTTTTATTACCTTTGATGTTGATATGGATTGCCCCTTTGATCGGCTCTTGGAGTTGCAGCAATAGCAATAGGGAGGGCTCTCGATTTTTGGTGTTTTGAGTAAGTGGTAATGAAGATAATGAGCTCTCGGCAGAAGATATAGGGCTTTCTTTCTAGCGACTACTTCATATAGTCGCTAGATATATAGGAAATAGTCGTGATTGGTGTGGTGACTGACACGTGTCCGTAAGTTGACCACGTCAATTGGTTTTTCATGACTACATTGTAGTCGCTAGATGTCAATTAAAGCGCGTGTCCATTCATGGGCGGGAAAATGGACCGCCATCGATTAGTGGGTAATTAATTCGCTTACTAGCGACTACTTTGTAGTCGCGAGAAATATTTCCTCATTAACGACTAGTTCATAAAGATGAACTAGTTGCGAAAGGCATGAAGTAGTCGCCATTAATTTTTTTTTTAAATTGAACCCAATTCACTTTAGAATAATCCAATATTTCAATTCAATTCCAAATAATCATATAACATAATTCAATTCAACTCCAAACAATCAATAAATTCAATTTAATTCCAAATAATCATATAACATAATCAAATGTTAGTCTTTGGGGTATTCAGTCAACTATATGAGTCAAACTTGAGTGTTTGGGGTATTCAGTCAACTATTTGAGTCAGACATAAGTGTTTGGGTTATTCAGTCAATATTTAGAGTCAAAGTTAAGTGTTTGGGGGTATTCAGTCAACATTTAGAGTCAAAGTTAAGTCTTTGGGGGTATTCAGTCAACATTTAGAGTCAAAGTTAAGTCTTTGGGGTATTTAGTCAACTATTAGAGTCAAAGTTAAGTGTTTGGGGGTATTCAGTCAATATTTAGAGTCAAAGTTAAGTCTTTGGGGTGCTTAGTCAACTATTTGAGTCAAAGTTAAGTCTTTGGGATATTCAGTCAACATTTAGAGTCAAAGTTAAGTGTTTGGGGTATTCAGTCAACATTTAGAGTCAAAGTTAAGTCTTTGGGGGTATTTAGTAAACTATTTGAGTCAAAGTTAAGTGTTTGGGGTATTCAGTCAACATTTAGAGTCAAAGTTGAGTATTTGGGGTATTCAGTCAACTATTTGAGTCAAACTTGAGGGTTTGGGGTATTCAGTCAACAGTTACAGTCAAAGTTAAGTGTTTGGGGGTATTCAGTCAACATTTAGAGTCAAAGTTAAGTGTTTGGGGTATTCAGTCAACATTTAGAGTCAAACTTGAGTGTTTGGGGTATTCAGTCAACTATTTGAGTCAAACTTGAGTGTTCGGGGTATTCAGTCAACATTTAGAGTCAAAGTTAACTGTTTGGGGTATTCAGTCAACATTTAAAGTTAAAGTTAAGTGTTTGGGGGTATTCAATCAACATTTAGAGTCAAAGTTAAGTCTTTGGGGTATTTAGTCAACATTTAGAGTCAAAGTCAAGTGTTATGTTTTTTCGGTTTGTTTGTAATATGTAAGCTACAAAGAATATACTTTATGGTTGTAGGTGTTTAAGTTTGTTTTGTTTTCTATTTATTCTAATTTTTACTTTACCACATGCAAGAAATTTCTTGAATTTGACTCATTCGAGATCACCAAAATATGAACAACATTAGAAATACTTCACCATCTTATTGCCTTTTGCAAGGAGATCATGTACATATATACTGTGACATCAAACCTAAGAATATGAGTAAATAGGAGAGTTTTCTCTTAATAAATGTTGATATATGGAATTTGGTTTAGGTTGGGTACATAATGAATAAATAAATCCTCGTCACTTTTATTGGTTACCGTAAGATTCATTCTTATACTTTGCAAAGAACACAAGTTTTTGTTGTTTAGGCACTAGTGACATATAAAGTCAACCACGTTGAGAGTTATGTAATGATTTGAAACCCTAATTTATCGTATCAAAAGTGACAAATATGAAGAGGTGATTTGATGGATTTTTTTACACGTTTTGGTTTGGTTTTTGATTTCTTTTTCTTTTATTGTTTTAATTTTAGAGTACTCTCAGTCTGCAAACATTGGACTTCAAACTTAACTATAAGGCTTCTTAATCACCAAGTTCTGTAATTAAGAAGCCTAACATTATTCTTATTACTATTATTGTAATTTTCATTGGAAAAAAGTTCAATAATTGCAGAAAATCAGCTATTATCAATCCTTGGAAATGATGATGCAGTATGGGTTCACCTAAAAATTAAATTTGAAGTCTCATTTTTATTATTCTTCGGAAGCATATCATGATAGGCTTTGTGCTTGTATTTTATTCATATTATATTCAACATCTCAAATAGTCCACCATGTTGAATGTGGAAGGCATATGGGTCAAAGCTTCTTCACTAAAATTCAAACTTCCATGAAGATTTGCTTAACTTAAAGTCTACAACCACTTAATTTGCAATTTCTATATGAAATGAACTTGGAGTTGATTTAGGATAATGGTCTGGTTACAAAACATAAATAACAAAATTAATATAGGTACTATATAGACGAAACAACATGGTGAACTGAGAAATTGTATGCATTGTATAAGACGAGCACATTAAATCATCACTTTCTTTTAGTTTGAAATTTGAAACATTCAAAAAAAAAATCTGATTTTTTTATTGATATTATAGTCTCATTTGTCAAGCAAATAATGCAACCAACCCTATATACCACACATGACTAATATGAAATTTTTGCTATTCAATTGTACCAAATCTGTTCGCTTACTAGCCATTTTCCAATTGTTCAAGGAAAATTAATCAACATACTCAAGAAAAAGTGTAGATAATAACATCTTATAAAACATGATGCAAAGTGAAACACTTTTACAAGCACAGTATATCCTAGATAGTAAGCAGTAATAAAAATTAATACAGACAGAAAGATCAAACCGATAATAAACTGAATAGCAATGTTAAAGTGAACAAGGGTGTCTCGTATAAGGAAGATAAACTAAGGAATAAAATGAATAAAGTGATTAATTATCACGTGACTAAAGTATAAATGCACACATTAAAATGAGATGATCATTAGAATCAGATGAAAGAGAAAAAAGAAACAAAATAGCAAATAATACATTTCTACAGTTTCTTGAAATTCACGCATAAAAGAAGCATTACAAGACAAATCCAAAGCTTTATTAGCAACTGCACTCAATGATAATAGAATGATATAATAATATGTATAGAGAAAAGAGAATATATGCCAAATGAGCTTCTAATGTAATAACCTTACCATTATTTCATTCACTTTCACTGAAATATCAAGTAGTACTTGTAAAGAACAAACTCATATGTCAATACCATTTTTTCCTACTTTTATATAATAAGTTGGTGATACTACATCCTTGTAGTTAATAACCAACCTTGAGGAGGTGATTATGGGATTAAATAAGGGCATGTATTAATACTATCCGGCCTACGAGAAAAAGAGATAAATCCTTTGTACTCTTACTCTATTATTTGTCTTAATTGACAGAAAACACACTAGTTGTTGAAGGCTAGAAGGAAATAAGGAGTATGTATTTTAAAAATGTAAAAACTTTAAAATAGTAAAAATGGAACATAGGGGGAATATTACCAATTGACAAAAAGTCTCAGCAAATAAGATACCTAATAGTGTCATAAGCTTGATAAGAATCACATGATAAGTAAAACAATAAAATTAGATATCTTATTTAATGATCCCAACCACCTCTTTAAAAAATAGACTCTCCAAATTCCGAGTTTTTTAAATAAATAATAAAGTTGTATAGAACAACATATTATGGGTGTTTGTATTACATAAAAAAGATTATTTATAATCTATGCATTAAATCACAATAATGTCAGGATATAAAACAAAAGTAAAAAAAGAGATGAGTAAATAACATGTAGCTAAGAAACAAGATAAACCTCCAAGTTTGGAAAGATACTATTAAACTTCATAAACATCATTCACGTTATGATCATTGGAGACATATGTATACGAGAACCTTTTTTAAATTAATTTAGAATATCTTGTACAAAACTTAACATGGATCCTCTTTAAAAGCCTTAACTAATCCATAAATATTAACCTACATTTATTTATTTATTTAAACTTTAATTTATTCATTAATATCAAAATTTATACTTCATACCACACATTCTATCCAATAACAACATTTTGTAAAAGTTCCGGTTTAATAATAAAAAATTAAATTGTTTGTGAACACCTCGAACTCGGCTAAATTGTTCTTGGTTGATAAGTCAAACCAACAATATTTAACAGGCTCGACATGTTGTAATTCAAGCTTGACTCTATGATGTCTCCCTATTTGTCATGAATTAATCCTAGTTGGAGACATCATTTTTGGTGTATTTATTAGTGTATAGGTCGATTTTATCATGATGTAGTACACTTTCCTATTTTGTGTCTTGAAGTAATTATTTATTATTTTCAGAGCATATTGGGTTTAATTGTTTATTTAGTGTGAAACTTTAAAGATATATGATAATTAATTAGAGTCCAAATAAATTCTAAAAGGAAAAGGAAAGAGGATAAACATGGAAATTGGAGATAAAGAAAAGAATTATGAAAAAGAAAATGATAAAGTTGCCAAATAAATCTAAATTCCAGCAGCTAAGACCACAAAAGAGCTTATATCTTAAGATTGGATAGGAATTTGGAAGAATGGTCTACATCAAAGTTAAAGATCTTTCCGAGACGATGATTTCTACTACTCAAACGTGTCAAACGGATAAGTATTGAATCAGTTACGGTAAAAAAAACAACAATAAAATCTTACCTTTCTAGATTCTAGGGTTACGAATTTGAGTTGGGTTTCGAGTCCAAAACTTACCTTATACTCCAAGAAACGAATTATATCTTCCTATACCCTATAAATACAACCTCTTACTACAATAAAATCATCCTTGGACACTCCTTAGGCTAGGAAGAAGCTTACAACAAGAAGAGAAGTCTGGAAGGAGTAAAACACCATATTATGTCATCTTCAACCTTCAAATCTGTAATTCTTTTCTTTTCTTTCATTAGTATGAACCAAATAATTTTAACTTGAGATTTAGCATATATGTATGAACCCTAGTTTTCTATTTTGATTTGGGATACTACGGTATTTAATTTGAATTCATGTTTTATGTTCTGTTTATATGTTTTGATTTAATGACTGTTTTCCTTGCTAGTGCACGAGTATAGGATTACCTTAATAGTAGTCAGATGATCACCTTAACTAGGTGTCTAATTATTGAAACACCACATAACGTCTAGAATAAGGTTTAGACCTGACAAATCAACCTAACTAGATAATCATTAGGTTATGTTTTAACCACTATCACCATCTTTGGAATTGAATTCCTTAGGGCCTTTGGAGCTTGATAACCCTAAGTTTAGGCTGCCTGGTGGTGTGTTTGTAGCCCTCTTATTCGCTCTCTAGGTCTAAGGTGTGGGAATTTAGAATCCTGATTATTTCATATTACATGATTCACCCTTATACGATAGAATAACCAAAACTAATGGGGATTACTTGCTAATATTTTGAGTTAAACTATCATACTACTTGCTTATCTCTTTTAATTAATTTTCTGTCTTTTAATTTATTATTTAATTGTCTTATTTAAAATCAACCAAAAATCTATTCTCTTTTATTTTCTTGCGTAATAATTTGATCTAGCTTTTTATATCTGCACTTGAATATTTGCATAAGTTCTTCCTAACCTTCGTAGTCTCTGAGGAACGAATCTTACTTATTCATTAAAGCTTGCATACGTCATGTATACTTGCAATACCGTGCTAGGCTAGGGTGTCTACTTTTTCACTTATTTATATAATATTTTTATCACACCCTAGTCAACATCAAGTTTTTGGCGCCGCTGCCGGGGATTACATCGTTAATTTATTATGCACAATCAGTCCATTTATTATGCAAAATTGCATTTATAGGACTTGATATAATTTATTCAGGAAAGAATAGTTTCATTTGTACTCAATAGCATCTGGATTAGTATTTTTTATAATTTCTCAATTGATCCCTATGTTATTTAAAAAATGCACTATGGTCCCTAGATCGTGCAAAAATTGCAATATAGGCTTTGAAATAATATATTAAAGAAAGAATAGTTGTATTTTTAATCATTAGCATCTAGATTAATATTTTTTATATAACTCTATAGGTCTTTATACTATGCAAAAAATCGCACCATAAGCCTAATTAAAATTTATACCAAAAGAACATTTGTAGATTAAATTTTTTTAATTGCACTATAGGTTCCTATACTATGCAATAATTGCATAATAGGTCATGTACAATGAAAATATTTCAATAAGTTCCCTATATTATTCCAAAATTGGGTTATATACCATGATATAATTTATAAGGAAAGAATAGTTCTAGTTTTATTCACTTGCATTTGGATTAATATATTTTTTTATTTCAATAGCGGTCCGTATACTCTATAAAAATGGCTATGTAGGTTCCTATATTATGCAAAATTTGTACTAGAGGTCCCAATATTATCTACAAAATCCACTAGAGGTCCATATACTCTACCAAGAAAAACTCTATAGGCCCCTCTTTTAACTCAGCTTTACCTTCCTGTTGAATACATTTTGCCCATATTTTAAATCGATAAAAATAGTAATAAGAGACAAATATTTTATATTTTCTAGGAAAAAGAGGAACACATTAAGTTTGAAAAGAAAGTAAGGAGGTTATTAATACCAAGATACACAATTTATTAAGTAATGTGTGCACACATTCCATTCTCAAAATAGAAGATGTGATTTATCAAGTTTTAAAGGAGATAATCATATATATTCAGACAAAAGAGAACAATAAAGAAACAAAACCACAAATAATAAAGTTTATAGTTTCTTGAAATTCACAACTAAAAGAAGTCTTATAAGGTATTTCACACAATAACTATGGAGAATAGGAGGGTATATAGAATTTGTAGAGATACCATATAATATGGGGCTAGGATGCTCATTCTGAAAGATTGCAGAAAAATGTGATAGATGAGGGTTTACGAAGCTATTTGCCATTTTCTTAGGAGTCGGGCCTATTGGTGGTTTTTATTACAGGGATTTGACTTTGCGGGAGGAGTACGAATGTCAACAACGGGAAAACATGTTTCGTATGATCAAGCTATTCTGTCAAAAGTTCCTGGAGAAGAAAATAATGTTCTTCGTCTTGCGTTTTTTTTTTATGAATTTGTCTTGTGTTTCAATTATATGAGATATAATTATGCAAAAAATGTTGCAATTTTTTTTTTTAGTATTACGAACAAACCATCATACCTCAGGGCAACCACCCCCTTTTAAGAGGAAGAGGCCTAAAACAACACAAGAAAGGGTCAAAAATAGATATTCAAAAAATCTCCGAGCTTGAAGAGAGTGCCTAATCCCGGCATGTGTCCAAGAAAGGCCTTGAGAACCCTTCCATGGCCATACTATTAAGTTATTAGTGAATTTACTTTAGGAACTTGTTAGTAGTTTAATTTCATATGTTATAGTATATCATAAGTTCGCCTAACATAGCATATAATAGTTTTATGTAACATAGAATAATAGAGGTTTAAATTTATTAGAATTCAGTTGCTTATAATAAATTTGAATGTTAACATAGCATAGAAAAAGTGTATAGCTCACCCAATATATTTAACTCAGGCTACAATAACTTCGAGTTAACATTAGAGTATTTAGCTAATGGCTTACCTCTCTCGGGTCGTACAAACCTAAAGATACAAGTTGTACTTAGTTTTAAGATATTAGCAAACCTAGAAGAGAATTTCGCACAGTCATTCTCTTTGTTGTTATTAACAACAACACTACACAACTTGAATGAAATGTTAACATATATAGTTGCATATGTCCTACATCGATTGTTACACGTCATGACAATCACTAGAAAAAAATACTTTTGTTAATATAAATATTGATTTTTTTATTTATATTAACACTTTAACATGTAGTAATATTACCAAATTATTATTTATACCTACAAAAGAAATTTGGGATAGTAGACACAAAAGAACTAATTGAATTCTTTATTTGACATTGGGCCTTAAAACAAGCCAATTTTTTTTAATATGTATGGCCTTCAATCTCTATATAATTTGATTTCAATAATAATGATACTGTTGTATTTTTCTTTTTTAAATTATTTTTTTCCTCACCAGGTCTCTTCTACTCTCTTTCTCTATCTGATAGATTAGAATCACATAAGTCTTGAATTTTCAATTCATCAATTTACAGATCAAGATCCAAATAGCTTTCTATTACCATGAAAGAGCCCCTCATGGTACATGTTCTGTATTTCCAAATTTCATAAATTAAAATCACATAAATTGTCTTGAATTGTTCAATTCATCACAGATCAAGATCCAATTACCTTCCGATTACATTAAAAGAGCCCCTCACGGTACATGTGCCTACTCCCATTATTTTAATTGTTTCATAAATAAACTGAATCCAATTAGATTTCTATTAAATATATCGGGATTAGTTTAGATAATTCTTTTAATCAATTATTTAGTTATACAATATTTGTTACAAATATGTAATATAAGTTATTTTATATTGTTGGAATTTTGATTTTGCTTATTTCATTATGTTTAAGAATGTCAAACTAGAGTGCTACTAAAAGTCTATATGCAGTCGAGATATTGTAAGTATCTGCTATGTAGTGGAGGAGCCATGAATTTTTTAATATTCTTATTAGTGTAATTTCACTTTAGGTCCTTATTTTAGGTAAAATATTTATTATATGTCTTTGTTAGTCCAAACTAATGGTATATATAAATGATAAATAGTTAATACTTACATTTGGATGTTGATATATTGATATATATATTCTAAGTGTTAGATTTCTATATTTTTTTAAAAATTTTAGTGTTAAAGTCTAGTTTGATTGTTTTATTATATGGACCCAATACCCATTATGATTTAATTTAAAATGATATCAATCCTTGTATGATATATAAATGCATATACATATACACTAACATTATTTTCTTTTATTTTCTTAGTTGAAGTTTATTATAGTGTGAATACCATATGATCGTTGACCATGACATTTCACCTTATATCAGGTTTGCAGACTTTGTATCTTGAGGAATACAGGTTCAACCAAAATCAAACCCATGCATAGTTTAAATTGCACTATACATGCCTATATTAAGCAAAAACTGCATTACAGATCCCTATATTATGAAAAGTGAACAATAAAATCCCTTAATGTAACAAATTACACTGTACATCCCTATATTATGCGAAAATTGAATTACAGTTCCCTATATTATGAAAATATTTACTATAAATACCTGAAGTATATAAACATTGCACTATATGTCCCTATATTTATGCAAAAGTTGCTTTACATGTCCCTAAATCGTAAAAAAGTGTACTGCAAATCCCTATACTATACCAAGATTACACTATACATCCCTATATACATATTCCTATATTATGAAAATTGTAAAATAAAATCCCTTTAAAATTAATAAACTACACTATACATCCCTATATTATGAAAAGATTGCATTACAGGTCCCTATATTATGAAAATATATACTATAAATACCTAATGTATACGAAAATTGTAGTATACGTCCCTATATTTATGCAAAAGTTGCATTACAGGTCCCTGTATCGTGAAAAAAGTGTATTATAAATCCCTATAATGTACAAAGATTGCACTATATGTCGCTATATTTATTGAATAATATAAAATATAGTTTTTGGTTAATTTTTTCCGAATCTAGCCATTAAATACTTTTCGCAAAATGGTCCTGAAGAGAAAGTAGTAAGCGTGTTGTTAAATTACTTATTTACCCTTAAATAAAATGATAAATCTTATTATATGTATTTCATAGAGATTATTTGTAGCAGAACTGGATAATATTGAGACATCTTCATGTCTCGTAACACCAACTAAAGAAAATTATGACAATTTTTTATTATTTATTATTATTATTTTACATAGATTTGAGTAATTATAAAATTAATTTTTTATTTATGTAGCTTTCTTTTGAATGGACAAGCAGTTGAGAAAAGAACAAATGTGTCCATGGTATGATTAATCTTCTATATGGTCTTATTTAATAATTCAAAATAAATAAAAAGTGTATTTTTTATAGGATACTAGGCCTCAGATGCCTACACCTGTACATAATTTGCTACAATATGGAATAAATATACTTCAAGCTGTTGGTGATTTCAATGGTAAATATATATAGGGGGTATTTGGTAATTTAGTAATATATTTCGAAACTTTATTAACACTTACTATTTGTTTAAATTTTGTGAAGGTCGATATATTGTAGTAATTGCTTACATGAGCATGACATCATCTACTTCAAATCATTCTACCCTTCAAGATTACGTGGGTCCCACACTTTCTATGGAAGAATCAGGTAGGCAAAAAACTTCATCTCTATCTAAACACAAGTAATTAAATTATATTATTTAATTTATTTAATTTTACCCTTTCTATTGTATAGAAACATTTCGAATTTCACTTCATTGTCCCTTAAGGTATGTAATCATATCCTTCATTAACCCTTTTATTACACTTTAGGGGATCTATAGTGCAATATATTCATAATATAGGGACCTAATATTGCAAATATCTTTTTCCTCTATTTTGAACAGTTTCACGCATATAATAAAAGGTCAAATGTGTAACCATCCTCAAGTAAGTGGATGTTTTATAATAATTATATTCTACAAAGATAATTTTTATTTTTTTTAATAGTGCTTCGATTATGAGAGTTATATGAAAGTTAATTCAAGTGTACCATTTTAGAAATGTCCATTTTGTACCAAAAATCTCAACTTCACGGAGATTCGTATAGATCAGAATATGGTGAAGGTAAGTAATGATTTTTTATATATTGCCTCAAAGGTCCCTCATCTTTCGTTCTTTTTGGTAAATATAACCCAATCTTTTCAAATGTGCATTTCAGGTACATGTACTATCTTTGTAAACTTATGAATGACCAAGTTTTTCACAATTTTCACTTTGCCCCGTTATTGAATAATATAAAACATTGCTCTATATCCCTATAACAACACTCTTATTTTTATGGGATAAATTGAACCGTTAGTCCATGTGGTCCCCAAAATAGGAGTCTTTTAGTCCCTGTGCTCTGAAATAACACGAAAGGTTCCTATATTGACCATAAGGACCTATTGTGATTTTTTCCAAAGGAGGGACATGGTATTTTCCAAGGGAGGTACAGTAGGATTCCTATTTGGCAATCCACAGGGACTAATGGGGTAATTAACCCAATTTTGGTGGTAAAAATTGTCTAAACTAGTAATTTACCATTATAACATTTGTATTAATAGGACGTTACATTCAGTCAAAAATGCAAGGGTCCTAAAGAGTTTTCTCGGTATTTCCGCCTGATTGACAAGGCCATATAATAAGACTACTCTCACCTAGCCTCGCACGCACTCATAATAGTGGTGGTCCGACAATGATAATATCCGTTCAATGGGGCCTGAGGGAGAATATAACACCACCACCACCAAACACTGATTGGATATTATCTACAAATTACTTTATCCGGTGCAAGATTGATGTCTCCCTAATTGTTCTTATTTTCGACCCTTAGGAGACATCATTTTTTATGTTTAATTGAATATTTTGATAGACTTTTGAGTTAAATATGCAATAATCCGGAATTCTTATTTTATTTCTAATATTTTTGATTTATTAAACTTTTGCGCGTAATCATGTGTATTTTAGTGAAAAGTTTGTAGGTTTTGAATATTAGCTAGGAAAGGAATCCGAGAAGAGAGTCAAAGATCGTGATATGGAGTCAAAGCTTGAAGATAAATCTCGAAAGAATTTTATTTTGTAGCTGCAAATCTGGAAAATATGTCAAATATTGTTGAATTCGAGGCACTTAAGATATGATTTAGCCTCTGACCTTTGAAGAGAATATGTTTCTTATCGAGTTACGGAAATTTAGCAAGTGATTTCAGGTCAATCGGAGTCATAACGAATCGGCTAGAGCAGTTTTAGTGGAGATGGTGCAGCAGTTACGGGATTTTGGGCTTAGAATATGGGCTTGGACTTTTAATGAATGATTTAACTTTAGGTCCAAGGCCTAATCCGAATTCGAGCTTATAAAAAAATCTCTTGACTTCTATTTTTTTATACAATTAACTTTTTACAAAATAAAACATCAAGAGAGAAGAAGCTGAATATCTCCATTCTCAGCCAAATCTAATTCCGGAAATTAGGTCTTTCTTATTTTTAATTCTGTAAAACAATATGAATTCCATTTCTTTTAATTTCGTTTTCTTTTTAATTAGTATGAGCTAATTTCTTCATAGTACTTGAGAATGCTTAATGGGTGAATCCCGATTCAATTGAATTCCTTATGTATTAATTTGGGTTTCTGTTAAATTAAATTAAATTGGGTCTTTTACTCTTTTCGGTAATTTGAGATTATTTACTGTTTTTGGAGTCATGAACTAAGAACAGGTATTAGTATTTAGGATATTCCACATATGTGGCGTGTGGATCATCCTGACGGAGGGTTTAGGTACAGACTTAATTACTCAATCTAAAATAGAAGCTATTGACTCTGACGAGCTTAGTTAATTTTAGGGCCAATGTGGTAAATTTACTTAATCATCCGAAGGTGGATCATATTTACCCTGACGGGACTAGTGACACTCTTGGACAGCCTTATAGTCCACCCTGACGGGGGTATAAGGAATTTAGAATTCCGACCATTGTAATTGACCGATTTAACCCTTAAACAACATATGTTATGAAATAGAATTAGGAGAATCCCTTGCGTTCTCAAGTGCTGCCTTCTCATATTTGCGTCTTACATTCATTTCCTTGTGTTTTAGTATTTAATTGCATTTTTTATAGTCTTTTATTACTTAGAATTAATACAAACAAACAATCAATCATTATATCCTTTACTTGTTTTCGTAAGTGCAACCATTCATTATTTGATAAGCATTGTAGTTAACCAACCGTCCCTGCGAACGATCCTAGAATCATTATTACTACTTGGGACAACCGTAAACTTGCGGTAGTGGTTCAATTACTTTTGCATTTATTTTAGAACACACAAAGGACCACCAAGTTTTAAGCGCCGCTGCCAGGGACGGTAGCGTGTGACGACGGTGTTTATCCTTTAGTGATAGTTGCATTTATTTTATTTTTATCAGTTTTACGCTTTTGTTTGTTCATCTTTCTCAGGTTTTTAGGTTTGGTGTATGCGAAGGAGATTCTTTAAGGATCTAGAGCCATCACCTCCGATCCTTAATAATCCAGAATCATTAATCAGACTTGCTAACAAGAGAAGGAAAGAACAAGAATCTAGAGAGGTAGAAGAGTTAGTGAACATAATGGAAAACATTAATCTTCAAAACCAACAAAACAATAACGGACAAGTTCAGCTGGACGCGAATGGCCAACCAATAGAGCCACAAGGTGTTATTCCTCAGGTTCCGCCAGTCAATCCTAATCCTACAGCTCAAGTCCAAATAGATCCCTGGTTTCTTAATGAACCAGAAGAAGTTCCATTCCGTGCTCTTGAGCTAGGGGTAGGTGCTCCAGATATAGATGTCCCGAGGTTTCGTCCAGATTCGGGTATGTTAGCTCAATTCCAAAATTTTGGAAACTTTCATGGTAAAGCTGGAGCAGATCCCATTCGAGCAGTACATAAATTCAAGAATATATTTGATTCTTACATCACACAAGGAGTTTAAAAGGAACAAATGTATTTTGCTGTGTTTCGATTTTTCGTTATTGATGGGGCAAGTGAATGGCACGATACGCAAGAGCCTACAAAAATAACAAACTGGGAACAATTAGAAACTGCTTTCTTTGACAGGAATTACCCAAGTAACATGAGGTTAGATGATCAAATTGAATTAACTCATTTCCGTCAAGAATATGATGAAACATTGGGTAAAAGCTGGACAAGATTTCAGATGTGTTTACGTAGAGTTCCTGATCATGGCTTTTCAGAACAACAGTTGAAAATATTTTACAAAGGCCTTGATGAGACTTCAAGAAAAGAATTAGATTTGTTATGTGGTGCGGGATTTATTCAAGTTCAACCCGTTCATGCAAAAATCATCTTGGAAAGAACAGTAAAGAATGAAGTTGGGTGGACTTCAGTAAGAACCCCGGTTAAAGGAGTGAATAAGGTTAACATCGAAGAAAAGTTCACTACTATCGAGAACAAGATTCAATCCACCATAGAGAAACAATTAAAACAGCTCACGTTAGCTATAAAAGAAGGATTTTCGGGTAAGAAGGTAGCTGTGCAAGCTGCACAAGAAGTTTATATGTATTCGATTTGTGGGGTAAATGATCATGATGAGGAAAGTTGTCCGAATAATCAAGAGCCTGTGATGTTTGTCTCCAACAGAGGTAACTTTAATTTAAGTGGTAATGGGTATCAGCCTAACAGAAACCATCTTGGGTTTCAATACTCAAATCCTAATGGGGCAGCCAATCCTACATATGCGTATCAGCCGCGTCCCCAAGGTAACAATTTCAATCAAAGACCACATAATAATTATCAAGGAGGACAGAATCAAGGAAACTATGTACAAAGACAAGCTCCTCAATACGCTTACAATGAAACCATGAACCAAAAAGCCTTACATGCCCATCCACAAGAAGGTGTTGTTACCCTTCAGAAAACCGTTGAAAGCTTAATTGCTCTTCAGACCCAAGCTATGCAAAATCAACAAGCGTCTGACGCAAGTATTAAGCTACTACAAAACCAAATGGATCAATTCGCAAAACAGCTTAATCAACGTCAACAAGGGCAACTCCCTAGTGAAACAGAAAATCCGAGACAACATGAAGATTGCAAAGGTGTTACTCTTAGAAGTGGTAAGAATCTCCCTCCACCTCCTTTTCCCGTTATGAAAGAGAACGTATTTCTAAGAAGAGAAAAGGATGTGGGTGATAAAGAAAAAGATATTGAGGTTGAAGGAATAGAGAGGCCAAGTGAAATTCCAAGGAAGAAAGATGATATTATGAGTAATCGCCCTCCTCCACCGTTTCCCTCTCGAGTTCAGATAAAGGGTGACTTGGACGATTTTCAGAAGTTCTTGAATAGAGTGAGAGGCCTTAGTATTAATATTCCGTTGTTAGAAGCTATTCGAGATATTCCTAAGTATACGAAGTTTGTGAAGAGAGCGCTCGCTAACAAAAGGCCATACTGTGATAATGAAATGATTGGTCTTCCTGAAGAATGTAGTGCTATTTGTCAAAGTAAACTACCTCCAAAGTTAGTTGTTCGTGGAAGTTTCACAATTCCGACATCGATTGGAGAAGAATGGAAAGGTAAAGCACTATGGGATTTGGGAGCGAGCATCAACCTGATGCCCAAATCGATCTTTGATAAGCTAAAAATTGGAGAAGCAAGACCTACTTCTATGGTCTTGCAAATGGCGGACAGGTCTCTTGCACATCCCGAAGGCCGAATTGAAGATGTCCTTGTTAAGGCAGGTACGTTAGTATTTCCCGTCGATTTCGTTATACTTGAATACGACGTGGATAGGAATGTCCCCATTATTTTGGGAAGACCATTCCTAGCCACGGGGCTTACATTGATTGATGTAGAAAACGGCGAATTGACGATGAGGATCCAAGACGAGGAGGTCAAATTTAATGTGTTCCGAGCTATGAAATTTCCAGATTCTCAAGAAGATTGCTTCTGAATGGATGTAGTTGAGCAGCATCGCAAGAGGTATTTGATTGTTTTAATTATGATGATATCTTGCAGGCCGCTTTGACATTAGACTTACCTAAGATGATGGAAGAGTTTGCCGAAACGGTGGCAGCTCTTAATCTAAGAATCCGAAGTATTGGCGTCTTGCCTATGAACCTGTGACAGAACCGGGGGAGATCATTCCTAAAAAAAAGCCTTCAATTGAATCTCCTCCGGAATAGGAAGAAAAGCCATTACCATCACACTTGAGGTATGCGTATTTAGGTACCAATGAAACTCTACCTGTTATTGTTTCAGCGAATTTAACAGGTCCTCAAGAAGATAAACTGTTGCGTGTGTTAAGAGCCAATAAAGAGGCAATAGGTTGAACAATCGCTGACATCAAAGGCATTAGTGCCTCCTATTTTCAGCAGAAAATCATACTTGAAGATGATAACGCACGCTCAGTTGAAGGTCAAAGGAGATTAATGCCCGTTATGAAGGATGTAGTGAAGAAGGAAGTTATCAAGCTGTTAGACGCGGGGATTATTTATCCCATCTCGAGTAGTGAATGGGTGAGCCCAGTTCAGTGTGCACCGAAGAAAGGAGGAATGACAACAATTCTTAATGATAAAAATGAAGCGATTCCTTCAAGAATGGTAGTTGGTTGGAGAGTTTGCATGGATTACAGAAAATTGAACAAGGCCACCAGAAAAGATCACTCCCCTCTGCCCTTCATTGATCAAATGTTAGATAAATTAGCTGGAAGAGAATACTACTGTTTCTTGGATGGTTATTCTGGGTATAATCAGATTTACGTGGCTCCAGAAGATCAACATACAACAACATTTACATGCCCCTTTGGTACTTTTTCATATCGCAGAATGCCATTTGGGTTGTGTAATGCACCTGCTACCTTTCAAAGATGTATGATGGCCAGCTTCTGGGATATGATCGATAATTTTCTTGAAGTTTTTATGGACGATTTCTCCATATTTGGTGATGATTTCGGTAAATGTTTAGATAACTTGGAGAAAGTGTTAATCAGATGCAAGGAAACAGATTTTGTTTTAAATTGGGAGAAGTGTCATTTTATAGTTCGCGAAGGTATCGTTCTGGGTCACAAAGTTTCGAGTGCTGGATTAGAGGTCGATAGAGCGAAGATAGAGGTAATTAAAACTCTTCCCCCTCCTGTTTCTGTTAAAGGGGTAAGGAGTTTTCTAGACCATGCTGGCTTTTATAGGCGTTTTATTAATGACTTTTCTAAGATTTCTAAACCGTTATGCAACTTACTTGAAAAGGATTCCAAATTCCTTTTTGACAAAGCTTGCTTAGCGGCCTTCCAAGCAATCAAAGAAAAGCTTATTTCTGCTCCTATAGTATTACCTCCAGATTGGAGTTTACCGTTTGAGGTTATGTGTGATGCGAGTGATTTGTGTATGGGAGCTGTATTGGGACAGAGAAAAGAGAAGATTTTTCATTCGATTTACTATGCTAGTAAAACTTTTAATGGTGCTCAAGTTAATTATACAGTTACAGAAAAAGAGTTGCTAGCAGTTGTGTATTCATTTGATAAATTTCGCTCTTATCTTCTTGGAGCGAAAGTTATTGTTTATACAGATCATTCAGCGATCAGATATCTTATGGAAAAGAAGGATGCTAAACCGAGGTTAATCAGATAGGTTTTGTTGCTTCAAGAATTCGATTTATATATTAAAGATAGGAAGGGTTGTGAGAATCAGATTGCGGATCATCTATCGCGTCTTGAAGGTTCAGAGATGAATAGTGATTCTGAAAGAGTTAGAGAAGAGTTTCCTGATGAGAATTTGTTTGCTGTTTGTGATTATGAAGCTCCTTGGTATGCAGATATAGCGAATTTAGTGGTGAGTGGTTCTTTTCCTGAAGGATCCACTTATCAAGAAAGAAAAAGGTTAGCTCATCATGCTAGACAATTCTTTTGGGAGGATCCTTTCCTCTACAATGTTTGTGTTGACCAAATGATACGAAGATGTGTAGCCAAGGAGGAATTAGAAGCCATTATAGTTGGATGTCATGATTCTCTATACGGAGGACATTTCAAGGGTGATAGAACTGCTGTTAAGGTATTCCAATCAGGTTTTTACTGGCCTACTCTTGTTAAAGATTGTCATGAATATGTTAAGAAATGTACGAGATGCCAGTTTACCTGAAACATATCCAAGAGGGATGAGATGCCATGTAATAATGTGTTAGAAGTTGAAATATTCGATGTTTGGGGTATAGACTTTATGGGTCATTTCCTTCCTTCAAATGGTAACCTCTACATCTTATTAGTTGTTGATTACGTGTCAAAATGGGTAGAAGCTGTGGCTTTACCAACAAATGATTCACGAGTGGTGATTAAATTCTTAAAGTCACATATTTTCGCTAGACATGGTACACCTAGAGTGATTATTAGCGATGGAGGATCTCATTTCGTTAATAAGTATTTAAAGACTGTTCTAGAGAAGTATGGAGTAAGACACCGTGTATCTACTGCATATCATCCACAATCCAATGGTCAAGATGAAGTATCAAATCTTGAAGTTAAGTCAATCCTAGAGAAAACCGTTGGTCCTACAAGAAAAGATTGGTCAATGAAGTTAGATGATGCGTTGTGGGCCTATCGTACTGCGTTTAAGACTCTAGTTGGTGCATCTCCGTATTGTATGGTGTATGGTAAGTCTTGTCAGTTACCTCTTGAGCTAGAAATGGGTGCATATTGGGCGATTGCGCAGTTGAACTTAGATCCTACGGTAGCCGGAGAGAATCGTATGATGAAGCTTAATGAACTTGACGAATTCCGATTGAATGCCTATGAAAATGCTAAACTCTACAAAGAAAACACGAAGAAATGGCATGACAATCGGATTCGTGTGAAGAACTTTAAAGTGGGACAAAAAGTATTGAAGTATAATTCAAAGTTCAGCAATTATCCGGGTAAGTTAAGGTCTAAGTGGTCGGGTCCATACATTGTGACCAAAGTTACACCTCATGGGGCGATAGAAATAGAGCATTCACTCGAGAACCGCACCTTCATGGTGAACGGTCATCGTTTAAAGATATACCATGGAGGTGAAGACACCAACCGCTTGGAAGATCCACATCCCGGGGAGGTCATGTATCTCCTCGAGACTCCTTAGAAGCGTGAGGTAACCCGTCGAGCTTAACGACGTTAAATAAAAGCCAATGCTTTGTATATTAGTTGAGATTTTTTTAATTTTCGTAGTGTAGAATAGTTTATTTTCACAATTTTAGTGTTTATTATTAAGAAATGAGGAAGGGTAGTTGTTTTTTATGATTTCAGGGGTAAAAAGGTCAAGAGTTTGGGGTCGAAAGGGAGAAAATAGAAGAAAAATAGGTTGGTTGTCCAGGAGAAACCGGGTACCCGGTTTCGCAAAAACCGGGAACCCGGTTTTGGAGCTGGTACCAACCTCACACACGCAAGAAGGCGTATTTTGGTTCACGACACAGCGTCGGAACCGGGTACCCGGATTTCTCAAAAACGGGAACCCGGTTTCGTGAGCTATGATTTTTCGAGTTTCTGACCCAGCGTCTTGGAAGGCAGCCATTGGCTGCGTCTTCACTCATGATCTCGACGGAAACCGGGAACCCGGTTTTGGTGCTGTGAATTTCGACCTTTCTGGCCCAGCGTCCTGGGTCTCGCCGTTTGTTGCGTCACCATCTGCGTGTCAACCCACATCAGCGTGGCAAATTGGGTACCCAGATTCGCCAAAACCGGGAACCTGGTTTTGAAGGGCAACTCTCTGACCCAGCGTTTTGGGGTCCAGCCATTACTTGCGTGTTGTGGTAATTAAAAAAAATTCAATTAAGTAATTTTCCGCGCCGACACAGCGACGCGGGACCGGGTACCCGGATTTCAAAAACCGGGAACCCGGTTTTCATGCTGTGATGACAGTTTTGTAATTTTTAACCTAGTTTCTTTAGCCTCTTCTGCAAGTTTTTACCTAAAACGCTCCCACACACTGCCCACCTCCGAAAATCATCATTAACACCTATATATATATATCATCAAATCCTACCCTCTTTCACCACAAAAACACAAAAATCAACTCACCTCTTCTCCAAAATAACATCAAATCCTTAGTTTTTCCCCAAGAATTTTCTTCACTCAATCCTTAAATTAAACCCAATTCTTTCTTCTCCCACACAAATTATACAATACCCATCTCATATTCCACCTTGTTCTTCAATTCCTAAACCTCAAAACATCAAAGTTCTAAACTTTTCTCTAGTTTCTCACTATTTGAAGTTTTGAATTTGGGGTGGAAAGAGATGACTAATAGAACCGGTGATTTCCGAAGAACTGCTCCTAGAAAGAAAACCACCATTGGTGGTACTCAAGAACAAGCTATTGAGATTCCTGATTCGCGTCCTAAACGAAAAATTGATGAAGTTAAGCTTGCTCCCAAGAAAAAAGAAATCACAAGTCAAAAGAGAAGATTAATTGATGAGCCAGAAACTGAGGATGAACATGAAGATGAGAATGAGAAAGACCTTGAGGATGAAACCGAAAAGAGAACTAAGAGAAAGGAAGCTTGAGTTTATTCCTACTTTTGTGCGAGAATTTTATGAAGGATTAGACCTTTCCCGTGAGGCAATTGAAATTCGCAAAAAGGTAGTTCCTTTCTCTATTGAACTTATTCGGAAATCTTTGAAATTACCCAACTTTACTGGCTTATGTCCGTTCCAAGAAACCCTTAATGACCCTTCTTTCGATTATGAATCCCTTTGGGGTACTGTGCTTGTTAATGGGGCTAGCCCAATTCCTGAAGGAGAAAGATATACTGGACAGTTTTACAGCAGTAATTTGACACCTAGTGCGAAGGTTTGGTCTCGTTTCATAATACCTACTTTCTTTGGAATTAAACACACATCCGAGTTGAAGAAGGAGCATATATTTTTTATTAAGTGCATTATTGAGGAGAAACAGATGAATGTTGCTAAGATTATTTATGACACCATCATGGAATTCGCGAGAGCTCCGATGAAAAAGCAAAATCTCAAGTTTCTTTGTACTATTACTAAGTTGTGCCTAGACGCAAAGATTCTGCGTAGGAACGCAGAGGATGATGTTGTGACAGTTGGAGTGAGCATGGCATTGACTACAATTCAGAATATCCATGATGAAGCAACACGAGCTACGAAGACTCCTAGAGCTCCTCCACCAAAGAAAGCGAAGAATGCTCCTGAGTTGGAATCGAAAATAAGGGTGTTGGAAGAGAATCAAGAGAAGATGATTGCTACCTTAGGAATTGTTACAAGAGATATGGACCTTCTTCGAACTTTGATCTTAGGCTTAAACACACTTCAAAACGCGATTTATGATGCTGTTACGCGAGATAAAGGTCCAGAACGCAACACCGGTAACCAGCCACGCGCTGGTTAAGATACGTTTTCTAATCCTTCCTTTTAGTGTAGATTTGTTTAATTGCTTTATTGAGTCTTTTCGAGTCGTGGGGACACGGCTCATTTTTGAGTTTGAGGTGGGGTTCGTTGCCTCATCCCAGTTTTTATGTGTTATTTGTTTTATTTGCTTTCAATAAAAGAATTTTCGGAGTTGCGTTTGACTGTAGAAAATTTTAAATATCCCTTTAAGCATACTTTTGATGAATCTATGATAGTAAATAGTGGACTTTAGGGATTGATATAAACGCATTTAGAATTGCATGCAAACGTAGATAATTGATAGGAAAAATTAATGAACAATGCAAATGAAGTAAGCTTGTACTTAAGGAATATGTTTGGTGTGTAGAACGTGAAATCCTAATTGGTAGAGAACCCACCTAGATATGAACTAAAGACGAGCTATGTACTTAGGAAAATGATAGGGGCAGTTCTTTGTTAGCCATTTGTAACCTTTTTAGCCTTCTATCCATTGTATTAATTATTATCCGTCTTAGCCCACTTTGAGCCTTTAGCATTTTCTTTGTAGCCACGATATAAGCCATTATTCCTTAGATTATTAGGCATGACCATATGACCCTCACTTGAATCACAATCTTGAGACATGTCTCGAGCTTGAGTTTGGGGTGGTGGGTCCACTTATAGGGAATTTATTGGGTAGGGATTGATGTGCTTTGTATTAGGGCACAATTGCGGATGATATATAATTGTAACCCTTTGCCGGGAATAAAGAAAAATGAAAAAGAAAGAAAAAATGAAAAATTTCGAAAATCATATAGTAGAAACCGGGAACCCGGTTTCGCCAAAACTGGGAACCCGGTTTGCAACTGTACAAAAAAAAAGAAAAAAAAAGAAAAGAAAATAAAGAAAATATGAATGAATAAAACATCCGGCAAAGTGGAATTTTTCTGAAAATCATCTTATTTATAGTGGGTAGACATGGGACGCTAAATTGTTGCGTAAATGGGTGAGTGAGAAATTTTTGAGCGTAAACTCAAGCTCGAGGACATTTGTTGATGGTAAGTGAGGAGAGAGCCAAAAGCTCACTTCAAATTTACCAAATATACATCCACACCGTCCTTAAGACATTATTAAAACCATAAATACCTCGTGATTCTTAAGTACATAGTGAATTTATGATTCTGTTGATATGGAATATACTAGGTGGAGAGTTCAAAGCGATTTAGGATTGAGGAACACCCTATAGCCATCATACAGAGATGAGTACAAGTGTAAACTTCAAGCATTGCGACTTTAATTTTATGATTGATATTATTTGTGTTTGATTTTGCATTATAGATGTATGTGTATATTAGTTTCTAGAGTTTGCTATATGAGATTTATTTTAAGACTTGCTTTAGGTGTATTTGCTAGCTTCTACTTCTTCTTACGTTTACTTCTACCCCTTTGTTTTGTTTACTTTGTCGGGACGACAAAGGTTTGAGTTGGGGGTCTTGATGTCTCCCTAATTTTTCATATTTTCGACCCTTGGGAGACATCATTTTTTATGTTTAATTGAATATTTTGATAGACTTTTGAGTTAAAAATACAATAATCCGGAATTCCTATTTTATTTCTAGTATTTTTGATTTATTAAACTTTTGCGCGTAATCATGTGTATTTTAGTGAAAAATTTGTAGGTTTTGAATATTAGCTAGGAAATGAATCCGAGAAGAGAGTCAAAGATCGTGATATGGAGTCAAAGCTTGAAGATAAATCCCGAAAGAATTTTATTTTGGAGCTACAAATCTGGAAAACAAGCCAAAGATTGCTGATTTCGAGGCACTTAAGAGATGATTTAGCCGCTGACCTTTGAAGAGAATATGTTCCTTATCGAGTTACGGAAATTTAGCAAGTGATTTCAGATCAATCAGAGTCATAACTAATCGGCTAGAGCTGCTTTAGTGGAGGTGGTGCAGCAGTTACGGGATTTTGGGCTTAGAAAATGGGCTCGGACTTTTAATGAATGATTTAACTTTAGGTCCAAGGCCTAATCCGAATTTGAGCTTATAAAAAGAGCTCTTGACTTCTATTTTTTTATACAATTCACTTTTTACAAAATAAAACATCAAGAGAGCAGAAGCAGAAGGAAGAAGAAGAAGCTGTAGAGCTGGAGAGAGTCTATATCTCCATTCTCAGCCAAATTAAATTCCAGAAATTAGGTCTTTCTTATTTTTAATTCTGTAAAACAATATGAATTTCATTTCTTTTAATTTAGTTTTCTTTTTAATTAGTATGAGCTAATTTCTTCATAGTACTTGAGAATGCTTAATGGGTGAATCCCGATTCTATTGAATTCTTTAAGTCTGAATTTGGGTTTTTGTTAAATTAAATTAAATTGGGTCTTTTACTATTTTCGGTAATTTGAGATTATTTACTGTTTTTGGAGTCATGAACTAAGAACAGGTATTAGTATTTAGGCTATTCCACATATGTGGCGTGTGGATCATCCTAACGAATGGTTTAGGTACAGACTTAATTACTCAATCTGAAATAGAAGCTATTGACTCTGACGAGCTTAGTTAATTTTAGGGCCAATGTGGTAAATTTACTTAATCATCCGAAGGTGGATCATATTTACCCTGACGGGACCAGTGACACTCTAGGATAACTTTATAGTCCACCCTGACGGGGGTATAAGGAATTTAGAATTCCGACCATTGTAATTGACCGATTTAACCCTTAAACAGCATATGTTATGAAATAGAATTAGGAGGATCCCTTTCGTTCTCAAGTCCTGCCTTCTCATATTTGCGTCTTACATTCATTTCCTTGCGTTTTAGTATTTAATTGCATTTTCTTTATAGTCTTTGATTACTTAGAATTAATACAAACAAACAATCAATCATTATATCCTTTACTTGGTTTCATAAGTGCAACCATTCATTATTTGATAAGCATTGTAGTTAACCAACCATCCGTGCGAGCGATCCTATAATCATTATTACTACTTGGGACAACCGTACACTTGCGGTAGTGGTTCAATTACTTTTGCATTTATTTTAGAACACACAAAGGACCACCAAAGATTCACATTTAGGCTCATCGCATTCATTACATCAATATGAACAACAAGTAAGTTACATTTTCCCCCCTTGAAGTACATGTTTTACATGAAGCGCGTTCCATATTATTAACCAAGGTTCTTTTTCAAGACCGACAGAGAATATAGCACAACCATTACCACCACTACCACCACCAGGTTTCATGAATCCAGAAGAAGAAGATAATTAGTGGGGACCTGTAGGGAAAAGAATAGGAGGAAGCTTTACAAAAATACAGGATGGGTCCCACAAACAGGCCTACACCAGGGAATAGATTTGACATTGTTAAATCGTATAAACCACATGTTTTTGTGTGTGTGTTTTTTTAAAACAAATTGTGGGCGAAACACTTTGCTACTGTTGATACTTAGTATATGTTATGCTATTTGTGCACTTTTCTTACTTTTGTTTTTTTTGGAGAAAGGAGTTTTATTTTAGTTAGCTGACAAGTTCTTTTTAAGTTGTGATACAATCAGTGTTTTTTCTTTATATAAATATATCAAGGTTTGATGAAGGTGTGATACATAATGTCTTAAGTTAGGAGTCAAACGTGAGTCAAATGTGTGTAGTGCATATGCTTGGAGGTATAATTAGACCGGTGTTACTTGGAAGACATTTATAATACGGATAAAAGTGGAGTATTTTATTGTTTGAAAACTTACCATGCACTTGCTACCGAATAATCTGAAGAACAGAAGAATATCAAGGAGAAAGTTGCCATTGACATTTGCTGTTACGGTGATGGATCTGAGAAAGTACTTCTTTAATAATTTTGTTGGTGGTTTGAAAACAGTATTAATGGTAAAACAGTTTCCTTTTAATACATAATTGCCCAACTCATCGGAACGCAGGGGTAGTGCCCTGAGCTATGGTAAAAGATGCGATAAACAGAGAAGTGGTTTAAATTATATTTTGTTTATTTGTTACGTTGTACTTAATACCTTTTCTTATTAAAAACGCACTACAAGTTTATTTTCACCAACTAATATAATTTCTCTTTGGTTAATATCTATCATTCCAGAACTAATAAAAATGAAAAACTAATGACCAAATAAACAAAAAGTTATCTTTTAAAATATATTCATTCTTATGTTTCCTGATATTTTCAATTTCAATTTCTCTTACATTTAACATCAATCATTATTTCATTGATCATGTAATCATTTGGTTAAAATTAAATAATATTATTATTTTTTCCATATAAATTATAACTATTATTAATTTACCAATTAACGAGGATTCATTGAATAAAGGAAAGAAATAAGTAAACAATTTTAATGTTCGAAAGAACAAGAAGAAAGGGAACAAGAAAAGAGCACCTAACATTCCGCCTAAAGGAAAGTGTTACAAGTGCGGATTGAAAGGTCACTAAAAAATGCAAACCAGCAGGTAGCTTTTCTTTAGTCATATGGTACAACTTTTTTGTAGTAATTCTAGTTGATTGGACTCTTTATCCACTAATCCCTTTGATGTTTAATTATTTATAAATAATATGGAAGTTGAAAAGTAAAAAATGACCAAGGTTGCAAGCATATGGAAGTTAGTTAGGTAATTCAAGTTTCTTAGTCATAGTTCAGATTTCTTATGTAAGACATTTCATATAATTGTATTGGATGATAGATCAAACGTTTTCCTGATCAAATTATATTCAAGATTGAGTATTTTTAGATATGCCTTGTTTTTTGAGGCGTCGGATATTCATATTTCCTAACTTACATTAGGAGCAGTTGTTCTACAATTCAATAATATTAGGCAGATAGTTTCCTTCAAATATCTATTCCTTTAAGCTAAATGTATTCTTAATATATATAGTATATAACTCATGATAAATGTTTAGGTTATGACATTCCTCAAAATAAGGATGTGTGAAAAAATACAAGCCTATTTGTAAATGATCATTTGGGATACTTGATTATCCTAAAACATTTAGGTGACCATAACTTGAAGGAATAGATCATCATGTTCATTCTTCAAGATGAGTCATGGTTCTCTTGAGTGTAATTATTATCTAGATTTAATCATTTGAATAAAGATAAAGAAGAAACACACTGAAAATAAAAAAAACTTTAGATTTTATCAAATCAAAATTTAAACCCTGCCTAAGATAATGCTACCCTTGAAGTCATTCATCGAGTTATGTTTAAACAAGGCGAAAGGTTCAAAACTTCTGGTAAGAGTTAGAAACCTAAGGATGCTTATTATTGTTGTGGTAAAGAAGGACACAAAACTTTTGAGTGTACGCTTAGAGCCGTTCCAGATGCAAAACCTGCTGCAAACCTAACCGAAACTGAAAAAATAATCGTCGTGGTAATGGTTGAGGCTTACTTGGTGGAAAACAAAAACGAATGGATCTTTGACCCTGGAGCCTCACGACACTTCTACGCAAACAAAACGCTGTTCAAAAAGTTTATGGAATCAACTAATGGTGAATGCGTGTACCAGAGTGACATATCCACTGCTACGGTCCTCGGGAAGGGACAGGTTACCCTCAAACTCACCTCGCTCCGTAGAAACTTGGTTTCCAGTGCTCTTCTTGATAAAGTGGGACTCAAACTAGTTTCGAGGGGGGAATCATTATTACCAAAAAAGATGAGTTTTTGGGAAAAGGGTATTTACATAATAGTTTGTTTGTTTTAAATACTGTAAAGTATGACTAGTACCAAAATGATGAGTTTGTGGGTAAGGGATTTTTTCTTTCTCAAATAAGGGTTTATGTTTGGTTGAACCTTGTAACCTCTAATAAGGATCTGTTTGAATGTTTAGATGTGTGGAATGGTAGATTCGACTATCTTTATTTTCTCTTCTATTAAAAGGCTAAAAATCCCTTGGACTAATAAGGTCGATGACTTTATAAATATATGATATGTGTAGAGTCTAAACTCGTGGGCAAACGACCTTTTAATATGAAACCACAAGAATTCTAAACTACTAGAATTAGTATATTTAGACCTAAATGCTTTTATAAATTCCGCTAGTAAAAGAGAAAACCCATACTTTATAACCTTCACAAGATACTCTTCTAGGTTTATGAGAGTATATCTCCTAATACTAAAAGTGAAACAGAACAGGTTTTTATAAAATATAAGGTCGAGGTTGGAAACCAACTATTTTTCTAAATCAAAAAGAATTAAGGCGCCATTGTTGTTCTGAATTCCTTAAATTAGCTGTGTGACCTTAACGGAATTATCGAAGTGAAACAGAACATGTGTTTATAAAATTTAAGGTCGAGACTGGAAAGCAACTAATTTTCTAAATTAAAAAGACTTAAGGCGCGAATGTTGTACTGAATTCCTTAAATTAGCTTTGTGACTTTATCAAAATTATCGACGAACTTAGTTCCTTACACACCCCTGCTAAATGACACAACTAAAGTATATGACAATCGAATCTGGCCCATTACAAAAATGTGGGGGGTGTCTAGTTAATTTTCTCGAGTTCTAAGTACGGTCACAATTGGACCGAATACGATAGACTCAATAGTCATGGGAAATGACACGAATGTATAACTCTTCTTAATGAATTCATAGCAGTAGTGGTAGTCCTATTGAGAAGGACTTGATGAATTCACGGTCAAAAGTGAGACTCAACATTCATGATACAAATTAGGGAGACGTCCTTAATGATCTTATATGAATAAGTCCACAAAGTTCATGGCCCGCAAGGGTCGTTCCTTAAAGAAGGACTTGATAAACTAACTAAAGGGTGATGTTCGAGGGAACCATAACTTTCAGTAGGCTAGAGTATGTGTTGTGAGGGTCTCGATCGAACACCGTTAAAGTCAAGAGTAAGTCCACTTAAACGGAAGTTGGTAGTTGCCTCACTTCACTACGTGTCAATTCACATCGGATGATATTTCCACTTAAGTAAAATTCACCCACCAAATACTGACAATTATGGAAACTTGTTCACCTTCTCTCCCAAAGACCCTGAGTAGGGGATTGTTGGAATTTATTAGTAAATAAGTGTGTTTAAATTCATTTGAAACAAGGTATTAAATATTTCCTTTTCATGTTCTTATAGGAGAGGTGGAAAAGGTACTCTTTGTGAAGAAAATGTCTCACATAGGAGTAGAGATGGAAAATATATTAGCTTAAAATAGCTTATCCACATATTACTTACAAAGAAACTAAAGGCTATAAAAGCAAAAAGAGAAATGGCAAAGCCCCACACATGCGCACCACCACCAGCCCAGCGACGGCGATGGAGCCGGCGTGGGCTCGTGTGGAGTTGGGGAGTTGGGGAGTAGGGGAGTTTGGGAGTCAAAAAATGAAAAATGAAATTATTTTTCGGAAGAGGCACTAGTGGAAGAAGACCAGTTCTTATAGTAGTATGTGTCAAGTTAAATCCTTCCGGCCAAAAGACATACGTGCACAAATTATGTACCAGAAGACAAACATCCACCAATTACGTACTAGTTAACTGTTACATAACTTGGTCAACACGGGAATGAATTAAGTCAACATTGTGTCCAGGTTCATTGTTGAAATTAAAACGTGCAACAATACGTGTCAATCAAAACCGTCAATTAATTATGGAGGCAATCAAGGCATTAATTTGGACGTTTTCTGACAAGACTCTCCTCACCTACTCTCCTATAAATACCAGCTCCTTCCCACTTGTTTAATATACGAAACGAATCAGAAAAGAACAACGAAATAACTACTTTCTACTTCTCTAAATATAATTTGTGTAAAAACTCTAGAGATAACCGGTACGCCGGAATATCTTTTTAAGGACCATTTTTTTCCGTGTAATTTGTGTTCGTTTTCAGATTCCGTGTAAGTTTCGTTTGTATTATTTCATTTACTATAATAGATAGTTTACTTTAAATTTAAATATTTCTTATCTGGGTTTCCATTTCTATTGTTTTAAACTGGTGATTTTGCCCTTTTTCCAACATATATTATCAAAATTGCATCGTTTGATCCTCGTGTTAACTGAAATTGTAAATATACCTATGCTAGTAAATTAGAATGTTGCGAAAATGCCCATTTATAATGCCTCAATAAGACTTGGATATATACTATTTACTTTGTAGCACAAAGGTATATCTTCCTATTATAGATAACACGCAGATTAATGGTGAAATTTGCAACTACACACATCATTGATAGTTTAGAATATTCCACTAATTAAATTAGATTGGCCAGTCCTAAAGCCACGATATATTATGTAAAATATCGCACTATAGGTTCATATATTATGTAAAAGTTATACCATAGACTTTGATCTAATTTATAGAGAAAGAAAAGTTGTTGTTGGAGTTGTACTCACTAGGATCTGTATCAATATATCTTTTTTAATTGCACTATATGTCCCTGTACCATCTAAAATTGCACAATCAGTCTATGTATTAATATACGAAATTGCATTATAGGATTTGATATACTTTTTACTAGAAAGAATAGATAGTTGTAGTTGTACTCGCAAGCATCTAGATTAGTATATTTTCTAACTCCACATTACGTACTTGTTCTATGTATAAATGTCACTATGGGCTCTATATCGTCTAAAAAATAAATTATAGCCTTTGAAATAATATATATGGAAAGAATTGTTGTAGTTTTAATGACTAGCATCTAGATAAATATCTATTAAATTGCACTATAGGTCCCTATACTATGCAAAAATTGCATCATAAGATTTTGTAACAGTCCTAGGTAATATTGTGAAGATTTTGAGATAACGACCTTCGAGACCCTATTTTTATTTTCACATTTTCGAAGGCTATCTTTGTCACCATTGCAATTCTGTTATCTTTGTCTCTTCTTTTGCTGGATAATATTTGAAATAAAAATTATCAACTTGGACATCATCCAATGATAAATCATCTACAGTAAGTGCGGAACGTTGTTGATTCAAATAAAGATAAAGATAAGAAACATAATGCAAAGTGAAGCACTATATCATAGATACTAAGCACTAATAAGAATTAACAAAGAATATTTCAAAATAAAATAAGTATTAAACTAAAAATATAGCTATTATGAATTACAAATAGCACACCACTGTATATTTAGATACCCTCAAAGCAAAGGTGAGGAATAGGGCTAGCTAACAAGTAAACGAGAGACGTAAGTGAACGAAGTTGGCATCTTCGAGCTAAGCAAGCAAGTAAACTACTTCTCTTTGTTGCAAAGTGAGCCAAGCTGGAGTTCTTGTTCGAGTGAGCCGGGTAAGCAAGCAAGTACGCCCGAGTGATGTAATAGAAAGACTCTCAAGTGTTCTCATATTCCTTCCTATTTGACTACCTGTTTCAATTAGAAACGTGACAAACGAATGAAGCTAGTAGTTCTTCTCTATAAGCCAAATTAGGCAAAAAGAAGCTAAAGTGGCCATGCATGACCCAACGATCTAACTATTCCCTACCACCCGGTTAACTAAGAGGAAAGACGTCCCATCAATCTTTATAGCTAAACAAGTGAGAAAGGAGTAGCCGATTCCTTTGTTTGTCGCTTCGGGATCATTTGTATGCGCCATACCGTGCAGGCTAATTCCTGACTGAACACAATAAACTTATGCAGAGTTCATAAACTTTACCTTCCTGTCGAATATATAACCCATATTTTAAACCTATGAAAATAAATATAAGAGAAATATTTTTTTGATTTTTTCGAAAAAAGGAAGAAAACAATAAATTAAAAAAGAAGCAAAAAAGGTTATTAATACATCTATAAGTAAGGTATACACACATTTCACTCTCAAAACAAAAGATAGGAATACACAAACTTCTACGGAGATAATCATATATGTTCACACAAAAGTGAACATCAAATCAACAAATAATGAAGCCGATAAACAACTACAGTTAGAAACCTTGCTAAAAATAGACTTTCCAAATTTCAAAGTCTTGCCAAATGCATGAGCAGTAAAGTTCACAAATCGTGACTTGTTGAAATATTAATTTTTTGAATCATGTATCATTACGATTCATATAATAATTTTGAAAATATAAACTTTTTTTTGTTATATGGGTGTCAGACTAGTTTGCGAATATATCGATTAGTCCAATGAACAATACACATGCTTTTCCATGCATATCCCCGACAAGGTAGAATTAGGTTACCCTTACTTTGGAAAGAATTTAATATATAACATATATGTTTTTCTAAAATTAATATTACTTATAACTATCCAAATCGTTATGAATAATATTATATAATATAATAATATATTAATATAAATAATGTATTCTAGTATAAATAAAAAACCGCCATACTTAGTTTTTTTTCTTTTTTTTTCGGTTGGTTTTCTTTTTTCTATTCGAATTAATACAAGAAAAAGAAGAATATCATTTGATATTTTAATATTAATTTATTATAAATATTTAACAAACATGGTATTCATGAACGTGATATATACATAAAATGCTTTTGCGTATTTTCTTAAAGAAGGTTAACATTTATAGCAACGAAGCCCATGAAGGGAAAAAAATACCACGTTACACTATTACAACGTGTTTCTGTAGAAACTAAATCTTTTGCGACTATGTAAAAGTAGTCGCTAGAGAAAACCCTTTAGCGACAAAATCGTATCATCGACGGCACAAGTCTCCCCTACCTTATTTTGCATTAACGTCTACTACTTGTTGTCGCAAATAACATCAAAGTAGTCGGTAGAGATATTAAATTTTTGCCGTATTTATTTTATTTCCATAAAATGTTGTTGATGTTGACCATTTTAATTGGCGACAAAATTTTATCGCCACGGTTATCTTTTACTAGCGATACATTCCAATGACTTAAAGTTGATTGTTATAAAGAAGTTAAAACGTTGGATAGACACGCATTTGATAAAGTTGTGAAGAATGACCATGTCACGAATAACATGTCTAGGTAATTTAATAAAATGTTCTCATAAAAAATTTTTTAGTCCTATCTTTGTGGTGGTTGATAACGAACATAAAAAAAACTTGAACTTGTGAGTATAAATATTGTGAAGATCACATTTTCGAAGGCGGTTTTTGTCACACCATTTCAGTTATGTTATCTTTGTCTCTTATTTTGTTGGACAATATTTTAAATTATCAACTAGGAAATCATCCAAATGATAAATTTTTTAAAGTAAGTACTGAACATTGGCTACTAATGCAGGTATGAACGATCTTTTTGGCCAGAATAGGATAGATTACACCCTGCCTCTGATGCGGGAATCAGGAATCATAAATCCTAACTCATGGAATCTCGAATGAATCATGGGTACACAAGTGGTTTTTACATGTGACACATCTTTAAACTCACGAATTAAGTAGAGCGGAATTGGGTAGTATCGGGCTATCGAGCGATTTACTCGAAATCGATATGCCAAGCGGATAATCTTGATTTGATTTAAGGTATTAGGTCGCTGCTAGCGGCGTAGTGGAAGGTCAAACCTTATGTCAAGCGGATCATCGTGTATGCTGTGGAATCATGGTCGAATGTTGTTTAAGCATATTTTGAGACGTCTCAATGGCATGGCTTACTGTGCCGCGTGGAACGTTAGACAACGGGGTTCTCTTAATTATTACCAGTTGGATCTTACACATCGATTTTCACGTCTACAAATTGATTAATGGTTGTATTATAATATGTATGTTTTACATTTTCACAAAAAAAGTACTGAACGTTGTTGATATTATTGAGATAAATATAAAGATTTGAAACATGATGCAAAGTGACTCCGTTCCGCAGCACGCACCTGCACTGTGACTCCCCATCCCAGTGATGTGCTGTCCAGTAACCTCACGCACAGACAGAACTGTAATGACATTATCGTTTAGAATTTGCTATGCCATTAGTCATTATTTCTTAACAAATGTTTCTTTTTATGTGGCCCAGATATTGGTTATTCGAGGTCAAGTTGAGGAATTTAGTATAGATGAAGGATGTCTCGCTTATTTTGAAGAAATTTGAAAAAACCTTCTTTAAGGTTTGCAATTTCGTCCCTTATCTTTAACATTTTTTATAATTTTAGTCCCTTATCGTGATCTTTTTTATAGGTTCCATCATATCATAAATGTGATAGAACACTTGGATACCTTTTAAAATTGTCATTTTCTTTATTGCCCTCTAACGATATTGATTTTACCCATTTGAGAAATAGCTTATGTTTCCTGAATTTTTTTGGAAAAATTCAATTTCTTCCCCAAACAAACTCTTTTCCGCATTTAAATTAAAAATAACCATATTTTGGTAAATTTTAAGTTTTATTTTTGTTCACTATAGATGGTTTTGCATAAAATAGGGAATTATAGTGTAATTAATTCAAAATATAAATTATTTTGTATAATTTGGGGACCTATAATGCAATTAATTAAAAATATAATTATTTTGCTTAAAATAACAACCCATGGTGCAATTAATTAAAAACATAAATAATTTTGCATAATATAAGGACCTATAATGCAATCAACTAAAGATATAACTTATTTTGCATAATAAAGAGACCTATAGTGCATTTTACATCCTCCCTAGACTAAATTGTCAAAGTATACAAAGATAAGGGGGACCATATGAGTTATTTTAACACAATTAGTAACTTATAAAATTATCGTTAGTATAGTGGTAAAAATGAATGGACGTGACAATTTTTGCAAGGTAATTGAATTAGATATAACTTATGAAATATTTATTTATGGGAAAGGGTATTTATGTAATTTCGATGGATTATATGTTACAGGATCTTGAAGATGTGGGTTCATTTTATTTAGATGCCAAGTCCTCGCCAAAGCTTCTTTAAGAGAAACAACATAGATATATTTCATGAGGATAGAGAATTTAGATTAAAATTCTTGTTATATTAATAATTTAATGGTGGATGAGAATATTTATTGGTAACTTAATGTTTACTTTTTGTTTGTTATGTTTTTTGGGTTTGTTTGTAATATGTAAGCTACAAAGAATATACTTTATGGTTGTAGGTGTTTAAGTTTGTTTTGTTTTCTATTTATTCTAATTTTTACTTTACTACATGCAAGAAATATCTTGAATTCGACTCATTCAAGATCACCAAAATATGAACAACATTAGAAATACTTCACCATCTTATTGCCTTTTGCAAGGAGATCATGTATATATATACTGTGACATCAAACCTAAAAATATGAGTAAATAGGAGAGTTTTCTCTTAATAGAGGTTGATATATGGGATTTAGTTTAGGTTGGGTACATTATGAATAAATAAATCCTCGTCACTTCTATTGGCTACCATAATATTCATACTTATACTTTGAAAAGCACATAAGTATTTGTTGTTTAGGCACTAGTGACATATAAAGTCAACCACGTTGAGAGTTATGTAATGATTTGGAACACTAATTTATTGTATCAAAAGTGACAAATATGAAGAGGTGATTTGATGGATTTTTTTACACGTTTTGGTTTGGTTTTTGATTTCTTTTTCTTTTATCGTTTTAATTTTAGAGTAGTCTCAGTCTGCAAACATTGGACTTCAAACTTAACTATAAGGCTCCTTAATCACCAAGTTCAGTAATTAAGAAGCCAAAAGTTATTCTTATTACTATTATTGTAATTTTCAATGGAAAAAAGTTCAATAATCACAGAAAATCAACTATTATCAATCCTTGGAGATGATGATGCAGTATGGGTTGACCTAATAATTAAACTTGAAGTCTCATTTTTTTCTTCTTCGGAAGCATATCATGATATGCTTTGTGCTTGTATTTTATTCTTATTATATTCAACATCTCAAGTAGTCCACTATGTTGAATGTGGAAGGAATATGGGTCAAAGTTTCTTCACTAAAATTTAAACTTCCATGAAGATTTCATTAACTTAAAGTCTCCAGCCACTTAATTTTCAATTTCTGTATGAAATGAACTTGGAGATAATTTAGGATAATGGTCTGGTTACAAAACATAAATAACAAGATTAATATAGGTACTATATAGACGAAACAAACTGGTGAACTGAGAAATTGTATGCATTGTATAAGACGAGAACATTACATCATCACTTTCTTTTAGTTTGAAATTTGAAACATTCAAAAAAAATTTCTTTTCTGATTTTTTATTGATATTATACTCTCATTTGTCAATCAAGTAAAGCAACTAACCCTGTATACCAAACATTACTAATATGAAATTTTTGCTACTCAATTGTACCAAATCTGTCTGCTTACTGTCCATTTTACAATTGTTCAAGGAAAATTAATCAACATACTCAAGAAATCGTGTAGATAATAACATCTTATAAAACATGATGCAAAGTGAAACACTTCTACAAGTACAGTATATCTGAAATAGTAAGCAATAATAGAAATTAACACAGGCAGAAAGATCAAACTGATAATAAACTGAATAGCAATGTTAAAGTAAACAAAGGTGTATCGTTATAAGGTATATTTACTAAGAAATAAAATGAATAAAGTGATTAATCACCTGATTAAAGTATATATATGCACGCATTCAAATGAGATGATCATTAGAATCACATGAAAGAGAAAAAAGAAACAAAATAGCAAATAATACAATTTTACATTTTATTGAAATTCATGCATAAAAGAAGCATTACAAGACAATTCCAAAGCCTTATTAGCAACTGCACTCAATGAGAATAGAAGGATATAATAATATGTATAGAGAAAAGAGCACATATGCCAAATGAGCTTCTAAGGTAATAACATTACCTTGATTTCATCCACTTCCACTGAAATATCAAGTAGTACTTGTAAAGAACAAAGTAATCTGTCAATACCATTTTTTCCTACTTTCATATAATAAATTGGTTATACTACATCATTATAGTTAATAAACAACCTCAAGAAGGTGATTTTGGGATTAAAAAAGGGAATGTATTAATACTATCCGGCCTACGAGAAAAAGAGATAAATCCTTTGTACTCTTACTCTAGTATTTGTCTTAATTGACATAAAACACACTAGTTGTTGAAGCCTAGAAGGAACTAAGGAGTATGTATTTTAATAATGTAAAAACTTTAAAATAGTAAGAAATGGAACATAAGGGGAATATTACCAATTGAAAAAGAGTCTCAGCAAATAAGATAGCTAATAGTGCCATAAGCTTGATAAGAATCACATGAACAGTAAAAGAATAATATTAGATAGCTTATTTAATGATCCCAACCACCTCTTTAAAAATAGACTCTTAAAATTCCTAGTTATTTAAAAAAATACTAAAGTTGTATAGAACAACATATTATGGGTGTTTGTATTATATAAAAAAGATTATTTATAATCTATGCATTTAATCACAATAATGTTTGACAAAACCAAAGTAAAAAAAGAGAAGAATAAATAACATGTAGCTAAGTAACAAGATAAACCCCCAAGTTAGGTAAGATACTATTAATCTTCATAAAAATCATTCAAGTTATTATCATTGGAGACATATGTATGCGGGAACCTTTTTTAAATAAATTTAGAATATCTTGTACAAAACTTAACATGGATCCTCTTTAAAAGTCTTAACTAATCCGTAAATATTAACCTGTATTTTTTTATTTATTTAAACTTTAATTTATTCATTAATATCAAACTTTATACTTCATAGCACATATTCTATCCAATAACAACATTTTGTAAAACTTTCAGTTTAATTATAAAAAATTATATTGTTCGTGAACAACTCAAACTCGGCTAAATTGTTTTTGTTTGATAAGTCAAACAAATAATATTTAACAAATTTGGCTCGACATGTTGTAACTCAAGCTTGAATCTATGATGTCTCCCTATTTGTCATGAATTAATTCTAGTTGGAGACATGATTTTAGGTGTATTTATTAGAGTATAGGTCGATTTTATCATGATTTAGTACACTTTCCTATTTTGTGTCTTGAAGTAATTATTTATTATTTTAGAGCATATTGGATTTAATTGTTTATTTAGTATGAATCTTTAAAGATATATGGTAAATAATTAGAGTCCAAGGTAATTCTAAAAGCTAAAGGAAAGAGGATAAACAAGGAAATTGGAGATAAAGACAAGAATTATGAAAAAGGAAAAGATAAAGTTGTCAAATATATCTAAATTCCAGCAGCTACGACCATAAAAGAGCTTATATCTCAAGATTGGCTAGGAATTTGGAAGAATGGTTTACATCAACGTTAAAGAGCTTTCCGAGGCGATGAATTTTGACTACTCAAAAGCGTCAAACGGGTAAGAATTGAATCAGTTTCAGCTAAAACAAAACAACATCAAAATCATACCTTTTCTAGATTCTAGGGTTAGGAATTTGAGTTAGGCTTGGAGTCCAAAACCTACCTTATACTCCAAGAAACGAATTATGTCTTCCTATACCCTATAAATACAACCTGTTATCACAAGAAAATCTTCCTTGGCCACTCCTTAGGCTAGGAAGAAGTTTACAACAAGAAGAGAAGTCTGGAAAGAGTAAAACACCATATTATGTCATCTTTAACCTTCAAATATGTAATTCTTTTATTTTTTTTTCATTAGTATAAACTAAATAATTTTAACTTGAGATTTAGCATATATGTATAAACCCTAATTTCTCCATTTTGAGTTGGGATACTAAACTATTTAATTTGAATGCATGTTTTATGTTCTGTTTATGAGTTTTGATTTAATGACTGTTTTACTTGCTAGTGCACGAGTATATGATTTCCTTAATAGTAGTTAGATGATCCCCTTAAGTGGGTGTCTAATTATTGAAACACCACATAACGTCTAGAATAAGGTTTAGACCTAGCAAATCAATCTAACTAGATAATCATTAGGGTATGTTTTAACCACTATCACCATGTTTGGAATTGAATTGCTTAGGGCCTTGGTGGTGCTTGATAAGTTTAGGCTACCTCGTGGTGTGTACGTAGCCCCCTTAGTCGCTCTCAAGGTCTAAGGTATGGGAATTTAGAATCCTGATTATTTCATATTACATGATTCACCCTTATACGATAGAATAACCAAAACTAGTGGGGATTACTTGCTAATATTTTGAGGTAAACTATCGTACTACTTGTTTCTCTCTTTTATTTCATTTTTTGTCTTTTAATTTATTAGTTAACTGTCTCATTTAAAATCAACCAAAAATCTATTCTCTTTTATTTTCTTGCTTAGTAATTTGATCGAGCTCTTTATATCTGCGCTTGAATATTTGCATAAGTTCTTCCTAATTTTCGTAGTCTCTGAGGAACGAAAATTAATTATTCATTAAAACTTGGATAACTCTTGTATACTTGCAGAACCGTTCTAGGCTAGGGTGTCTACTTATGCACTTATATATATCATATTTTTATCACACCCTAGCCGATATAAATTTTTTTGCACCGCTACCGAGGACTACATCGTTAGTTTATTATGCAAAATTGCATTTATAGGACTTGATATAATTTATTCAGGAAAGAATAGTTTCAGTCGTACTCGATAGCATCTGGATTAGTATTTTTTATAATATCTCAATAGATACCTATGTTATTTAAAAAATGCACTATGGTCCCTAGATCGTGCAAAAATTGCAATATAGGCTTTGAAATAATATATTAAAGAAAGAATAGTTGTAGTTTTGATCATTAGAATCTGGATTAATATTTTTTAAATTAATCTATTAGGCCCTTATACTATGCGAAAAATTGCACCATAAGCCTAATTAAAATTTATACCAAAAGAACATTTGAAGATTAAATTTTTTTAATTGCATTATAGGTTCCTATACTATGAAATAATTTCATAATAGGTCATGTACTATGAAAATATTTCATTAAGTTCCCTATATTATTCAAAAATTGGGTTATATACCATTATATAATTTATAAGGAAAGTATAGTTCTAGTTTTATTCACTTGCATTTGGATTAATATAATTTTTAATTTCAATATCGATCCCTATACTTTATAAAAATGGCTATGTAGGTTCCTATATTATGCAAAAATTGTACTAGAGGTCCCAATATTATCTACAAAATCCACTGGAGTTCCATATACTCTACCAAAAATGAATCTATAGGCCCCTCTTTTAACTCAACTATGCCTTCCTGTCGAATACATTTTGCCCATATTTTAAATCGATGGAAATATTAATAAGAGACAAATATTTTATATTATCTGGGAAAAAGAGGAACACTTTAAGTTTGAAAAGAAGGTAATGAGGCTTTTAATACCAAGATACACAATTTATTAAATAATGTGTGCACACATTCCATTCTCAAAATAGAAGATGTGATTTAACAAGTTTTAAAGGAGTTAATCATATATATCCAGACAAAAGAGAACAAAAAAGAAGCAAAGCAACAAATAATAAAGTTTATAGTTTCTTGAAATTCACAACTAAAAGAAGTCTTATAAGGTACTGCACTCAATAACTATGGAGAATAGGAGGGTATATAGAATTTGCAGAGATACCATATAATATGGGGCTAGGATGCTCATTCTGAAAGATTGCGGAAAAATGTGATAGATTAGGGTTTATGAAGCTATTTGCCATTTTCTTAGGAGTCGGTCCTATTGGTGGTTTTTATTACAGGTATTTGCTTACATGGCGGGAGGAGTACGAATGTCAACAACGGGACATCATGTTTCGTATGATCAAGCTATTATGTCAAAAGTTCATGGAGAAGATAATAATGTTCTTCGTCTTGCGTTTTTTTATGAATTTGTCTTGTGTTTCAATTATATGAGAGATAATTATGCAAAAAATGTTGAAAAATGCTTTTTAAGTATTACGAACAAACCATCATACCTCAGAGCTACCACCACAATTTTAAGAGGAAGAGGACCAAAACAACACAAGAAAGGGTTTTAAAAATAGATATTCAAAAAATCTCCAAGCTTGAAGAAACTGCCTAATCCCGGCATGGGTCCAAGAAAGGCCTTGAGAACTCTTGCATGGCCATACTATTAAATTAGTGAATTTACTCTAGGAACTTGTTATTAGTTTAATTTCAAATGTTATAGTAGATCATAAGTTTGCCTAACAAAGCATATCATAGTTTTATGTAACATAGCATAAAAGAGGTTTAGATTTATCAGTATTCAGTTGCTTATAATAAATTAGAATGTTAACATAGCATATAAAAGGGGATAGCTCACCCAGTATATTTAACTCAGGCTACAATAACTTCGAGTTAACATTAGAGTATTTAGCTAATGGCTTACCTCACTCGGGTCGTACAAACCTAAAGATACAAGTTGTACTTAATTTTAAGATATTAGCAAACCCAGAAGAGAATTTTGCACATTCATTCGCTTTGTTGTTATTAACAACAACACTACACAACTTGAATGAAATGTTACATATATAGTTGCATATGTCCCACCTCGATTTGTTACACGTCATGACAATCACTAGAAAAATACTTTTGTTAATACAAATTTATATTTTTTTATTTATATTAATACTTTAACATGTAGTACTATTACCAAATTATTATTTATACATAAAAAGAAATTTGGGATAGTAGACAGAAAAGAAAGAATTGAATCCTTTATATGACATTGGGCCTTAAAACAACCCTAATTTTTTTAATATGTATGTGTTTCAATCTCTATATAATTCGATTTCAATAATAATGATACTGTTGTATTTTTATTTTTTAAATGATTTTTTTCCTCTCCAGGTCTCTTCTACTCTCTCTCTCTCTATCTGATAGATTAGAATCATATAAGTCTTGAATTTTTCAATTCATCAATTTACAAATCAAGATCCAAATAGCTTTCGATTAAAATGAAAGAGCCCCTCACGGTACATGTTCCTACTCCCATTATTGTAATTGTTTCATAAATAAACTGAATCTAATTGGATTTCTATTAAATATATTGGGATTAGTTTCGATAATTATTTTAATCAATTATTTAGTTATACAATATTTGTTACAAATCTGTAATATAAGTTATTTCATATTGTTGGAATTTTGATTTTGCGTATTTCATTTTGTTTAAGAATTTCAAACTAGAGTGCTACTAAAAGTCTATATGTAGTCATTGTAAGTATCTTCTATGTAGTGGAGGAGCCATGAATTTTTAAATATTCTTATTAGTGTAATTTCCATTTAAGTCCCTATTTTAGGTAAAATATTTATTATATATCTTTGTTAGTCCAAACTAATGGTATATATAAATGATAAATAGTTAATACTTACATTTGGATATTGTTTTTCTTGAGTAATTTTGTGTTTAAAAATATATTAAAGTGTGATTTTATGAATTTGTAATTATCTTATATATTGATATATTGATATATATATATATATATATATATATCTATATTATATTACAAGGTTTTTTGATAATTGACGGCCAGAATTGATTCTGGCCAAACATAAGTGGTGGCCAAGATCGTTTCTGGCCCCACCTATCATTAATACCATTAATTAATTTTTAATTACTTAATAAAAAAATATAAAACAAAAAACCTTAAATCACTCTTTACATTTAATTTATAATATTTATATAATAAAGCTGTATTTAACTTCTCATATTACTACTCACAAATCTTTAATTTCTCTCATAATTCTTTTATTCTTCTCATAATTATCTTAAAAATTTTTATTTTTTATTTTCTTAATTATTATATCTATATAAAAACCACATTGATTATTTGAAAGAAAAATTTCCACATTGGAAATATGGGAGTAATGTATTAACCTACGCGATTTTTCAAAAATCCAATGAAAGAAAATAATATTGAAATATATGGTGGAGTTAAAAATAAAAATAATGATAATAATAATAATATCTTGAAACACTTAAAAACAATTGGGCAAATCCGATTTGGACCTTTATAATACCATTAATTCATTCTTATTTACTTTATAAATAAATAAAACCTTAGATCACTCTTAAAATTTAATATAAATTTATAATATTTATATAATAAATCAGAATGTACCTAACTTCTCATATTACTACTCAAAAATCTCTAATTTCTCTCATATCCATAACCTTAGACCCTTAACTATCAACCTTAACCTTAACCTTAACTTTACCCTTAACCTTAACCTTAACCTTAACCATACCCTTAACCTTAAACTTAACCTTACACTTAACCTTAACCTTAACCTTAACCTTAAACTTAACCTTAACCTTAACCTTAACCTTAACATTAACCCGAACCCAAACCCAAACCTTAACCCTAACCTTAACCTTAACCCAAACCCAAACCTTAAACTTAACCTTAGCCTTAACCTATCCCAAAACCAAACCCAAACCTTAACCTTAACCTTAACCTTAACCTCAACCTCAACCTCAACCTCAACCTCAACCTCAACCTCAACCTCAACCTCAACCTCAACCCTAACCCTAACCCTAACCCTAACCCTAAACCTAACACTAACCCTAACCCTAACCTTACCTTACCTTACCTTAACCTTAAACGTTGACCTTGAACGTTAAACCTTAAAGCGTTATCATCATATTCACTTAACCTTGACTTTAACCGTAACTCTTAACCCTTAAACCCTTAACCTTAACCCTTAAATCTCAAGCACCTTCATATTAACTTTAATCTAAACCTTAACCATATCTAAACCTTGAAGTTAAAACTTAACCTTGAACCTTAAACCTTGAATTTGAACCTTAAACTTTCTACCTTAACCTTAATCTTAACTTCAATTCTAACTCTAACCTTAACATTTATCCTTTAAATTTACCTTAACCTTTAAACCTTTAACTTTAAACCTTAACCTTAACTTTCATCTTAACTGTAACCTTAACCTTAACGTCAAACAGATTAAGATCATCACGCTAATATTCGACCTTAACCCTGGAATTTTGTTAAACCTTAAATGTTTAATCTTAAACCTTAACTCTAACTTAATCTTAAAATTAAATTTAACCTTAACCTTTACTTAAACTTTAACCTTAACCCTTAACTTTAACCTTAACTTTAACCTTAAATTAACCATATCCTTAACGTTGACCTAAACCTTAACCCTAACCTTAACATTAACATTAACCTTAACTATAACCTAACCTTATTCTTGATGAGCAAAAAAAGAACAACCTTAACCCTAACTTTAACCTTGACCTTCACCCTTGAAACCCGTATTTGATTTCCGTTAACACAACAAATTTTTTATTCAGTGTCTTCAGACACGGGTTTTACCTAGTATATATATATATATATATTCTAAGTGTTAGATTTCTATATTTATTTTAAAAATTTAGTGTTAAAGTCTAGTTTGATTGTTTTATTATATGGACCCAATACCTATTATGATTTAATTTAAAATGATATCTATCCTTGCATGATATATAAATGCACATACATATACACTAACATTATTTTCTTTTATTTTTTCAGTTGAATTTTATTATAGTGTGAATACCATATGATCGTTGACCATGACATTTCACCTTATATCAAGTTTATAGACTTTGTAACTTGAGGAATACAGGTTCAACCAAAAACAAACCCATGCATAGTTTAAATTGCATTATACATGCCTATATTAAGCAAAAACTGCATTACATCCCTATATTATGCGAAAATTGGATTACAGTTCCCTATATTATGAAAATATTTACTATAAATACCTGAAGTATATAAACATTGCACTATATGTCCCTATATTTATGCAAAAGTTGCATTACATGTCCCTGAATCGTAAAAAAGTGTACTATAAATCCCTATACTATACCAAGATTGCATTATACATCCCTATATACATATTCCTATATTATGAAAATTGTACAATAAAATCCCTTTAAAATTAATAAATTACACTATACATTCCTATATTATGCAGAGATTGCATTACAGGTCCCTATATTATGAAAATATTTACTATAAATACCTAAAGTGTTGATATTTGGTAAAGTCAAAGGGTTGGTTAAAAGGTTTAGTTGGCATCTTATGTGGCTATACACTTCAGCATTTGATATGGGCTAAATCTCGGGTTATAACTTGCACCGCCTTACTTATGTGCCTTAATCTTATGCGTTGATCAGTTATCACTTTGGACGGCTCAGATTAAAACCCTCAATGGGTCATATAAAAGACCCAAGTCTTCAGACTTGGTCATAATCTCACTCTCTCGTCTTTGACTCTTCGCTCTCTCTTCTCTCTCTTGTTCTTCAGATATGGTTAGGGTTTTGTAAACATTATCAATCAATCTAACACGACTGATAATTAGAATAGTTGTAATCAAGTGTAATACTTGTAGATTGAGTAGCTGTTCTCGATTGATCTTAGGGTTTCACGCTGAAACTCTTGTGGTGTTCTATTCTTGTAAATCCTGTAATCTGAAGTTGTAACCGTGTTCTTATAGTAAGCGAAGCATCATCTGAGGGTGGCTTCAACGTGGATGTAGGCATATTGCTGAACCACGATATATCCTTGTGTTCTTTAATTTTCTGCATTTATCTTTTTCTGGGTTTGATTTGTTTTTCAACCATAGATCTATTTGATCTATTTTCGCCAAAGATTTATTACGTTTTGCTAAGAGTTTTTACAACAGTGGTATCAGAGCCTTGTTCGGTTGATCTTTAAAAACGTTTTAAGAAAAGATTTGTTTCTAATCTTTACAGATCTGTGTTTTGGCGTGTTAAAACTTTCTGAAAATCTTTTCTCAACAATACAATTTCTTAATCTTGTATTGCAACTCACAGATCTAAAATCTTTAGGGTTTTCCGAAAACTTAAAATCCTTGAATAAATTTTTCTTGGGTTTTTCGATTTAATTAACCCTAATAGTGTGCTGCATGTGTTGTTTCTCTTTGTTTCTTATATACAGAATTTAAGGAATGGCAACAACTTGGCTTGAAATATCTGTATTTGATGGAAAAGGCGATTTCATTGTATGGAAGAAGAAAATGCGAGTATTACTTTCACATAACAAGGTCATAAATGCTCTCGAGCCTGATCTTGAAAAATGGTCCGAAGAATCTCTGAAAAGAACAAATGAAATACGAGAAGAAGCATATAATCTTCTGTTCTTAAATCTTTCTGATAATGTCATACGAAAAGTAGATGGAGCAGATACTGCACTTGACCTATGGGGTAAGCTTGAATCTCTTTACTCTTCTCAATCTGCTCCTAACTTGGCCTTCTTGAAAGGAAAATCTGTTTTCGTATAAAATGGATTCTTCTAAAACAATTGATGAAAATGTTGATGAGTTTTTAAAACTTAACCTTGTTCTTAAAGATACTGATATGGCTTTAGATGAGACCTCTAAATGCATGATCCTTCTGAATGCTATACCTGACTCTTATCAAGTTGTTAAAGATGCGTTTCAATATTCTACTGCTATTCCTACATTTGATCAAATTGTTGCCTCTCTGAAAACTAGGGAACTTGAATTAAAGAATATTAAACGCGTGGGAAATAATTTGTTTGTGAATCACAAAACTGATAATCATGAGCATGTTAAGAACAATAAAAATAAGAAAAAGTATAAGGGAAATAAGAATAAGGAAACTCAAAAATGTTATCATTGTGGTAAACCAGGCCATATTAAGAAGAATTGTTATGCGCTTAAGAACAAAAATAACAACAATAATAATGAAACCAATATTGCATGTATGCCCCATAAGATTGATGATACTTGTGAGGTCCTTAATGTTTCAGACATTGCTTGTAAGTCTAATTGGATCTTAGATTCAGGTTGTACATTTCACATGAGCCCTAATAAAGATTGGTTTGTGGATTTGATTGAAACTAATGTTGAAACTGTGTATATGGGTAATAATAATACATGTCAGGTAGCTGGTATTGGTAAAATAAATTTGAGACTTAATAATGGTAAAAATGTGACCCTTACTGATGTTAGATGGATTCCTGATCTAAAAAGAAACCTTATCTCTTTAGGTGTTTTAGATGACTTGGGTTGTGTTTATAAAGTTTCAAATAGTGTTATAAATGTGTTTAAACATGATAAACTTGTTCTATGTGGAAAGAAAATGTCTGGCCTATACATTCTTGATGGTATGTGTATTGAAAATGATATGAACTCTGTTAGTACTAACCTTGATAATGCAGCTACTGTTAAGTGGCATTTAAGACTTGGCCATATGAGCCAGTTAGGCTTGAATGTGCTAAGTAAGGATGGAATGTTTGGTATTGATTCAAATAAGGCAGATACTACACCTGAGAATGTCACTACTGATAGAACAGAGTTTGAGGTGGAGCCTTTACAAGCTGGAAGTGATGAGAGCAATCCTGATCCAGCTGCAGAAGAAGAAGATTCTGAACCTCAGCCAACTGAGCAGCCAGGTAATACTGAGCCACACTCAGAAACTGAGGTTCTTCAAGAATCACTTCAACAAAGTCTCTCAAACTATTAGTTGACAAGAGATAGAGAAAAGAGGGATCCTAAGCCCTATACAAGGTATTCTTATGCTGAGTTAGTCTCTACTGCCTTAATTGCAGCTTCTGAGGTAATACATTCTGAACCTGAAACTTATAGTGAGGTGCTTAAATCTAGTAATAAACATGAATGGTTAAATGCTATGAAAGAAGAAATGCAATCTTTACATGTTAATAAAACCTGGACCCTTGTTAAAAACCCACCTGGACAAAAACTTGTTGATTGTAGATGGTTGTTTAAGTTGAAAGAGGGTGTTAATGAATCTGATCCCCCTAGGTTTAAGGCTAGACTTGTAGCAAAGGGTTATACCCAAAGGGAACGTGTTGATTTTCATGAAATTTTTGCTCCTGTTGTGAAGTTTAAAACTATAAGAACCATGCTTTCATATGTAGCTTGTTATAATTTGGAATTAGAGCAACTTGATGTTAAAACTGCCTTTTTACATGGTGAACTTGAGGAGAAAATCTGTATGAAACAACCTGAGGGTTTTCTTGATATAAAACATCCTGAACATGTTTGTTTGCTTCAAAAATATTTATATGGTCTTAAACAATCCCCTCGGCAATGGTATAAAAAGTTTGATAATTTTGTTTTGAGCCTTGGATTTAAAAGAAGTGCTTATGACAATTGTTTGTACTTTAACACTGATTCAAAGAATGTGATATTTTTGCTATTATATGTTGATGATATGCTACTAATTAGCAATTCTTTGCAGAGCATAAATGATTTAAAAGCAAATCTAAATTCTGAATTTGAAATGAAGGATTTAGGTAAGGCACAGAAAATTTTGGGTTTGATCATAGAAAGAGACAGAAATAAAAGCAGTCTCAAGTTGCATCAAAAACCTTATCTGGTAAAGTTAGTTGAGAAATTTGGTAATCTGAATTGTAAGAAGATAGAAATGCCATTAGCTGGGCATTTCATATTAAGTAAGAATCAATTTCCCCAAAATGCTACTGAGAAAGTAAAAATGAGTTATATACCTTACTCAAATGTTATTGGTTCTATCATGTATGCAATGATAAGTACAAGGCCTGATCTATCATATTCAATATCTCTACTCAGCAGATTTATGTCCAATCCTGGTCCTGAACATTGGACAACTTTAAAATGGGTAGTTTCTTACATTAGCAGTACTTTAAATGTTGGATTACAGTATGGTAAGTATGAAGTACCTTTTGAATTATGTGGTTTTGTGGATGCTGATTATGCTGGTGATAGAGATAGTAGAAAATCTACTACAGCTTATTGTTTTGTACTTGGGAATAATTGTGTTACATGGAAATCCCAGTTACAGCCCTTAGTGGCTTTATCAACCACTCAATCTGAATATGTTGCTATTTATGATTGTTTCAAAGAAGCTATTTGGTTACAAGGTTTGACTAAGGAATTACAGTTGACTAAATCTACCGCTACTATCTTCAGTGATAGTCAAAGTGCTATACAATTAAGCAAGAACCCTGTGTACCATGAGAGAACTAAGCATGTAGATGTGAAGTTCCATTTTATCAGAACTTGGCTTGTAACTGAAGGAATTAAGTTGTTGAAAATAAAGACTGAAGATAACCCAGCAGATATGGGAACTAAAATTGTTACAGTTAGCAAATTTAAGCATTGCTTGAATCTGCTGAACATTCTCTAACTCTTTATTTTCTGATTTTGATAATTATAAATTATTAACTTGTGGTTTTAATAATTATTGCAGATTTAATTATTTTGAAGCAACCAGATGGTGCTGAGCTTACTTGAACACGTGGAGGACAACTAGTGATGAAGAGCTATGAAGTTTGACTTTAAGGTGGAGATTGTTGATATTTGGTAAAGTCAAAGGGTTGGTCAAAAGGTTTAGTTGGCATCTTATGTGGCTATACACTTCAGCATTTGATATGGGCTAAATCTCGGGTTATAACTTGCACCGCCTTACTTATGTGGCTTAATCTTATGCGTTGATCAGTTATCACTTTGGACGGCTCAGATTAAAACCCTCAATGGGTCATATAAAAGACCCAAGTCTTCAGACTTGGTCATAATCTCACTCTCTCGTCTTTGACTCTTCGCTCTCTCTTCTCTCTCTTGTTCTTCAGATATGGTTAGGGTTTTGTAAACATTATCAATCTATCTAACACGACTGATAATTAGAATAGTTGTAATCCAGTGTAATACTTGTAGATTGAGTAGCTGTTCTCGATTGATCTTAGGGTTTCACGCTGAAACTCTTGTGGTGTTCTATTCTTGTAAATCCTGTAATCTGAAGTTGTAACTGTGTTCTTATAGTAAGCGAAGCATCATCTGAGGGTGGCTTCAACGTGGATGTAGGCATATTGCTGAACCACGATATATCCTTGTGTTCTTTAATTTTCTGCATTAATCTTTTTCTGGGTTTGATTTGTTTTTCAACCATAGATCTATTTGATCTATTTTCGCCAAAGATTTATTACGTTTTGTTAAGAGTTTTTACAACATAAAGTATATGAAAATTGTAGTATACGTCCCTTTATTTATGCAAAAGTTGCATTACAGGTCCCTGTATCGTGAAAAAAGTGTACTATAAATCCCTATAATGTTCAATTAATATGTCGCTATATTAATTGAATAATATAAAATATAGTTTTTGGTTAATTTTTTCCGAATCTAGCCATTAAATACTTTTCGCGAAATGGTCCTAAAGAGAAAGTAGTAAGCGTGTTGTTAAATTACTTATTTACCTTTCCATAAAATGATAAATCTTATTATATGTATTTCACAGAGATTATTTGTAGCAACTCTGGATAATATTGAGACATCTTCATGTCTCATAACACCAACTAAAGCAAAGTATGACAAATTATGATTATTATTATTATTATTATTATTATTATTATTATTATTATTTTATATAGATTTGAGTAATTATTAAATTAATTTTTTATTTATGTAGCTTTCTTTTAAATGGACAAGCAGATGAGAAAAGAACAAATGTTTCCATGTTATGATTAATCTTCTTTATGATCTTATTTAAATTATTATGTGCTGAAACTAATTAAAAATAAATAAAAAGTGTATTTTTTTTAAGATAGTAGGCCTCAAATGCCTACACCTGTACATAATTTGCTAAAATATGGAATAAATATACTTCAAGCTGTTGGTAATTTCAATTATATATATAGGGGGTATTTGGTAATTTTAGCAATATATTTGGAAATTTATTAACACTTACTACTTGTTTAAATTTTGTGAAGGTCGATATATTGTAGTAATTGCTTACATGAGCATGACATCATATACTTCAAATCATTCTACCCTTCAAGATTACGTGGGTCCCACACTTTCTATGGAAGATTCAGGTAGGCAAAAAACTTCATCTCTATCTAAACACAAGTAATTTAATTATATTATTTAATTTATTTAATTTTACCATTTCTATTGTATAGAACCATTTCGAATTTCACTTCATTGTCCCTTAAGGTATGTAATCATATCCTTCATTAACCCTTTTATTACACTTAGGGGGATCTATAGTGCAATATATGCATAATATAGGGACCTAATATTGCAAATATCCTTTTCCTCTATTTTGAACAGTTTAACGCGTATAAAAGTTCATGTAAAAGGTCAAATGTGTAACCATCCTCACGTAAGTGCATGTTTTATAATAATTATATTCTATAAAAATAATTTTTCTTTTTTTTAATAGTGCTTCGATTATGAGAGTTATATGAAAGTTAATTCAAGTGTACCATTTTGGAATTGTCCATTTTGTACCAAAAATCTCAACTTCATGGAGATTTGTATAGATCAGAATATGGTGAAGGTAAGTAATGATTTTTTATATATTGCCTCAAAGGTCAATCTATCTTTCGTGCTTTTTCGTAAATATACCCCAATCATTTCAAATGTGCATTTCAGACCCATGTGCTATCTTTGTAAACTTATGAATGACCAAGTTTTTCACAGTTTTCACTTTGCCCCATTATTGAATAATATAAAACATTTCTCTATATCCCTATAACAACACGCTTATTTTTATGGGATAATTGAACCGTTAGTCCATGTGGTCCCCGAAATAGGAGTAATTTAGTCCTTGTGCTCTGAAAATAACATGAAGGGTTCCTATATTGACCATAAGGACCTATTGTGGTTTTTTTCCAAAGGAGGGACGTGGTATTTTCCAAAGGAGGGACAATAGGATTCCTATTTGGTTGACCTCAGGGACTAATAGGGTAATTAAGCCAATTTTGGTGGTAAAAATTGTCTAAACTAGTAATTTACCATTATAACATTTGTATTAATAGGATGTTACATTAAGTAAAAAATGCAAGGGTCCTAAAGAGTTCTCTCGGTATTTCCGCCTTATTGACAAGGCCATATAATAAGACCACTCTCACATAGCCTCGCACGGACTTATAACAACCAGGGGAGTGGTGTTCTGGCAATGACAATATCCGTTCACTGGGGCCTGAGAGAGAATATAGCACTACCACCACCACCAATCACTGATCGAATATTATCTACAAATTACTTTATCTGGTGCAAGATTCACATTTAGGCTCATCGCATTCATTACAACAATATGAACAACAGGTAAGTTACATTTTTACCCCTTGAAGTACCTGTTTTACATGAAGCCCGTTCCGTACTGATTTGCTTCTGTTCAATAGGAAGTTGGCCTTGCACGGGCTTTTATTCACCAGGGTTCTTCTTCAAGCCCGACAGAATATAGCACCACAATTACCACCACCATTACCGCCACTACCACCACCAGGTTTCATGAATTTGGAAGAAGAAGATAATTAGTGGGGCCCTGTCGGGAAAAGAATATGAGGAAGATTTACAAAAATACAAGCTGGGTCCCACAAACAGGCCCACACCAGGGCATAGATTTGACATTGTTATATTGTATAAACCGCATGGTTTTGTGTGTGTGTGTTTTAAAACAAATTGTGGGTGAAACACTTTGCTAGTGTTGATACTTAGTATATGTAATGCTATTCTTGCACTTTTCTTACTTTTGTATTTTTTGGAGAAAGGAGTTTTATTTTAGATAGGTGATAAGTTTTTTTAAAGTTGTGATACAATCAGTTTTTTTCTTTATATAAAAATATCGAGGTTTGATGAAGGCGTGATACATAGTGTCTTAAGTTAGGAGTCAAATATGTATCGTGAGTCAAATGTGTGTAGTGCAAATGCTTGGAGGTATAATTAGACCGGTGTTACTTGGAGGATATTTATAATACGGATAAAAGTGAAGTATTTTATTGTTTGAAAACTTACCATGCACTTGCTACCGAATAATCTGAAAGACAGAAGAATATCAAGGAGAAAGTTGTCATTGACATTTGCTGTTACGGTGGTGGATCTGAGAAAGCACTTCTTTAATAATTTTTTTAGTGGTTTGACAACAGTATTAATGGTAAAACAGTTTCCTTTTAATACATAATTTCCCAACTCATCGGAACGCATGGGTAGATCCCTGAGCTATGGTAAAAGATGCGATAAATAGAGAAGTGGTTTAAATTAAATTTTGTTTATTTGTTACGTTATACTTAATACCTTTTCTTATTAAAAACGCACTACAAGTTTATTTTTCACTAACTCATATAATTTCACTTTGGTTAATATCTATCATATCATAACTAATAAAAATGAAAAACCAATGACGAAATAAACAAAAAGTTATCTTTTAAAATATATCCATTCTTATGTTTCTTGATATTTTCAATTTCAAGTTCTCTTACATTTAACATCAATCATTATTTCATTGAACATGTAATCATTTGTTTAAACTTAAATAATATTATTATTTTTTCCATATAAATTATAACTATTATTAATTTACCAATTAACGAGGATTCACTGAAGAAAGGAAAGAAATAAGCTAACAGTTTTAATGTTCAAAAGAACAAGAAGAAAGGGAACAGGAAAAGAGAACCTAACATTCCTCCTAAAGAAAAGTGTTACAAGTGCGGATTGAAAGGTCACTAAAAACAAATGCAAACCAGCAGGTAGCTTTTCTTTAGTCATATGGTACAACTTTATTGTAGTGATTCTAGTTGATTGGACTCTTTATCCATTAATCCATTTGATGTTTAATGATTTACAAATAACATGGAAGTTGAAAAGTAAAAAATGACCAAGGTTGCAAGCATATGGAAGTTAGTTAGGTAATTCGAGTTTCTTAGTCATAGTTCAGATTTCTTAGGTAAGACATTTCATATTATTGTATTGGATGATAGATCAAATGTTTTCGTAATCAAATTATATTCAAGATTGAGTATTTTTAGATATGCCTTGTTTTTTGAGGTGTCGGATATTCATATTTCCTAACTTACATTAGGAGCAGTTGTTCTACAATTCAATAATATTAGGCATATAGTTTCCTTTAAATATCTCTTCCTTTAAGGTAAATGTATTCTTAATATATATATATATATATATATATATATACATAGTATATAACTCATGATAAATGTTTAGGTTATGACATTCCTCAAAAATAACGAAGTGTGAAAAAATACAAGGCTATTTGTAAATGATCATTTGGGATACTTGATAATCCTAAAACATTTAGGTGACCATGACTTGAAGGAATAGATCATCACGATCATTCTTCAAGATGAGTCATGGATCGCTTGAGTGTAATTCTTATCTAGATTTAATCCTTTGAATAAAGATATATAAGAAACACACTGAAAATAAAATAATTAACTTTAGATTTTATCGAATCAAAATTTAAACCCTGCCTAAGATAATGCTACTCTTGAAGTCATTCATTGAGTTAAGTTTAAACAAGGAGAAAGGTTCAAAACTTCTGGTAAGAGTTAGAAACCTAAGGGTGCTTGTTATTGTTTTGGTAAAGAAGGACACAAAGCTTTTGAGTGTACGCTTAGAGCCGTTCCTGATCTAAAACCTGCTGCAAATCTAACCGAATCTGAAAAAATAATCGTCGCGCTAATGGTTGAGGCTTACTTGGTGGAAAACAAAAACGAATGGATCCTTGACACCGGGGCCTCACGACACTTCTGCGCAAACAAAACTCTGTTGAAAAAGGTTGTAGAATCAACTAATGGCGAATGCCTGTACCAAAGTGACATATCCACTGCTACGGTCCTCGGGAAGGGACAGGTTACCCTCAAACTCACCTCGCTCCGTAGAAACCTGGTTTCCAGTGCTCTTCTTAACAAAGTGGGGCTCAAACTAGTTTTCTAGGGGGGGGGGGAGAATAATTATTACCAGAAAAGATGAGTTTGTGGGAAAAGTGTATTTACATAATAGTTTGTTTGTTTTAAATACTGTAAGCCATGACTAGTACCAAAATGATGAGTTTGTGGGTAAGGGGTTTTTTTCTTTCTCAAATAAGGGTTTATGTGTGGTTGAACCTTGTAACCTCTAATAAGTATCTGTTTGAATGTTTAGATGTGTGAAATGGTAGATTAGACTATCTTTATTTTCTCTTCTATTAAAAGGCTAAAAATCCCTTAGACTAATAAGGTTGATGACTTTATAAAATATATGATATGTGTACAGTCCAAACTCGTGTGAAAACGACCTTTTAATATGAAACCACAAGAATTCTAAACTACTAGAATTAGTATATTCAGACCTAAATACTTTTATAAATTCCGCTAGTAAAGGAGAAAACCCATACTTTATAACCTTCACAGGATAATATTCTAGGTTTATGAGAGTATATCTCCTAATACTAAAAGTGAAACAGAATATGTTTTTTTTATAAAATATAAGGTCGAGGTTAGAAACCAACTATATTGCCAAATCAAAAAGACTTAAGGCGCGATTGTTGTTCTGAATTCCTTAAATTAGCTTTGTGACTTTAACGGAATTATCGAAGTGAAACGGAACATGTGTTTATAAAATATAAGGTCGAGATTGGAAACCAACTATTTTGCTAAATCAAAAATACTTAAGGCGCGAATGTTGTTCTGAATTCCTTAAATTAGCTTTGTGACTTTAACAGAATTATCGACGAACTTAGTGCCTTACACACCCCTGCATAATGACACAACTAAAGTATATGATAATCGAATCTGGCCCACTAACTTAAATGTGGGGGTGTCTAGTAAAGTTTCTCGGGTTCTAAGTACGGTCACAATTGGACCGAATACGATAGACTCAATAGTCATGGGAAATGACACGAATGTATAACTCGTCTTAATGAATTCATAGCCACTAGTGGTAGTCCTATTGAGATAGACTTGATGAATTCATGGTCAAAAGTGAGACTCAACATTCATGATAGAAATTAGGGAGACGTCCTTAATGATCTTATATGAATAAGTCCGCAAAGTTCATGGCCTACAAGGGGTGTTCCTTAAAGAAGGACTTGATAAACTAACTGAAGGGTGATGTTCGAGGGAACCATAACTTTCAGTAGGCTAGAGTATGTGATGTGAGGGTCTCGATCGAAAACCGGTAAGGTCAAGAGTAGGTTCACTTAAACAGAATTTGGTAGTTGCCTCACTTCACTACGTGTCAATTGACATCGAAAGATATTTCCACATAAGTACAATTCACCTACCAAATACTAACAGTTACGGAAACTTGTTCACCTTCTCTCCCAAAGACCCTGAGTGGGGGATTGTTGGAATTTATTAGTAATTATGTGTGTTTAAATTCACTTAAAACAAGGTATTAAAATAATTCTTTTCATGTTCTTATAGGAGAAGTGGAAAAGATACTCTTTGTGAAGAAAATGTATCACATAGGACCAGAGATGGAAAATAAATTAACTTAAAATAGCTTATCCATATACTACTTACAAAAAAACTAAAGGCTATGAAAGCAAAAAGGGAAATTGCAAAGCCCCACACACGCGCACCACCACCAGCCCGGCCCAGCCTAGCGACGAAGATGGCGCCGGCGTGGGCTCGTGGGGGAGTTGGGGGAGTTGGGGGAGTTGGGGAGTAGGGGACTTTGGGAGTTTGGGAGTCAAAAAATGAAAAATGAAATTAGTTTTCGGAAGAGGCACTAGTGGAAGAAGACCAGTTCTTATAGTAGTATGTGTCAAGTCAAATCCTTCCAGCCAGAAGACATACGTGCACCAATTACGCACCAGAAGATAAACATCCACCAATTACGTACAAGTTAACTGTTACAGAACTTGGTCAATACGGGAATGAATTAAGTCAACATTGTGTCCAGGTTCATTGTTGAAATTAAAACGTGCAACAATACGTGTCAATCAAAACCTTCAATTAATTATGGAGGCAATCAAGGCATTAATTTTGACGTTTTCTGACAAGACTCTCCTCACCCTCCTATAAATACCAAATCCTTCCTACCTGTTTAATCTACGAAACGAACCAGAAAACAACAACAAAATAATTACTCTCTACTTCTTTAACTATTATGAGTGTAAAAACTCTAGAGATAACCGGTATGCCGGAATATCTTTTTAACGACCGTTTATTTTCGTGTAATTTGTGTTCGTTTTCCGATTCCGTGTAAGTTTCGTTTGTATTATTTCATTTACTATAATAGATAGTTTAATTTAAATTGAAATATTTCTTATCTGGATTTCCATTTCTATTGTTTTAAACTAGTGATTTTCCCTTTTTCCAACATATATTATCAAAATTGCATCGTTTGATCCTCTTGTTAACTGAAATTAGCAAATATACCTATGCTAGTAATGTAGAATGTTGTGAAAATGCCCATTTAGAATGCCTCAATACGATTGGGATATATACTATTTACTTTGTAGCACAAAGGTATATTTTCCTATTATAGATAACACGCGGACTAAACGTGAAATTTGCAACTACACACATCACTGATAGTTTAGAAGATTCCACTGATTAAATTAGATTGGCCAGCCCCAAAGCCACGATATATTATGAAAAATATCGTACTATAGGTTCATATATTATGTAAGGGTTATACCATAGACTTTGATATAATTTATAGAGAAAGAAAAGTTTTTGTTAGAGTTGTACTCACTAGGATCTGTATTAATATATCTTTTTTAATTGCACTATATGTCCATATACTATCCAAAAATTGCACAATTAGTCTATGTATTCATATACAAAATTACATTATAGGACTTGATATACTTTTTACTAGAAAGAATAGATAGTTGTAGTTGTGCTCGCAAGCATCTAGATTAGTATATTTTCTAACTACACTATACGTACTTGTTCTATGTAAAAATGTCACTATGGGCTCTATATCGTCTAAAAAATGAAATATAGCCTTTGAAATAATATATATGGAAAGAATGGTTGTATTTTTAATGACTAGCATCTAGATACATATCTATTAAATTGCACTATAGGTCCCTATACTATGCAAAAATTGCAACATAAGATTTTGAAATGATCCTTGGTAATATTGTGAAAATTTCGAGACAGCGACATTCAGGACCCTATTTATTTTCACATTTTCGAAGGCGGACTTTGTCACCATTGCAATTCTGTTATCTTTTTCTTTTCTTTTCTTGGACAATATTTGAAATAAAAATGATCAACTTGGACATCATCCAGTGATAAATCATCTAAAGTAAGTGCAGAACGTTGTTGATTCAGGTAAAGATAAAGATAGGAAACATGATGCAAAGTGAAGCACTATATCCTAGATACTACGCACTAATAAGAATTAACAAAGAATATATCAAAATAAAATAAGTATTAAACTAAAAAAATGGCTATTACGAATTACAAATAAAATTCACTTATGCAAAGTTCATAAACTTTACCTTCCTGTCGAATCTATATAACCCATATTTTAAACCTATGAAAATAAATATAAGAGAAAGATTTTTTTTATCTTTTCCGGAAAAGGAAGAAAACAATAAATTAAAAAAGAAGCAAAAAAGGTTATTAATACATCTATAAGTAAGGTATACACACATTTCACTCTCAAAACAAAAGATATGAATACACAAATTTCCACGGAGATAATCATATATGTTCACAAAAAAGTGAACATCAAATCAACAAATAATAAAGCCGATAAACAACTACAATTGGAAACCTTGCTAAAAAATAGACTTTCCAAATTTCAAACTCATGCCAAATGCGTGAGCAGTAAAGTTCACAAATCGTGACTTGTTGAAATATTAATTTTTTGAATAATATATCATTACGATTCAAATTTTAAATTTAAAAATATATACTTTTTTTATATGGGTGTCAGACTAGTTTGCGAATAGATCGATTAGTAAATTGAACAATAGGCATGCTTTTCCATGCATATCCCCGACAAGGTAGAATTAGGTTACCCATATTTTGGAAAGAATTTAATATTTAATATATATGTTTTTCTAAAATCAAAATTACTTATAACTATGAAAATCATTATGAATAATATTATATAAAATAATAATATATTAATATAAATAATGTGTATTCTAGTATAAATAAAAGACGGCCATACTTAGTTTTTTTCTTTTTTTTTCGGTTGGTTTTCTTTTTTCTATTCGACTTATTACAAGATGAAGAAGAATATCATTTGATATTTTAATATTAATTTATAATAATTATTTAACAAACATTGTATTCATGAATGTGATATATACATAAAATGCATTAGCACATTTTCTTAAAGAAGGTTAACATTTTTAGCAATGAAGCCCATGAAGGAAAAAAATACTAGGTTATACTATTACAATGAGTTTCCTTAGCGACCAAATATTTTGCGACTACATACAAGTAATCGCTAGAGAAAACCCTTTAGCGACATTGTATCATCGACGGCACATGTCGCCCCTACCTTATTTTCCATTAGCATCTACTACTTGTTGTCGCAAATAACATCAAAATAGTCGGTAGTGATATTAAATTTTTGCCGTATTTTTTATTGCCGTAAAATGTTGTTGATGTTGACCATATTAATTGGCGACAAATTTTTGTCGCCACGGTTATCTTTTACTAGCGATACATTCAAATGACTTAACGTTGATTGTCATACAAAAGTTAAAAAGTTGGATAGACACGCATTTGATGAAGTTGTGAAGAATGACCATGTCACGAATAACATGTCTAGGTAATTTAATAAAATGTTTTCATAAAATATTTCTAGTCCTATATTTGAGGTGGTTGATAACGAACTTAAAAAGAAAAATTGAACTTGTGAGTATAAATATTTTGAAGATCACATTTTCGAAGGCGGTTTTTGTCACCATTGCAGTTCTGTTATCTTTGTCTCTTATTTTGTTGGACAATATTTAAAATTATCAAATAGGAAATCATTCAAATGAAGTACTAAACATTCGCTACTAATGCAGGTATGAACGATCTTTTTGGCCAGAATAGGATAGATTACACCATACCTCCGATGCGGGAACCGGGAATCATCAATCCTAACTCATGGAATTTGGAATAAATCATGGGTACACAAGTGATTTTTACATGTGACACATTATTTAACTCACGAATTAAGCAGAGCGGAATTGGGATAGTCTGAAGAGATACACGTACCGGCTATCAAGCGATTTACTCGATATCGATATGCCGACGGAAAGAGAGGTGATAACCTGGAATCAACGAAGATGGCTATGGACTGAGGGGACAAACCACTATTATCTGCTCAGATAATCTTGATTTGATTTAAGGTATTAGGTCGCTGCTAGCGGCGTAGTGGAAGGTCAAACCTTATGTCAAGCGGATCATCGTGTATGCTGCGGAGTCATGGTCGGATGCTCTTTAAGCATATTCTGAGACGTCTCAATGGCATGGCTTACCGAGCGTCGTGGAACGTTCGACAACTTGGTTAATGGTTGTATTATAATATGTATGTTTTATAGTGTCACAAAAAAAAGTACTGAACATTGTTGATATTCTTGAGATAAATATACAGATATGAAACATGATGCAAAGTGACTTCGTTATGCAGCACTTGCACTGTGACTCCCATCCCAGTGATGTGCTGTCTAGTAGCCTCACGCATAGACAGAACCGTAATGACATTATCGTTTATAATTTGTTGTGCCATAAGTCATTATTTCTTAACAAATATTTCTTTTTATGTGGCCCAAATATTGGCTATTCGAGCTCAAGTTGAGGAATTTAGTATAGATGAAGAATGTCTCGCTTATTTTGAAGAAACTGGACAAAAACCTTCTTTAAGGTTTTCAATTTAGTCCCTTATCTTTAACTTTTTTATAATTTTAGTCCCTTATCTTTAACTTTTTATAATTTTAGTCCCTTGTCTTTAACTTTTTTATAATTTTATCCTGGTCCTTTTTTATAGGTTCCATCATATTATAAATATGATAGAGCACTTGGATGCCTATTAAAATTGTCGTTTTTTTATTGCCCTCTAAAGATACTGATTTGACCCATTTAAAAAATAGCTTAAGTTTCATGAATATTTTTGGAAAATTTCAATTTCTTCCCCAAACAAACTCTTTTCCGCATTTAAACTAAATATAACCATACTTTGGTAAATTTGAAGTTTTATTTTTGTTCACTATAGATTGTTTTGCATAAAATAGGGACTTATAGTGTAATTAATTTAAAATATATTATATTTTGTATAATTTGGGGACCTATAGTGCAATTAATTAAAAAAATATAATTAATTTGCTTAAAATAACAACCATGGTGCAATTAATTAAAAACATAAATAATTTTTCGTAATATAAGGACCTATAATGCAATTAACCGAAGATATAACTTATTTTGCATAATGAAGAGACCTATAGTGCATTTAACCTGGATCCTCCCTAGACTAAATTGTCAAAGTATACAATGATAAGGGAGACCATATGAGTTATTCTAACACAATTAGTAACTTATAAAATTATTTTGCTTTTCTCTATTAGGCATGCGGTTTCGCTTTATCATCGTTAGTATAGTGGTAAAAATGAATAGACGTGACAATATTTGCAAGGTAACTGAATTAGATATAATTTATGAAATATTTAATTATAGGAAAAGGTATTTATGTAATTTATATGGATTATATGTTGCGTGATCTTGAAGATGTGGGTTCACTTTATTTGGATGCCAAGTCCTCGCCAAAGCTTCTTCAAGAGCAACAACATAGATATATTTCATGAGGATAGAGAATTTAGATTAAAAGTCTTGTTATGTTAATAATCTAATGGTTGATGAGAATATTTATTGGTAATTGAATATTTACTTTTTGTTTGTTATGTTTTTTTGGTTTGTTTGTAATATGTAAGCTACAAAGATTATACTTTATGGTTGTAGGTGTTTAAGTTTGTTTTGTTTTCTATTTATTCTAATTTTTACTTTACCACATGCAAAAAATATCTTGAATTAGACTCATTCGAGATCACCAAAATATGAACAACATTAGAAATACTTCACCATCCTATTGCCTTTTGCAAGGAGATCATGTATATATATATACTGTGACATCAAACCTAAAAATATGAGTAAATAAGAGAGTTTTCTCTTAATAAAGGTTGTATATGGGATTTAGTTTAGGTTGGGTACATAATGAATAAATAAATCCTCGTCACTTCTATTGGTTACCATAAAATTCATTCTTATACTTTGCAAAGCACATATGTTTTTGTTGTTTAGGAACTAATGACATATAAAGTCAACCATGTTGAGAGTTATGTAATGATTTGGAACCCTAATTTATTGTATCAAAAGTAACAAATATGAAGAGGTGATTTGATGGATTTTTTTACACGTTTTGGTTTGGTTTTTGATTTCTTTTTCTTTTATCGTTTTAATTTTAGAGTAGTCTCAGTCTGCAAACATTGCACTTCAAACTTAAATACAAGGATCATTAATCACCAAGTTCAATAATTAAGAAGCCAGACATTATTCTGATTACTATTATTGTAACTTTCACTAGAAAAAGTTCAATAATTGCAGAAAATCGGCTATTATCAATCCTTGGAGATGATGATGCAGTATGGGGTGAAGTAATAATTAAATTTGAAGTCTCATCTTTTTTCTTCTTCGGAAGCATATCATGATATGCTTTGTGCTTGTATTTTATTCTTATTATATTCAACATCTCAAATAGTCCACCACGTTGAATGTGGAAGGCATATGCGTCAAAGCTTCTTCACTAAAAATTAAACTTCCATGAAGATTCGCTTAACTTAAAGTCTCTAGCCACTTAATTTGCAATTTCTATATGAAATGAACTTGGAGTTGATTTAGAATAATGGTCTGGTTACAAAACATAAATACCAAAATTAATGTAGGTACTATGTAGACAAAAGAACATGGTGAACTGAGAAATTGTATGCATTGTATAAGACGAGAACATTACATCATCACTTTTTTTTAGTTTGAAATTCGACACATTCAAAAAAAATTCTTTTTTGATTTTTTTATTGATATTATAGTCTCATTTGTCAAGCAAGTAAAGCAAATAACCCTGTATACCACACATGACTAATATGAAATTTTTTCTATTCAATTGTACATAATCTATCTGATTACTAGCCATTTTCCAATTGTTCAACGATGATTAATCAACATACTCAAGAAAACCTGTAGATAATAACATCTTATAAAACACGATGCAAAGTGAAACACTTATACAAGCATATTATATCCTAGATAGTAAGCAATAATAAAAATTAACACAAACAGAAAGATCAAACTGAATAGCTATGTTAAAATGAACAAGGATGTATCGTATAAGGTAGATTTACTAAGGAATAAAATGAATAAAGTGATTAATTATCACTTGACTAAAGTATATATGCACGCATTCAAATGAGATGATCATTAGAATCAGATGAAAGAGTAAAAACAAACAAAATAGCAAATAATACATTTTTATAGTTTCTTGAAATTCACGCATAAAAGAAGCATTACAAGACAAATCCAAAGCCTTATTAGAAAATGCACTCAATGAGAATAGAATGATAGAATAATATGTATTGAAAAAAGAGCATATATGCCAAATGAGCTTCTAAGGTAATAACATTACCTTGATTTCATTCACTTCCGCTAAAATATCAAGTAGTACTTGTAAAGAACAAAGTCGTCTGTCAATACCATTTTTTCCTACTTTCATATAATAAATTGGTGATACTACATCCTTGTAGTTAATAACCAACCTCGAGGAGGTGATTCTCGGATTAAAAAAGGGAATCTATTTATACTATCTGGCCTACGAGAAAAAGAGATAAATCCTATGTACTCTTACACTATTATTTGTCTTAATTGACAGAAAACACACTAGTTGTCGAAGGCTAGAAGGAACTAAGGAGTATGAATTTTAATAATGTAAAAACTTTAAAATAGTAAAAAATGAAACATATGGGGAATATTACAATTTGACAAAAAGTCTCAGCAAATAAGATAGCTAATAGTGTCATAAGCTTGATAAGAATCACATGAACAGTAAAATAATAAAATTAAATAGCTTATTTAATGATCCCAACCAGCTCTTAAAAAAATAGACTCTCCAAATTCCTAGTTTTTTAAATAAATACTAAAGTTGTATAGAACAACATATTATGGGTGTTTGTATTATATAAAAAAGATTATTTATAATCTATGCATTTAATCACAATAATGTCGGGATATAAAACAAAAGTAAAAAAAGCGAAGAATAAATAACATGTAGCTAAGAAACAAGATAAACCTCCTAGATAGGAAAGATACTATTAAACTTCATAAACATCATTCAATTTATGATCATTGGAGACATATGTATACGAGAACCATTTTTAAATAAATGTAGAATATCTTGTACAAAACTTAACACGGATCCTCTTTAACCTGGATTAATTTATTCATTAATATCAAACTTTATACTTCATAGCACATATTCTATCCAATAACAACATTTTGTAAAACTTTCAGTTTAATTATAAAAAATTATATTGTTCGTGAACAACTCAAACTTGGCTAAATTGTTTTTGTTCGATAAGTCAAACAAATAATATTTAACAAATTTGGCTCGACATGTTGTAACTCAACCTTGACTCTATGATGTCTCCCTATTTGTCATGAATTAATTCTAGTTGGAGACATGATTTTAGGTGTATTTATTAGAGTATAGGTCGATTTTATCATGATTTAGTACACTTTCCTATTTTGTGTCTTGAAGTAATTATTTATTATTTTAGAGCATATTGGATTTAATTGTTTATTTAGTATGAATCTTTAAAGATATATGGTAAATAATTAGAGTCCAAGGAAATTCTAAAAGCTAAAGGAAAAAGGATAAACAAGGAAATTGGAGATAAAGACAAGAATTATGAAAAAGGAAAAGATAAAGTTGTCAAATATATCTAAATTCCAGCAGCTACGACCATAAAAGAGCTTATATCTCAAGATTGGCTAGGAATTTGGAAGAATGGTTTACATCAACGTTAAAGAGCTTTCCGAGGCGATGAATTTTGACTACTCAAAAGCGTCAAACGGATAAGAATTGAATCAGTTTCAGCTAAAACAAAACAACATCAAAATCATACCTTTTCTAGATTCTAGGGTTAGGAATTTGAGTTAGGCTTGGAGTCCAAAACCTACCTTATACTCCAAGAAACGAATTATGTCTTCCTATACCCTATAAATACAACCTGTTATCACAAGAAAATCTTCCTTGGCCACTCCTTAGGCTAGGAAGAAGTTTACAACAAGAAGAGAAGTCTGGAAAGAGTAAAACACCATATTATGTCATCTTCAACCTTCAAATATGTAATTCTTTTATTTTTTTTCATTAGTATGAACTAAATAATTTTAACTTGAGATTTAGCATATATGTATAAACCCTAATTTCTCCATTTTGAGTTGGGATACTAAACTATTTAATTTGAATGCATGTTTTATGTTCTGTTTATGAGTTTTGATTTAATGACTGTTTTACTTGCTAGTGCACGAGTATATGATTTCCTTAATAGTAGTTAGATGATCCCCTTAAGTGGGTGTCTAATTATTGAAACACCACATAACGTCTAGAATAAGGTTTAGACCTAGCAAATCAATCTAACTAGATAATCATTAGGGTATGTTTTAACCACTATCACCATGTTTGGAATTGAATTGCTTAGGGCCTTGGTGGTGCTTGATAAGTTTAGGCTACCTCGTGGTGTGTACGTAGCCCCCTTAGTCACTCTCAAGGTCTAAGGTATGGGAATTTAGAATCCTGATTATTTCATATTACATGATTCACCCTTATACGATAGAATAACCAAAACTAGTTGGGATTACTTGCTAATATTTTGAGGTAAACTATCATACTACTTGTTTCTCTCTTTTATTTCATTTTTTGTCTTTTAATTTATTAGTTAACTGTCTCATTTAAAATCAACCAAAAATCTATTCTCTTTTATTTTCTTGCTTAGTAATTTGATCGAGCTCTTTAAATCTACGCTTGAATATTTGCATAAGTTCTTCCTAATTTTCGTAGTCTCTGAGGAACGAAAATTAATTATTCATTAAAACTTGCATAACTCTTGTATACTTGCAGAACCGTGCTAGGCTATGGTGTCTACTTCTGCACTTATTTATATCAATTTTTTATCACACCCTAGTCGACATCAAGTTTTTGGCGCCGCTGTCGGGGACTACGTCGTTAGTTTATTATGCACAATCAGTCCATTTATTATGCAAAATTGCATTTATAGGACTTGATATACTTTATTCAGGAAAGAATAGTTTCTGTTGTACTCAATAGCATCTGGATTAGTATTTTTTTATAATTTCTCAATAGATCCCTATGTTATTTAAAAAATGCACCATGGTCCCTAGATCGTGCAAAAATTGCAATATAGGCTTTGAAATAATATATTACAGAAAGAATAGTTGTAGTTTTTATCATTAGCATCTGGATTAATATTTTTTAAATTACTATATAGGTCCTTATACTATGCAAGAAATCGCATCATAAGCCTAATTAAAATTTATACCAATAGAACATTTGTAGATTAAATTTTTTTAATTGCATTATAAGTTCTTATACTATGCAAAAATTGCATAATAGGTCATGTACTATGAAAGTATTTCAATAACTTCCCTATATTATTCCAAAATTGGGTTATATACCATATTATAATTTATAAGGAAAGAATAGTTCTAGTTTTATTCACATGAATTTGGATTAATATATTTTTTAGTTTCAATATCGGTCCCTATACTCTATAAAAATGGCTGTGTAGGTTCCTATATTATGCAAAATTTGTACTAGAGGTCCCAATATTATCTACAAAATCCACTAGAGGTCCATATACTATGCCCAAAAAAACTCTATAGGCCAATCTTTTAACTCAACTTTAACTTCCTGTCTAATACATGTTGCCCATATTTTAAATCGATGGAAATAGTAATAAGAGACAATTATTTTATATTTTCTAGGAAAAAGAGGAACACATTAAGTTTGAAAAGAAGGTAAGGAGGTTATTAATACCAAGATACACAATTTATTATGTAATGTGTGCACACATTCCATTCTCAAAATAGAAGATGTGATTTAACAAGTTTTAAAGGAGATAATCATATATATATTCAGACAAAAGAGAATAAAAAATAAAGCAAAACAACAAATAATAAAGTTTATATTTTCTTGAAATTCACAACAAAAATAAGTCTTATAAGGTATTGTACTGAAAAACTATGGAGAATAGGAGGGTATGTAGAATTTGCAGAGATACCATATAATATGGGGCTAGGATGCTCATTCTGAAAGATTTCGGAAAAATGTGATAGATGAGGGTTTATGAAGCTATTTTCCTTTTTCTTAAGAGTCGGGTCTATTGGTGGTTTTTATTATAGGGATTTGCTTACTTGGCGGGAGGAGTACGAATGTCAACTATGCGACAACATGTTTCGTATGATAAAGCTATTCTATCAAAAGTTCTTGGAGAAGATAATAATGTTCTTCGTCTTGCGTTTTTTTATGAATTTGTCTTGTGTTTCAATTATAGGAGAGATAATTATGCAAAAAATGTTGTTGCTTTTTTAGTATTACGAAAAAACCATCATGCCTCAGGGCTACCACCACCCTTTTAAGAGGAAGAAGCCTAAAACAACACAAGAAAGGGTAAAAAATAGATATTCAAAAAATCTCTGAGCTTGAGAGAGAGTGCCTAATCCCGGCATGTGTCCAAGAAAGGACTTGATAACCCTTCCATGCCATACTATTAAGTTATTACTGAATTTACTCTATGAACTTGTTAGAAGATTAATTTCAAATGTTATACTATATCATAAGTTTGCCTAACATAGCATATCATAGGTTTATGTAACATAGCATAATAGAGGTTTAGATTTATCAGAATTCAGTTGCTTATAATAAATTTGAATGTTAACATAGCATAGAAAAAGTGTATAACTCACCCAATATATTTAACTCAGGCTACAATAACTTCGAGTTAACATTAGAGTATTTAGCTAATGGCTTACCTCTCTCGGGTCGTACAAACCTAAAGATACAAGTTGTACTTAGTTTTATGATTTTAGCAAACCCAGAAGAGAATTTCGCACATTCATTTGCTTTGTTGTTATTAACAACAACACAACACAACTTGAATGAAATGTTAACATATATAGTTGCATATGTCCCACATCGATTTGTTACACGTCATGACAATCACTAGAAAAAATACTTTTGTTAATATAAGTATTGATTTTTTAATTTATATTAACACTTTAACATGTAGTAATATTACCAAATTATTATTTATATCTACAAAAGAAATTTGGGATAGTAGACACAAAAGAAAGAATTGAATCCTTTATATGAAATCTGGCCTTAAAACAAGCCTAATTGTTTTTAATATTTATGGGCTTCAATCTCTATATAATTGGAGTTCAATAATAATGATATTGTTGTATTTTTCTTTTTTAAATGATTCTTCCTCTCTAATTCTCTTCTACTCTCTCTCTCGCTCACTCTATCTTATAGATTAGAATCACATAAGTCTTGAATTTTTCAATTCATCAATTTACATATCAAGATTCAAATAGCTTTCTATTACCATGAAAGAGCCTGATGTCTCCTTAATTGTTCTTATTTTCGACCCTTAGGAGACATCATTTTTGGTGTTTATGTAATAGATTTGATAGACTTTTGGATTAAATATGCAATAATCCGGAATTCCCTTTTTATTTCTAGCATTTTTAAATTATTAAACTTTTGCGCGTAATATTGGTATTTTTAGTGAAAAATTTACAGGTTTTTAGATGTTAGCTAGGAGAGGAATCCGAGGAGAAAGTCAAAGATCATGAAATAGAGTCAAGACTTGAAGATAAATCCCGAAGATATTATTTTTAGAGCTGAAAATCCATTTTCTAGTTCATAGATTGCTGATTTCGAGGTGCTTAAGCAATGATTTAGCCACTGACCTTTGAAGATAAAATATTCCTTATCGAGTTACGGAACTTTAGCAACTGGAATGAGGTCAATCGGATTCATAACGAATCGGAAAAAGCCGTTTTAGTGAAGGCATATCAGCAGTTACGGGATTTTGGGCTAAGTTAGTGGACTTGGGCCTTTTATATTTTATTTAATTAAAAGCCTAGGTCCAAGTCCGAATTTTCACTTATAAAAGGAGGTCTGGACTTCTATTTTACACACAATTCATATTCTGCAAGATTAAAACACCAGAGAGAAGCAACAAAAGGAAGAAAGAAGAAGCTACAAGAGCTGGAGAGGGTCTATATCTCCGTTCGTAGTCATTCCTATTCCGGAAATTAGGTTCTTTTTATCTTTTAATTTTGTAAACAATATGAATTCCAATTATTTTAAATTAGTTTTCTTTTCAATTAATATGAGTAAACACATCTTAGTGCTTGAGAATGCTATATGGGTGATTCCTAATCTTAACATGTCCTGAATTTGGGTTTCTGTTAAATTAAACTAGATTGTGTCTTTTATTCTTTTCGATAAACTGTGAGTATTTACTGTTTTTAGAGTCATGAACTAAGAACAGGTGTTAGTATTTAGGCTATTCCAATTAGTGGCGATTGGATCATCCTGACGGAGGGTTTAAATACAGAACCGTTTATTCAATCTAGGATAAAAACTATTGATTCTGACGAACTTAGTTAATTCTAGGGCCAATGAGGTAGGAAAACTTAAACATCCAACGGTGGATCATATTTACACTGACGGGACTAGTGACACTTTAGGATTGCCTTATAGTCCACCCTGACGGGGGTATAAGGAATTTAGAATCCCGACCATTATAAATGACCAATTTAGCCCTTAAACAGAATATGTTATGAATTAGGATTTGGATGACCCCTTGCGTTCTCAAGTGCTATCCTCTCATATTGCGTTTTACGTCATTTTACTTGCGTCTTACCTTTTATTTGTATTTTAATAATTGTCTTTCATTTACGTAGCATTAATACAAAAACCAAACAAACATATTATCTTTATTTACTTTCATAAGTGCATCAATCATTAATAGATAAGCACTGTAGTCAATCATCCCGTCCTTGGAACGAATCTGTATTATCCTTATTACTACTTGGGACAACCGTACACTTACGGTTGTGGTTCGATTATTTATTGCATTATTTTTAGAACACACAAAGGACCACCAAGGTTTTGGCGCCGCTACCGGGGACGGTAGCGTGTGACCACGGTGTTTATCCTTTAGTGATAGTTGCATTTATTTTATTTGACCAGTTTTACGCTTTTTGTTTGTTAGCTTTTTCAGGTTTTTAGGTTTGGTGTATGCGAAGAAGGCTATTCAAGGATCTAGAGCCAACACCTCCGATCCTTAGTAATCTAGAATTGTTGATCAGACTTGCTAACAAGAGAAGGAGAGAACAAGAAGCTTTAGAAGTAGAAGAATTAATTAACAGAATGGAGGATATAAATCTTCAGAATCAACAAGGTCAATTAGGCGCAAATGGTCAACCTTTAGCACCTCTTGGCCTAATTTCTCCAATTCCACCATTGAATCCTAATCCTCTCAATCCTAATCCTCAAGTACAGATAGTAATGAATCAAGATCCATGGTTTACTAATGGTCCACCAGAAGTTCCATTCCGCGCTCCTGCTATAGGAGTAGGTGCTCCAGATATTGATGTTCCGAGATTCTGTCCAGATTCGGGTATGTTAGCTCAGTTCCAAAATTTTGGGAATTTTCGTGGTAGACCATCAGAAGATCCTCTTAAAGCAGTACAGAAATTTAAGCAGATATGTGATTCTTATATCACACAAGGAGTTTCAAGAGAACAGATGTATTTTGCTGCGTTTAAATTTTTTTTTATTGATGGAGCGAGTGAATGGAACGATACACAAGATCCTACGAAGATAACAAACTAGGACCAATTAGAAACTGCATTCTTTGACAGGTATTACCCAAGTAACATGAGATTAGATGCTGAATTAGAATTGACACATTTCCGTCAAGAATATGATGAAACTGTGGGTAAGAGTTGGACAAGATTCCAGATGTGTTTGCGTAGAGTTCCCACTCATGGCTTTTCAGAACAACAACAGCTAAAAATCTTTTACAGAGGCCTTGATGGGACTTCGAGAGAGAAATTGGATACGTTATGAGGTGCAGGTTTTCTTCAAGTTCAACCCGCTCATGCTAAAATCATTTTAGAAAGAACAGTCAAGAATGAAGTTGGGTGGAATTCAGTAAGAACACCGGTTAAAGGAGTGAATAATGTTGATATGGAAGAAAAATTTGCTACGCTTGAGAATAAGATTCAGAATACTATAGAGCAACAATTGAAGCAGCTTACTTTAACTGTAAAAGAAGGATTTTTGGGTAAGAGGGTAGCTGTACATGCTGCACAAGAGGTGTATATGTGTTCGATTTGCAGAGTAGATGATCATGATGAGGAAAATTGTCCGAATAACCAAGAGTCTGTGATGTTTATGTCCAACAGAGGTAATTTCAATTCGAGTGGTAATGGATATCAGCCTAACAGAAACCATCCTGGGTTTCAATACTCAAATCCTAATGGGGCAGCCAATCCTACATATGTGTATCAACCGCGTCCCCAAGGTAACAACTATAATCCAAGACCACACAACAATTATCAAGGAGGACTGAATCAGGGTAAATATGTACAAAGACAAGCTCCTCAGAATACTTACGATGAAACATTAAACCAGAAAGCCTTACCTGCCCATCCACAAGAAGGAGTAGTCACCCTTCATAAAACAGTTGAAAGTTTAATTGCTCTTCAAACACAAGCTATGGAACGTCAAAATGCATCTGAAGCAAACATGAAGTTGTTACAGAATCAGATGAGTCGAATTAATAAACAACTGAATCAACGTCCACAAGGACAGCTTCCTAGCGATACTGAGAATCCGTTACAACGTGAAGATTGCAAAGCTGTTACATTAAGAAGTGGTAAAAACCTTCCTCCACCTCCTTTTCCCGTTATGAAAGAGAAATAAGTTCCAAGAAAAGAAAAGGAAGTGGGTGAAAAAGAGAAAGAGAATGAGAAAGATAGTGAGGTTGAAGAAATAGAAAGACCAAGAGAAATTCCGAAAAAGAAAGATGATATTGTGAGCAATCGCCCTCCACCACCGTTTCCATCTCGAGTTCAGAAAAAGGGTGATTTGGGTGATTTTCAGAAGTTCGTTAATAGACTCAAGGGTTTAAGTATTAATATTCCGTTACTTGAGGCGATTCGAGATATTCCTAAGTATACGAAGTTTTTGAAGAGGGCCCTCACTAACAAAAGACCTTATTGTGATAATGAGATGATTGGCCTTCCTGAAGAGTGTAGCGCGATTTGCCAAAGTAAATTACCTCCAAAGTTAGTGGATCCTGGGAGTTTCACAATTCCGTTATCAATTGGAGAAGAGTGGAATGGAAAAGCACTATGTGATTTGGGTGCAAGCATCAATTTGATGCCCAAATCGATCTTTGATAAGCTGAAAATTGGGGAAGCAAGACCCACTTCTATGGTCTTGCAAATGGCGTACAGGTCTCTTGCACATCCTGAAGGCAGAATTGAAGATGTCCTCGTTAAGGCAGGTACACTTATATTTCCCGTTGATTTCGTAATACTTGAGTACGATGCAGATAGAGATGTCCCCATTATTTTGGGTAGACCATTCCTAGCTACAGGGCATACATTAATCGATGTAGAGAATGGCGAATTAACGATGAGGATACAAGACGAGGAAGTTAAATTCAATGTATTTCGAGCTATGAAATTCCCAGATTCTCGGGAAGATTGCTTCATAATGGATGTAGTAGAGCAGGCATCGCAAGAGGTATTTAATTTTTTAAATTTTGATGATATTTTGCAGGCTGCTTTGACATTAGATTCACCTGAGATGATGGAAGAGCTTGCCGAAACAGTGGCAACTCTCAATTCTGAAAATTCAAAGTATAGGCGTCTTGCCTATGAACCTGTGAGAGAACCGGGGGAGATTATTCCTAAAAAGAAGCCTTCAATTGAATCTCCTCCGGAATTGGAAGAAAAACCACTGCCAGCACACTTGAGGTATACATATTTGGGTACTAATGAAACTCTACCTGTTATTGTTTCAGCTAATTTAACAGGTCCTCAAGAAGATAAACTGTTGTGTGTGTTGAGAGCCAACAAAGAAGCAATAGGTTGGACAATTGCTGACATCAAAGGCATTAGTCCATCCTATTGTCAGCACAAAATTATACTTGAAGATGTCAATGCACGCTCAGTTGAAGGTCAAAGAAGATTAATGCCCGTTATGAAGGATGTAGTGAAGAAAGAGGTGATCAAGCTTTTAGATGCAGGGATTATTTATCCCATTTCGAGTAGTGAATGGATGAGTCCAGTTTAGTGTGTACCGAAGAAGGGAGGAATGACCACAGTTCTTAATGATAAAAATGAAGCAATTCCTTCAAGAACAGTAGTTGGATGGAGAGTTTGCATGGATTACAGAAAGCTGAACAAGGCCACCAGAAAAGATCATTTTCCTTTTCCCTTCATTGATCAAATGTTAGATAAACTAGCCGGAAGAGAGTACTATTGCTTCTTGGATGGTTATTCTGGGTATAATCAAATTTACGTGGCGCCGGAAGATCAACATAAAACAACATTTACATGCCCATTTGGTAGTTTTGCATATCGCAGAATGCCATTTGGGTTGTGTAATGCTCCTGCTACTTTTCAAAGATGCATGATGGCCATCTTCTGGGATATGATCGATAACTTTCTTGAAGTGTTTATGGATGATTTCTCCGTATTTGGTGACAATTTTGATAAATATTTAGATAATTTGGAGAAAGTGTTAATCAGATGTAAAGAAACAGATTTGGTTTTAAACTGGGAGAAGTGTCATTTCATGGTTCGAGAGGGTATTGTTCCGGGTCACAAGGTTTCGAGTGCTGGATTAGAGGTTGATAGAGCGAAGATCGAGGTAATTAAAACTCTTCCACCTCCTGTTTCTGTTAAAGGGGTAAGAAGTTTTCTTGGCCACGCTGGCTTTTATAGGAGATCTATCAAAGATTTTTCTAAGATTTCTAAACCGTTATGCAACTTACTCGAGAAGGACTCCAAATTCCTTTTTGATGAAGCTTGTTTCGGCCTTCAAAGCAATCAAAGAAAAACTTATTTCTGCTCCTATAGTATTACCTCCAGATTGGAATTTACCGTTTGAGGTTATGTGTGATGCGAGTGATTTGTGTATTAGGACAAAGAAAAGAGAAAGTTTTTCATTCGATTTATTATGCTAGTAAAACTTTTAATGGTGCTCAAGTGAATTATAAAGTTACAGAAAAGGAGTTGCTAGCGGTTGTGTATTCATTCGATAAGTTTCGCTCTTATCTTCTTGGAGCGAAAGTTATTGTTTATACAGATCATTCAGCAATTCGATATCTTATGGAGAAGAAAGATGCGAAACCGAGGTTAATCAGATGGGTTTTATTGCTTCAAGAGTTCGATTTAGAGATCAAGGATAGAAAAGGGTGTGAGAATCAGGTTGCAGATCATCTATCGAGGTTAGAAGGTTCAGAAATGAATAGTGGTATTGAAGCTGTTAGAGAAGAATTTCCTGATGAGAGTTTATTTGTTGTTCGTGATTATGAAGCTCCTTGGTATGCGGATATTGCAAACTTAGTGGTGAGTGGTTCCTTTCCTGAAGGATCAACTTATCAAGAGAGAAAAAGGTTAGCTCACCGTGCAAGACAATTCTTTTGGGAGGATCCTTTCCTCTACAAAGTGTGTGCTGATCAAATGGTAAGAAGATGTGTAGCCAAGGAAGAAATTGAGGCGATTATAGCTGGGTGACATGATTCACCTTACGGTGGACATTTCAAAGGAGATCGAACGGCTGCTAAGGTATTACAATCTGGTTTCTATTGGCCCTCTATTATAAAATATTTTCATGAATATACGAAAAGATGTGCTAGATGTCAATTTACCGGAAACATATCCAAGAGGGACGAGATGCCACGTAACAATGTGTTAGAAGTTGAAATATTCGATGTTTGGGGTATAGATTTTATGGGTCCTTTCGTTCCTTCAAATGGTAACCTCTACATCTTGTTAGCTGTTGATTACGTGTCTAAGTGGGTAGAAGCTGTGGCTTTACCAACTAATGATTCACGAGTGGTGATTAAGTTCTTGAAATCGCATATTTTAACTAGACATGGCACTCCAAGGGTAATTATTAGCAATGGAGGTACTCATTTCGTTAATAAGTATTTGAAGACAGTTCTAGAGAAATATGGAGTGAGACATCGTGTATCTACTGCTTATCATCCACAAGCCAATGGTCAAGCCGAAGTCTCGAATCGTGAGGTAATATCTATCTTAGAGAAAACCGTTGGTCCTACTAGAAAAGAGTGGTCTATGAAATTAGATGATGCACTATGGGCCTATCGTACTGCTTTCAAAACTCCAGTAGGTCCTTCTCCGTATCAAAAATCCTAACTCATGGAATCTCGAATGAATCATGGGTACACAAGTGGTTTTTACATGTGACACATCTTTAAACTCATGAATTAAGTAGAGCGGAATTGGGTAGTATCGGGCTATCGAGCGATTTACTCGAAATTGATATGCCAAGCGGATAATCTTGATTTGATTTAAGGTATTAGGTCGCTGCTAGCGGCGTAGTGGAAGGTCAAACCTTATGTCAAGCTGATCATCGTGTATGCTGTGGAATCATGGTCGAATGTTGTTTAAGCATATTTTGAGACGTCTCAATGGCATGGCTTACTGTGCCGCGTGGAACGTTAGACAACGGGGTTCTCTTAATTATTACCAGTTGGATCTTACACATCGATTTTCACGTCTACAAATTGATTAATGGTTGTATTATATTATGTATGTTTTACATTTTCACAAAAAAAGTACTGAACGTTGTTGATATTCTTGAGATAAATATAAAGATTTGAAACATGATGCAAAGTGACTCCGTTCTGCAGCACGCACCTGCACTGTGACTCCCCATCCCAGTGATGTGCTGTCCAGTAACCTCACGCACAGACAGAACTGTAATGACATTATCGTTTAGTATTTGCTATGCCATTAGTCATTATTTCTTAACAAATGTTTCTTTTTATGTGGCCCAGATATTGGTTATTCGAGGTCAAGTTGAGGAATTTAGTATAGATGAAGGATGTCTCGCTTATTTTGAAGAAATTTGAAAAAATCTTCTTTAAGGTTTGCAATTTCGTCCCTTATCTTTAACATTTTTTATAATTTTAGTCCCTTATCGTGATCTTTTTTATAGGTTCCATCATATCATAAATGTGATAGAACACTTGGATACCTTTTAAAATTGTCATTTTCTTTATTGCCCTCTAACGATATTGATTTTACCCATTTGAGAAATAGCTTATGTTTCCTGAATTTTTTTGGAAAAATTCAATTTCTTCCCCAAACAAACTCTTTTCCGCATTTAAATTAAAAATAACCATATTTTGGTAAATTTTAAGTTTTATTTCTGTTCACTATAGATGGTTTTGCATAAAATAGGGAATTATAGTGTAATTAATTCAAAATATAAATTATTTTGTATAATTTGGGGACCTATAATGCAATTAATTAAAAATATAATTATTTTGCTTAAAATAACAACCCATGGTGCAATTAATTAAAAACATAAATAATTTTGCATAATATAAGGACCTATAATGCAATCAACTAAAGATATAACTTATTTTGCATAATAAAGAGACCTATAGTGCATTTTACATCCTCCCTAGACTAAATTGTCAAAGTATACAAAGATAAGGGGGACCATATGAGTTATTTTAACACAATTAGTAACTTATAAAATTATCGTTAGTATAGTGGTAAAAATGAATGGACGTGACAATTTTTGCAAGGTAATTGAATTAGATATAACTTATGAAATATTTATTTATGGGAAAGGGTATTTATGTAATTTCGATGGATTATATGTTACAGGATCTTGAAGATGTGGGTTCATTTTATTTAGATGCCAAGTCCTCGCCAAAGCTTCTTTAAGAGCAACAACATAGATATATTTCATGAGGATAGAGAATTTAGATTAAAATTCTTGTTATATTAATAATTTAATGGTGGATGAGAATATTTATTGGTAACTTAATGTTTACTTTTTGTTTGTTATGTTTTTTGGGTTTGTTTGTAATATGTAAGCTACAAAGAATATACTTTATGGTTGTAGGTGTTTAAGTTTGTTTTGTTTTCTATTTATTCTAATTTTTACTTTACTACATGCAAGAAATATCTTGAATTCGACTCATTCAAGATCACCAAAATATGAACAACATTAGAAATACTTCACCATCTTATTGCCTTTTGCAAGGAGATCATGTATATATATACTGTGACATCAAACCTAAAAATATGAGTAAATAGGAGAGTTTTCTCTTAATAGAGGTTGATATATGGGATTTAGTTTAGGTTGGGTACATTATGAATAAATAAATCCTCGTCACTTCTATTGGCTACCATAATATTCATACTTATACTTTGCAAAGCACATAAGTATTTGTTGTTTAGGCACTAGTGACATATAAAGTCAACCACGTTGAGAGTTATGTAATGATTTGGAACACTAATTTATTGTATCAAAAGTGACAAATATGAAGAGGTGATTTGATGGATTTTTTTACACGTTTTGGTTTGGTTTTTGATTTCTTTTTCTTTTATCGTTTTAATTTTAGAGTAGTCTCAGTCTGCAAACATTGGACTTCAAACTTAACTATAAGGCTCCTTAATCACCAAGTTCAGTAATTAAGAAGCCAAAAGTTATTCTTATTACTATTATTGTAATTTTCAATGGAAAAAAGTTCAATAATCACAGAAAATCAACTATTATCAATCCTTGGAGATGATGATGCAGTATGGGTTGACCTAATAATTAAACTTGAAGTCTCATTTTTTTCTTCTTCGGAAGCATATCATGATATGCTTTGTGCTTGTATTTTATTCTTATTATATTCAACATCTCAAGTAGTCCACTATGTTGAATGTGGAAGGAATATGGGTCAAAGTTTCTTCACTAAAATTTAAACTTCCATGAAGATTTCATTAACTTAAAGTCTCCAGCCACTTAATTTTCAATTTCTGTATGAAATGAACTTGGAGATAATTTAGGATAATGGTCTGGTTACAAAACATAAATAACAAAATTAATATAGGTACTATATAGACGAAACAAAATGGTGAACTGAGAAATTGTATGCATTGTATAAGACGAGAACATTACATCATCACTTTCTTTTAGTTTGAAATTTGAAACATTCAAAAAAAATTTCTTTTCTGATTTTTTATTGATATTATACTCTCATTTGTCAATCAAGTAAAGCAACTAACCCTGTATACCAAACATTACTAATATGAAATTTTTGCTACTCAATTGTACCAAATCTGTCTGCTTACTGTCCATTTTACAATTGTTCAAGGAAAATTAATCAACATACTCAAGAAATCGTGTAGATAATAACATCTTATAAAACATGATGCAAAGTGAAACACTTCTACAAGTACAGTATATCTGAAATAGTAAGCAATAATAGAAATTAACACAGGCAGAAAGATCAAACTGATAATAAACTGAATAGCAATGTTAAAGTAAACAAGGGTGTATCGTTATAAGGTATATTTACTAAGGAATAAAATGAATAAAGTGATTAATCACCTGATTAAAGTATATATATGCACGCATTCAAATGAGATGATCATTAGAATCACATGAAAGAGAAAAAAGAAACAAAATAGCAAATAATACAATTTTACATTTTATTGAAATTCATGCATAAAAGAAGCATTACAAGACAATTCCAAAGCCTTATTAGCAACTGCACTCAATGAGAATAGAAGGATATAATAATATGTATAGAGAAAAGAGCATATATGCCAAATGAGCTTCTAAGGTAATAACATTACCTTGATTTCATCCACTTCCACTGATATATCAAGTAGTACTTGTAAAGAACAAAGTAATCTGTCAATACCATTTTTTCCTACTTTCATATAATAAATTGGTTATACTACATCATTATAGTTAATAAACAACCTCGAGAAGGTGATTTTGGGATTAAAAAAGGGAATGTATTAATAATATCCGGCCTACGAGAAAAAGAGATAAATCCTTTGTACTCTTACTCTAGTATTTGTCTTAATTGACATAAAACACACTAGTTGTTGAAGCCTAGAAGGAACTAAGGAGTATGTATTTTAATAATGTAAAAACTTTAAAATAGTAAGAAATGGAACATAAGGGGAATATTACCAATTGAAAAAGAGTCTCAGCAAATAAGATAGCTAATAGTGCCATAAGCTTGATAAGAATCACATGAACAGTAAAAGAATAATATTAGATAGCTTATTTAATGATCCCAACCACCTCTTTAAAAATAGACTCTTAAAATTCCTAGTTATTTAAAAAAATACTAAAGTTGTATAGAACAACATATTATGGGTGTTTGTATTATATAAAAAAGATTATTTATAATATATGCATTTAATCGCAATAATGTTTGACAAAACCAAAGTAAAAAAAGAGAAGAATAAATAACATGTAGCTAAGTAACAAGATAAACCCCCAAGTTAGGTAAGATACTATTAAACTTTATAAAAATCATTCAAGTTATGATCATTGGAGACATATGTATGCGGGAACCTTTTTTAAATAAATTTAGAATATCTTGTACAAAACTTAACATGGATCCTCTTTAAAAGTCTTAACTAATCCGTAAATATTAACCTGTATTTTTTTATTTATTTAAACTTTAATTTATTCATTAATATCAAACTTTATACTTCATAGCACATATTCTATCCAATAACAACATTTTGTAAAACTTTCAGTTTAATTATAAAAAATTATATTGTTCGTGAACAACTCAAACTCGGCTAAATTGTTTTTGTTTGATAAGTCAAACAAATAATATTTAACAAATTTGGCTCGACATGTTGTAACTCAAGCTTGACTCTATGATGTCTCCCTATTTGTCATGAATTAATTCTAGTTGGAGACATGATTTTAGGTGTATTTATTAGAGTATAGGTCGATTTTATCATGATTTAGTACACTTTCCTATTTTGTGTCTTGAAGTAATTATTTATTATTTTAGAGCATATTGGATTTAATTGTTTATTTAGTATGAATCTTTAAAGATATATGGTAAATAATTAGAGTCCAAGGTAATTCTAAAAGCTAAAGGAAAGAGGATAAACAAGGAAATTGGAGATAAAGACAAGAATTATGAAAAAGGAAAAGATAAAGTTGTCAAATATATCTAAATTCTAGCAGCTACGACCATAAAAGAGCTTATATCTCAAGATTGGCTAGGAATTTGGAAGAATGGTTTACATCAACGTTAAAGAGCTTTCCGAGGCGATGAATTTTGACTACTCAAAAGCATCAAACGGATAAGAATTGAATCAGTTTCAGCTAAAACAAAACAACATCAAAATCATACCTTTTCTAGATTCTAGGGTTAGGAATTTGAGTTAGGCTTGGAGTCCAAAACCTACCTTATACTCCAAGAAACGAATTATGTCTTCCTATACCCTATAAATACAACCTGTTATCACAAGAAAATCTTCCTTGGCCACTCCTTAGGCTAGGAAGAAGTTTACAACAAGAAGAGAAGTTTGGAAAGAGTAAAACACCATATTATGTCATCTTTAACCTTCAAATATGTAATTCTTTTATTTTTTTTCGTTAGTATGAACTAAATAATTTTAACTTGAGATTTAGCATATATGTATAAACCCTAATTTCTCCATTTTGAGTTGGGATACTAAACTATTTAATTTGAATGCATGTTTTATGTTCTGTTTATGAGTTTTGATTTAATGACTGTTTTACTTGCTAGTGCACGAGTATATGATTTCCTTAATAGTAGTTAGATGATCCCCTTAAGTGGGTGTCTAATTATTGAAACACCACATAACGTCTAGAATAAGGTTTAGACCTAGCAAATCAATCTAACTAGATAATCATTAGGGTATGTTTTAACCACTATCACCATGTTTGGAATTGAATTGCTTAGGGCCTTGGTGGTGCTTGATAAGTTTAGGCTACCTCGTGGTGTGTACGTAGCCCCCTTAGTCGCTCTCAAGGTCTAAGGTATGGGAATTTAGAATCCTGATTATTTCATATTACATGATTCACCCTTATACGATAGAATAACCAAAACTAGTGGGGATTACTTGCTAATATTTTGAGGTAAACTATCATACTACTTGTTTCTCTCTTTTATTTCATTTTTTGTCTTTTAATTTATTAGTTAACTGTCTCATTTAAAATCAACCAAAAATCTATTCTCTTTTATTTTCTTGCTTAGTAATTTGATCGAGCTCTTTATATCTGCGCTTGAATATTTGCATAAGTTCTTCCTAATTTTCGTAGTCTCTGAGGAACGAAAATTAATTATTCATTAAAACTTGCATAACTCTTGTATACTTGCAGAACCGTTCTAGGCTAGGGTGTCTACTTATGCACTTATATATATCATATTTTTATCACACCCTAGCCGATATAAATTTTTTTGCACCGCTACCGAGGACTACATCGTTAGTTTATTATGCAAAATTGCATTTATAGGACTTGATATAATTTATTCAGGAAAGAATAGTTTCAGTCGTACTCGATAGCATCTGGATTAGTATTTTTTATAATATCTCAATAGATACCTATGTTATTTAAAAAATGCACTATGGTCCCTAGATCGTGCAAAAATTGCAATATAGGCTTTGAAATAATATATTAAAGAAAGAATAGTTGTAGTTTTGATCATTAGCATCTGGATTAATATTTTTTAAATTAATCTATTAGGCCCTTATACTATGCGAAAAATTGCACCATAAGCCTAATTAAAATTTATACCAAAAGAACATTTGAAGATTAAATTTTTTTAATTGCATTATAGGTTCCTATACTATGAAATAATTTCATAATAGGTCATGTACTATGAAAATATTTCATTAAGTTCCCTATATTATTCAAAAATTGGGTTATATACCATTATATAATTTATAAGGAAAGTATAGTTCTAGTTTTATTCACTTGCATTTGGATTAATATAATTTTTAATTTCAATATTGATCCCTATACTTTATAAAAATGGCTATGTAGGTTCCTATATTATGCAAAAATTGTACTAGAGGTCCCAATATTATCTACAAAATCCACTGGAGTTCCATATACTCTACCAAAAATGAATCTATAGGCCCCTCTTTTAACTCAACTATGCCTTCCTGTCGAATACATTTTGCCCATATTTTAAATCGATGGAAATATTAATAAGAGACAAATATTTTATATTATCTGGGAAAAAGAGGAACACATTAAGTTTGAAAAGAAGGTAATGAGGCTTTTAATACCAAGATACACAATTTATTAAATAATGTGTGCACACATTCCATTCTCAAAATAGAAGATGTGATTTAACAAGTTTTAAAGGAGATAATCATATATATCCAGACAAAAGAGAACAAAAAAGAAGCAAAGCAACAAATAATAAAGTTTATAGTTTCTTGAAATTCACAACAAAAAGAAGTCTTATAAGGTACTGCACTCAATAACTATGGAGAATAGGAGGGTATATAGAATTTGCAGAGATACCATATAATATGGGGCTAGGATGCTCATTCTGAAAGATTGCGGAAAAATGTGATAGATTAGGGTTTATGAAGCTATTTGCCATTTTCTTAGGAGCCGGTCCTATTGGTGGTTTTTATTACAGGTATTTGCTTACATGGCGGGAGGAGTACGAATGTCAACAACGGGACATCATGTTTCGTATGATCAAGCTATTATGTCAAAAGTTCATGGAGAAGATAATAATGTTCTTCGTCTTGCGTTTTTTTATGAATTTGTCTTGTGTTTCAATTATATGAGAGATAATTATGCAAAAAATGTTGAAAAATGCTTTTTAAGTATTACGAACAAACCATCATACCTCAGAGCTACCACCACAATTTTAAGAGGAAGAGGACCAAAACAACACAAGAAAGGGGTTTAAAAATGGATATTCAAAAAATCTCCAAGCTTGAAGAAACTGCCTAATCCCGGCATGGGTCCAAGAAAGGCCTTGAGAACTCTTGCATGGCCATACTATTAAATTAGTGAATTTACTCTAGGAACTTGTTATTAGTTTAATTTCAAATGTTATAGTAGATCATAAGTTTGCCTAACAAAGCATATCATAGTTTTATGTAACATAGCATAAAAGAGGTTTAGATTTATCAGTATTCAGTTGCTTATAATAAATTAGAATGTTAACATAGCATATAAAAGGGGATAGCTCACCCAGTATATTTAACTCAGGCTACAATAACTTCGAGTTAACATTAGAGTATTTAGCTAATGGCTTACCTCACTCGGGTCGTACAAACCTAAAGATACAAGTTGTACTTAATTTTAAGATATTAGCAAACCCAGAAGAGAATTTTGCACATTCATTCGCTTTGTTGTTATTAACAACAACACTACACAACTTGAATGAAATGTTACATATATAGTTGCATATGTCCCACATCGATTTGTTACACGTTATGACAATCACTAGAAAAATACTTTTGTTAATACAAATTTATATTTTTTTATTTATATTAATACTTTAACATGTAGTACTATTACCAAATTATTATTTATACATAAAAAGAAATTTGGGATAGTAGACAGAAAAGAAAGAATTGAATCCTTTATATGACATTGGGCCTTAAAACAACCCTAATTTTTTTAATATGTATGTGTTTCAATCTCTATATAATTCGATTTCAATAATAATGATACTGTTGTATTTATATTTTTTAAATGATTTTTTTCCTCTCCAGGTCTCTTCTACTCTCTCTCTCTCTATCTGATAGATTAGAATCATATAAGTCTTGAATTTTTCAATTCATCAATTTACAAATCAAGATCCAAATAGCTTTCGATTAAAATGAAAGAGCCCCTCACGGTACATGTTCCTACTCCCATTATTGTAATTGTTTCATAAATAAACTGAATCTAATTGGATTTCTATTAAATATATTGGGATTAGTTTCGATAATTATTTTAATCAATTATTTAGTTATACAATATTTGTTACAAATCTGTAATATAAGTTATTTCATATTGTTGGAATTTTGATTTTGCGTATTTCATTTTGTTTAAGAATTTCAAACTAGAGTGCTACTAAAAGTCTATATGTAGTCATTGTAAGTATCTTATATGTAGTGGAGGAGCCATGAATTTTTAAATATTCTTATTAGTGTAATTTCCATTTAAGTCCCTATTTTAGGTAAAATATTTATTATATATCTTTGTTAGTCCAAACTAATGGTATATATAAATGATAAATAGTTAATACTTACATTTGGATATTGTTTTTCTTGAGTAATTTTGTGTTTAAAAATATATTAAAGTGTGATTTTATGAATTTGTAATTATCTTATATATTGATATATTGATATATATATATATATATATCTATATTATATTACAAATTTTTTTGATAATTGACGGCCAGAATTGATTCTGGCCAAACATAAGTGGTGGCCAAGATCGTTTCTGGCCCCACCTATCATTAATACCATTAATTAATTTTTAATTACTTAATAAAAAAATATAAAACAAAAAACCTTAAATCACTCTTTACATTTAATTTATAATATTTATATAATAAAGCTGTATTTAACTTCTCATATTACTACTCACAAATCTTTAATTTCTCTCATAATTCTTTTATTCTTCTCATAATTATCTTAAAAAATTTTATTTTTTATTTTCTTAATTATTATATCTATATAAAAACCACATTGATTATTTGAAAGAAAAATTTCCACATTGGAAATATGGGAGTAATGTATTAACCTACGCGATTTTTCAAAAATCCAATGAAAGAAAATAATATTGAAATATATGGTGGAGTTAAAAATAAAAATAATGATAATAATAATATCTTGAAACACTTAAAAACAATTGGGCAAATCCGATTTGGACCTTTATAATACAATTAATTCATTCTTATTTACTTTATAAATAAATAAAACCTTAGATCACTCTTAAAATTTAATATAAATTTATAATATTTATATAATAAATCAGAATGTACCTAACTTCTCATATTACTACTCAAAAATCTCTAATTTCTCTCATATCCATAACCTTAGACCCTTAACTATCAACCTTAACCTTAACCTTATTTTTTTTTTTTTTTTTTTTTTTTTTTTTTTTTTTTTTTTTTTGATCGGCAAATCAAACTTTTTATTAAATGAAGACCTCAACTGTCAAAAACATTACAACCTTGACCCTTAGCTAATGGGTAATTACCTTACTTAAGCTATTACACGCATTACAAATAGAAATAGACATTACAAGCCATTACAAATTAAAACTTAATGCCTATCTATTACATAACTTTCCAACTACATTTCCAACTTTATAATTGTTAAAAGTTCTATCCTTTAACTTGACAGCTACATAAGCGAGAATATTGTTGTAAATTCTTTCCTCATTAGCTGCATATTCACCATGCTCTCTTCTGTTTCTCTCATTCCAAATAAAGTAGAAGTAAGTAGTGATACAAACTGCTATCACCTTTAAAGCTTCAGGACTTGCTCCATTCTTCAATTTTACCACAAGATCCTCCACCTTCTTGATATTATTATTACACCCACAAATTGCCAATAAGCGAGTAAGTATAGAACCTGAGAATTTACAAGTAATAAACAAATGATCATGATTCTCATCTTCCCTATCACATAAGATGCAAACAGGATTGATATTCAACCCCCAACTCATCATCCTATCTTTAGTAGGAAGCCTATTCATTGCAACTTGCCAAGAAACAAATGAACATCTAGGAATGCAGGTTTTAGCCCACACTATATCAAACCATTCAACTTTATCTTCATGATTTGAAATCTTTATGAAAGTTTTCCTAAAGGAAAACTTATTTTTTATACTCTCAGTCCAAGTAATTTTATCATTGACATCACTGAGTAATATATTTTGAATTTTAGGGACAATATGCGCAATTTTAGGAGGAATCCTCCATCTGCCTCTTCCATAACAGTCTTTGACTGTTTTATTACAGTTAATATCCTGTTCCTCCACTCTTATATCTAATATTTCCTGAATACTCCTTTTATCAAGCCATTTATCCCACATTATATAAGTATTACCTCCATTACCCACCTCATGGTATATAAGATCAAAGGCCTCATTTCTGACCTTTAAAATTTGTTTCCACATCCAAGAGTGATATTGTTTATGACTAATACTCCAAATACACTTGTTTTTTAGAATGTTTACTTTAACCCACTTACTCCATAAATTCTGATCAAGACAGTAGAATCTCCAAAAGTTGTAAAGTAAACAAACTTTATTTAATTTTTCAATATTTGGAATATTTAGCCCACCTTCATCTTTAGGGGAACAAATCTTATCCCAAGAAACCCTCGCACCTTGAGCATTTTCATTATATCCCCATAAAAACATTGATAATTTTTGATTTAGTTTGTAAATAACTTGTTTTGGTAACAGGAAAACCCTGCACCAAAACATAATCTTACTAATAAGTACAACTCTTATTAATTCCACCCTTCCAGCATAAGATAACATTTTAGAGCCCCATTGAGTAATACTTTGCCAAATCCTCTCAACAAGCTTGTTACCATCTATTACACTCATTTTTTTTGAGTTAAGAGGGACACCCAAGTATCTAACAGGCATAAAGCCTATCTTAATATTAAGTATCTGAGAAATATCATACTTAATCTTGTCTTTAACACCATCACTGAAATATAGTTCACTTTTAGCAAAATTTATGTTCAGACCTGAGCATCTAGAGAACAGATTAAGGGCCTCTTTGACTACCTCAGCTGAATTAATGTTACTGCCCATAAATATTAATATATCATCAGCAAATACTAAGTGATTCAACTTAATCTCATTACACTTAGGGTGAAATGTAAACTCATTTTTCTGAGCAACATTATACATTAACATGGAAAAAACTTCCATACATATAGCAAATAGGTAAGGTGAGAGAGGATCACCCTGCCTTAACCCTCTTTTGCCCTTAAAATAACCACAAGCTTCTCCATTAATGCATATAGAGTAGTAAGGAGTACTAATACACATATAAATCCATTTAATGAACTTTTCAGGAAATTTCAGTGCATAGAGAGTATTAATTAAAAATTGCCAATTGACACTATCATAGGCCTTTTGTAGGTCTAAGTTAATGGTACAAGAGTGTTTCATAGATTTCTTTTCATACCCTGTTACAACTTCTTGTGCAACTAAGATGTTATCAGTAATATTTCTCCCACTAACATAAGCTCCCTGATTTAAAGAAATTATATAACTCATTACTTTTTTAAGTCTATTCATAATGACTCTAGAGATGATCTTGTATAAGATGTTAGTACAAGAAATAGGCCTAAATTTCTTAACACTTGATGGGTTTTTCTCTTTAGGGATTAATACAATATTAGTAGCATTAATCTGAGTAAGGATTTTACCAGACTCAAAAGTTTGTTTAATAGCCAAGCATAGGCTATCCCCAATAATATCCCAAGATTTTTTGAAGAAACATGCAGTATAACCATCAGGTCCCGGGCTTTTCGCATCTCCCATAGCAAATAAGGCACTTTTAATCTCCTTATCAGTTATGGGGGCAATTAAGCCTTCAATTAAGTTCTCAGGGACTCTTTTATTTAAGATAGCTGCAATAGTGCTTATAGAGCATATTTCTTGATTAGAATCTTCTGTACCAAGAAGTTCCTTATAATATCCAACAAATTCATTCTTAATCTCACTTTGCTCAGTAATAATTCTGCCATCATCACAAGTTAGAGTAGAGACAAAGTTTTTAGCAATTCTACCTTTAATCATTCTGTAATAATAAGCCGAGCTAGTATCATAATCATTAATAAATAGAGCCCTGGACTTTTGCTTTAATACCTCATGATGAGTAATAATAGTTTCTTCTAACTGAAGAAGAAGGATTTTTTCTTCAGATATATCAGCATCAGTACAGTTACCCACCATAATTCTCCTTTGTACAATTTCCAATTGAGTTTTTAAATTCTCAATATCCACAGAGTTTCTTCTGAAATACTTGTTATTAAATTTTTTCATCTCACCTTTAACAAGTTTCAGTTTCATACAAATTTGAAACATCATATTACCATTCACCTTAGTATCCCACATTTTTTTTACAATATCATTAAAGCCCTCATGTTTAGTCCATATGTTGAAGAATTTAAAGGAGCAAGGCCCGGAATTCTCTTTTTGATTAATCAACACTTTAATTGCGCAATGATCGGATGTAGAGGGAGGCACAAGTATGGCATTAGATTGATAACCTTGAATTTGAACCTTAAACTTTCTACCTTAACCTTAATCTTAACTTCAATTCTAACTCTAACCTTAACATTTATCCTTTAAATTTACCTTAACCTTTAAACCTTTAACTTTAAACCTTAACCTTAACTTTCATCTTAACTGTAACCTTAACCTTAACGTCAAACAGATTAAGATCATCACGCTAATATTCGACCTTAACCCTGGAATTTTGTTAAACCTTAAATGTTTAATCTTAAACCTTAACTCTAACTTAATCTTAAAATTAAATTTAACTTAACCTTTACTTAAACTTTAACCTTAACCCTTAACTTTAACCTTAACTTTAACCTTAAATTAACCATATCCTTAACGTTGACCTAAACCTTAACCCTAACCTTAACATTAACATTAACCTTAACTATAACCTAACCTTATTCTTGATGAGCAAAAAAAGAAGAACCTTAACCCTAACTTTAACCTTGACCTTCACCCTTGAAACCCGTATTTGATTTCCGTTAACACAAAAAAAATTTTATTCAGTGTCTTCAGACACGGGTTTTACCTAGTATATATATATATATATATATATATATATATATATATATATATATATATATATATATATATATATATATTCTAAGTGTTAGATTTCTATATTTATTTTAAAAATTTAGTGTTAAAGTCTTGTTTGATTGTTTTATTATATGGACCCAATACCCATTATGATTTAATTTAAAATGATATCTATCCTTGCATGATATATAAATGCACATACATATACACTAACATTATTTTCTTTTATTTTTTCAGTTGAATTTTATTATAGTGTGAATACCATATGATCGTTGACCATGACATTTCACCTTATATCAAGTTTATAGACTTTGTAACTTGAGGAATACAGGTTCAACCAAAAACAAACCCATGCATAGTTTAAATTGCATTATACATGCCTATATTAAGCAAAAACTGCATTACATCCCTATATTATGCGAAAATTGGATTACAGTTCCCTATATTATGAAAATATTTACTATAAATACCTGAAGTATATAAACATTGCACTATATGTCCCTATATTTATGCAAAAGTTGCATTACATGTCCCTGAATCGTAAAAAAGTGTACTATAAATCCCTATACTATACCAAGATTGCATTATACATCCCTATATACATATTCCTATATTATGAAAATTGTACAATAAAATCCCTTTAAAATTAATAAATTACACTATACATTCCTATATTATGCAGAGATTGCATTACAGGTCCCTATATTATGAAAATATTTACTATAAATACCTAAAGTGTTGATATTTGGTAAAGTCAAAGGGTTGGTTAAAAGGTTTAGTTGGCATCTTATGTGGCTATACACTTCAGCATTTGATATGGGCTAAATCTCGGGTTATAACTTGCACCGCCTTACTTATGTGCCTTAATCTTATGCGTTGATCAGTTATCACTTTGGACGGCTCAGATTAAAACCCTCAATGGGTCATATAAAAGACCCAAGTCTTCAGACTTGGTCATAATCTCACTGTCTCGTCTTTGACTCTTCGCTCTCTCTTCTCTCTCTTGTTCTTCAGATATGGTTAGGGTTTTGTAAACATTATCAATCTATCTAACACGACTGATAATTAGAATAGTTGTAATCAAGTGTAATACTTGTAGATTGAGTAGCTGTTCTCGATTGATCTTAGGGTTTCACGCTGAAACTCTTGTGGTGTTCTATTCTTGTAAATCCTGTAATCTGAAGTTGTAACCGTGTTCTTATAGTAAGCGAAGCATCATCTGAGGGTGGCTTCAACGTGGATGTAGGCATATTGCTGAACCACGATATATCCTTGTGTTCTTTAATTTTCTGCATTTATCTTTTTCTGGGTTTGATTTGTTTTTCAACCATAGATCTATTTGATCTATTTTCGCCAAAGATTTATTACGTTTTGCTAAGAGTTTTTACAACAGTGGTATCAGAGCCTTGTTCGGTTGATCTTTAAAAACGTTTTAAGAAAAGATTTGTTTCTAATCTTTACAGATCTGTGTTTTGGCGTGTTAAAACTTTCTGAAAATCTTTTCTCAACAATACAATTTCTTAATCTTGTATTGCAACTCACAGATCTAAAATCTTTAGGGTTTTCCGAAAACTTAAAATCCTTGAATAAATTTTTCTTGGGTTTTTCGATTTAATTAACCCTAATAGTGTGCTGCATGTGTTGTTTCTCTTTGTTTCTTATATACAGAATTTAAGGAATGGCAACAACTTGGCTTGAAATATCTGTATTTGATGGAAAAGGCGATTTCATTGTATGGAAGAAGAAAATGCGAGTATTACTTTCACATAACAAGGTCATAAATGCTCTCGAGCCTGATCTTGAAAAATGGTCCGAAGAATCTCTGAAAAGAACAAATGAAATACGAGAAGAAGCATATAATCTTCTGTTCTTAAATCTTTCTGATAATGTCATACGAAAAGTAGATGGAGCAGATACTGCACTTGACCTATGGGGTAAGCTTGAATCTCTTTACTCTTCTCAATCTGCTCCTAACTTGGCCTTCTTGAAAGGAAATCTGTTTTCGTATAAAATGGATTCTTCTAAAACAATTGATGAAAATGTTGATGAGTTTTTAAAACTTAACCTTGTTCTTAAAGATACTGATATGGCTTTAGATGAGACCTCTAAATGCATGATCCTTCTGAATGCTATACCTGACTCTTATCAAGTTGTTAAAGATGCGTTTCAATATTCTACTGCTATTCCTACATTTGATCAAATTGTTGCCTCTCTGAAAACTAGGGAACTTGAATTAAAGAATATTAAACGCGTGGGAAATAATTTGTTTGTGAATCACAAAACTGATAATCATGAGCATGTTAAGAACAATAAAAATAAGAAAAAGTATAAGGGAAATAAGAATAAGGAAACTCAAAAATGTTATCATTGTGGTAAACCAGGCCATATTAAGAAGAATTGTTATGCGCTTAAGAACAAAAATAACAACAATAATAATGAAACCAATATTGCATGTATGCCCCATAAGATTGATGATACTTGTGAGGTCCTTAATGTTTCAGACATTGCTTGTAAGTCTAATTGGATCTTAGATTCAGGTTGTACATTTCACATGAGCCCTAATAAAGATTGGTTTGTGGATTTGATTGAAACTAATGTTGAAACTGTGTATATGGGTAATAATAATACATGTCAGGTAGCTGGTATTGGTAAAATAAATTTGAGACTTAATAATGGTAAAAATGTGACCCTTACTGATGTTAGATGGATTCCTGATCTAAAAAGAAACCTTATCTCTTTAGGTGTTTTAGATGACTTGGGTTGTGTTTATAAAGTTTCAAATAGTGTTATAAATGTGTTTAAACATGATAAACTTGTTCTATGTGGAAAGAAAATGTCTGGCCTATACATTCTTGATGGTATGTGTATTGAAAATGATATGAACTCTGTTAGTACTAACCTTGATAATGCAGCTACTGTTAAGTGGCATTTAAGACTTGGCCATATGAGCCAGTTAGGCTTGAATGTGCTAAGTAAGGATGGAATGTTTGGTATTGATTCAAATAAGGCAGATACTACACCTGAGAATGTCACTACTGATAGAACAGAGTTTGAGGTGGAGCCTTTACAAGCTGGAAGTGATGAGAGCAATCCTGATCCAGCTGCAGAAGAAGAAGATTCTGAACCTCAGCCAACTGAGCAGCCAGGTAATACTGAGCCACACTCAGAAACTGAGGTTCTTCAAGAATCACTTCAACAAAGTCTCTCAAACTATCAGTTGACAAGAGATAGAGAAAAGAGGGATCCTAAGCCCTATACAAGGTATTCTTATGCTGAGTTAGTCTATACTGCCTTAATTGCAGCTTCTGAGGTAATACATTCTGAACCTGAAACTTATAGTGAGGTGCTTAAATCTAGTAATAAACATGAATGGTTAAATGCTATGAAAGAAGAGATGCAATCTTTACATGTTAATAAAACCTGGACCCTTGTTAAAAACCCACCTGGACAAAAACTTGTTGATTGTAGATGGTTGTTTAAGTTTAAAGAGGGTGTTAATGAATCTGATCCCCCTAGGTTTAAGGCTAGACTTGTAGCAAAGGGTTATACCCGAAGGGAAGGTGTTGATTTTCATGAAATTTTTACTCCTGTTGTGAAGTTTAAAACTATAAGAACCATGCTTTCATATGTAGCTTGTTATAATTTGGAATTAGAGCAACTTGATGTTAAAACTGCCTTTTTACATGGTGAACTTGAGGAGAAAATCTGTATGAAACAACCTGAGGGTTTTCTTGATATAAAACATCCTGAACATGTTTGTTTGCTTCAAAAATCTTTATATGGTCTTAAACAATCCCCTCGGCAATGGTATAAAAAGTTTGATAATTTTGTTTTGAGCCTTGGATTTAAAAGAAGTGCTTATGACAATTGTTTGTACTTTAACACTGATTCAAAGAATGTGATATTTTTGCATTTATATGTTGATGATATGCTACTAATTAGCAATTCTTTGTAGAGCATAAATGATTTAAAAGCAAATCTAAATTCTGAATTTGAAATGAAGGATTTAGGTAAGGCACAGAAAATTTTGGGTTTGATCATAGAAAGAGACAGAAATAAAAGCAGTCTCAAGTTGCATCAAAAACCTTATCTGGTAAAGTTAGTTGAGAAATTTGGTAATCTGAATTGTAAGAAGATAGAAATGCCATTAGCTGGGCATTTCATATTAAGTAAGAATCAATGTCCCCAAAATGCTACTGAGAAAGTAAAAATGAGTTATATACCTTACTCAAATGTTATTGGTTCTATCATGTATGCAATGATAAGTACAAGGCCTGATCTATCATATTCAATATCTCTACTCAGCAGATTTATGTCCAATCCTGGTCCTGAACATTGGACAACTTTAAAATGGATAGTTTCTTACATTAGCAGTACTTTAAATGTTGGATTACAGTATGGTAAGTATGAAGTACCTTTTGAATTATGTGGTTTTGTGGATGCTGATTATGTTGGTGATAGAGATAGTAGAAAATCTACTACAGCTTATTGTTTTGTACTTGGGAATAATTGTGTTACATGGAAATCCCAGTTACATCCCTTAGTGGCTTTATCAACCACTCAATCTGAATATGTTGCTATTTATGATTGTTTCAAAGAAGCTATTTGGTTACAAGGTTTGACTAAGGAATTACAGTTGACTAAATCTACCGCTACTATCTTCAGTGATAGTCAAAGTGCTATACAATTAAGCAAGAACCCTGTGTACCATGAGAGAACTAAGAATGTAGATGTGAAGTTCCATTTTATCAGAACTTGGCTTGTAACTGAAGGAATTAAGTTGTTGAAAATAAAGACTGAAGATAACCCAGCAGATATGGGAACTAAAATTGTTACAGTTAGCAAATTTAAGCATTGCTTGAATCTGCTGAACATTCTCTAACTCTTTATTTTCTGATTTTGATAATTATAAATTATTAACTTGTGGTTTTAATAATTATTGCAGATTTAATTATTTTGAAGCAACCAGATGGTGCTGAGCTTACTTGAACACGTGGAGGACAACTAGTGATGAAGAGCTATGAAGTTTGACTTTAAGGTGGAGATTGTTGATATTTGGTAAAGTCAAAGGGTTGGTCAAAAGGTTTAGTTGGCATCTTATGTGGCTATACACTTCAGCATTTGATATGGGCTAAATCTCGGGTTATAACTTGCACCGCCTTACTTATGTGGCTTAATCTTATGCGTTGATCAGTTATCACTTTGGACGGCTCAGATTAAAACCCTCAATGGGTCATATAAAAGACCCAAGTCTTCAGACTTGGTCATAATCTCACTCTCTCGTCTTTGACTCTTCGCTCTTTCTTCTCTCTCTTGTTCTTCAGATATGGTTAGGGTTTTGTAAACATTATCAATCTATCTAACACGACTGATAATTAGAATAGTTGTAATCTAGTGTAATACTTGTAGATTGAGTAGCTGTTCTCGATTGATCTTAGGGTTTCACGCTGAAACTCTTGTGGTGTTCTATTCTTGTAAATCCTGTAATCTGAAGTTGTAACTATGTTCTTATAGTAAGCGAAGCATCATCTGAGGGTGGCTTCAACGTGGATGTAGGCATATTGCTGAACCACGATATATCCTTGTGTTCTTTAATATTCTGCATTTATCTTTTTCTGGGTTTGATTTGTTTTTCAACCATAGATCTATTTGATCTATTTTCGCCAAAGATTTATTAAGTTTTGTTAAGAGTTTTTACAACATAAAGTATATGAAAATTGTAGTATACGTCCCTTTATTTATGCAAAAGTTGCATTACAGGTACCTGTATCGTGAAAAAAGTGTACTATAAATCCCTATAATGTTCAATTAATATGTCGCTATATTAATTGAATAATATAAGATATAGTTTTCGGTTAATTTTTTCCGAATCTAGCCATTAAATACTTTTCGCGAAATGGTCCTAAAGAGAAAGTAGTAAGCGTGTTTTTAAATTACTTATTTACCTTTCCATAAAATGATAAATCTTATTATATGTATTTCACAGAGATTATTTGTAGCAACTCTGGATAATATTGAGACATCTTCATGTCTCATAACACCAACTAAAGCAAAGTATGACAAATTATTATTATTATTATTATTATTATTATTATTATTATTTTATATAGATTTGAGTGATTATTAAATTAATTTTTTATTTATGTAGCTTTCTTTTAAATGGACAAGCAGATGAGAAAAGAACAAATGTTTCCATGTTATGATTAATCTTCTTTATGATCTTATTTAAATTATTATGTGCTGAAACTAATTAAAAATAAATAAAAAGTGTATTTTTTTTAAGATAGTAGGCCTCAAATGCCTACACCTGTACATAATTTGCTAAAATATGGAATAAATATACTTCAAGCTGTTGGTAATTTCAATTATATATATATAGGGGGTATTTGGTAATTTTAGCAATATATTTGGAAATTTATTAACACTTACTACTTGTTTAAATTTTGTGAAGGTCGATATATTGTAGTAATTGCTTACATGAGCATGACATCATATACTTCAAATCATTCTACCCTTCAAGATTACGTGGGTCCCACACTTTCTATGGAAGATTCAGGTAGGCAAAAAACTTCATCTCTATCTAAACACAAGTAATTTAATTATATTATTTAATTTATTTAATTTTACCATTTCTATTGTATAGAACCATTTCGAATTTCACTTCATTGTCCCTTAAGGTATGTAATCATATCCTTCATTAACCCTTTTATTACACTTAGGGGGATCTATAGTGCAATATATGCATAATATAGGGACCTAATATTGCAAATATCCTTTTCTTCTATTTTGAACAGTTTAACGCGTATAAAAGTTCATGTAAAAGGTCAAATGTGTAACCATCCTCACGTAAGTGCATGTTTTATAATAATTATATTCTATAAAAATAATTTTTCTTTTTTTTAATAGTGCTTCGATTATGAGAGTTATATGAAAGTTAATTCAAGTGTACCATTTTGGAATTGTCCATTTTGTACCAAAAATCTCAGCTTCATGGAGATTTGTATAGATCAGAATATGGTGAAAGGTAATTAATGAATTTTTATACATTGCCTCAAAGTTCAATCTATCTTTCGTGCTTTTTCGTAAATATACCCCAATCTTTTCAAATGTGCATTTCAGACCCATGTGCTATCTTTGTAAACTTATGAATGACCAAGTTTTTCACAGTTTTCACTTTGCCCCATTATTGAATAATATAAAACATTTCTCTATATCCCTATAACAACACGCTTATTTTTATGGGATAATTGAACCGTTAGTCCATGTGGTCCCCGAAATAGGAGTAATTTAGTCCTTGTGCTCTGAAAATAACATGAAAGGTTCCTATATTGACCATAAGGACCTATTGTGGTTTTTTTCCAAAGGAGGGACGTGGTATTTTCCAAAGGAGGGACAATAGGATTCCTATTTGGTTGACCTCAGGGACTAATAGGGTAATTAAGCCAATTTTGGTGGTAAAAATTGTCTAAACTAGTAATTTACCATTATAACATTTGTATTAATAGGATGTTACATTAAGTAAAAAATGCAAGGGTCCTAAAGAGTTCTCTCGGTATTTCCGCCTTATTGACAAGGCCATATAATAAGACCACTCTCACATAGCCTCGCATGGACTTATAACAACCAGGGGAGTGGTGTTCTGGCAATGACAATATCCGTTCACTGGGGCCTGAGAGAGAATATAGCACTACCACCACCACCAATCACTGATCGAATATTATCTACAAATTACTTTATCTGGTGCAAGATTCACATTTAGGCTCATCGCATTCATTACAACAATATGAACAACAGGTAAGTTACATTTTTACCCCTTGAAGTACCTGTTTTACATGAAGCCCGTTCCGTACTGATTTGCTTCTGTTCAATAGGAAGTTGGCCTTGCACGGGCTTTTATTCACCAGGGTTCTTCTTCAAGCCCGACAGAATATAGCACCACAATTACCACCACCATTACCGCCACTACCACCACCAGGTTTCATGAATTTGGAAGAAGAAGATAATTAGTGGGGCCCTGTCGGGAAAAGAATATGAGGAAGATTTACAAAAATACAAGCTGGGTCCCACAAACAGGCCCACACCAGGGAATAGATTTGACATTGTTATATTTTATAAACCGCATGGTTTTGTGTGTGTGTGTGTTTTAAAACAAATTGTGGGTGAAACACTTTGCTAGTGTTGATACTTAGTATATGTAATGCTATTCTTGCACTTTTCTTACTTTTGTATTTTTTGGAGAAAGGAGTTTTATTTTAGATAGGTGATAAGTTTTTTTAAAGTTGTGATACAATCAGTTTTTTTCTTTATATAAAAATATCAAGGTTTGATGAAGGCGTGATACATAGTGTCTTAAGTTAGGAGTCAAATATGTATCGTGAGTCAAATGTGTGTAGTGCAAATGCTTGGAGGTATAATTAGACCGGTGTTACTTGGAGGATATTTATAATACGGATAAAAGTGAAGTATTTTATTCTTTGAAAACTTACCATGCACTTGCTACCGAATAATCTGAAAGACAGAAGAATATCAAGGAGAAAGTTGTCATTGACATTTGCTGTTACGGTGATGGATCTGAGAAAGCACTTCTTTAATAATTTTTTTAGTGGTTTGACAACAGTATTAATGGTAAAACAGTTTCCTTTTAATACATAATTTCCCAACTCATCGGAACGCATGGGTAGATCCCTGAGCTATGGTAAAAGATGCGATAAATAGAGAAGTGGTTTAAATTAAATTTTGTTTATTTGTTACGTTATACTTAATACCTTTTCTTATTAAAAACGCACTACAAGTTTATTTTTCACTAACTCATATAATTTCACTTTGGTTAATATCTATCATTTCATAACTAATAAAAATGAAAAACCAATGACGAAATAAACAAAAAGTTATCTTTTAAAATATATCCATTCTTATGTTTCTTGATATTTTCAATTTCAAGTTCTCTTACATTTAACATCAATCATTATTTCATTGAACATGTAATCATTTGTTTAAACTTAAATAATATTATTATTTTTTCCATATAAATTATAACTATTATTAATTTACCAATTAACGAGGATTCACTGAAGAAAGGAAAGAAATAAGCCAACAGTTTTAATGTTCAAAAGAACAAGAAGAAAGGGAACAGGAAAAGAGCACCTAACATTCCTCCTAAAGGAAAGTGTTACAAGTGCGGATTGAAAGGTCACTAAAAACAAATGCAAACCAGCAGGTAGCTTTTCTTTAGTCATATGGTACAACTTTATTGTAGTGATTCTAGTTGATTGGACTCTTTATCCATTAATCCCTTTGATGTTTAATGATTTACAAATAACATGGAAGTTGAAAAGTAAAAAATGACCAAGGTTGCAAGCATATGGAAGTTAGTTAGGTAATTCGAGTTTCTTAGTCATAGTTCAGATTTCTTAGGTAAGACATTTCATATTATTGTATTGGATGATAGATCAAATGTTTTCGTAATCAAATTATATTCAAGATTGAGTATTTTTAGATATGCCTTGTTTTTTGAGGTGTCGGATATTCATATTTCCTAACTTACATTAGGAGCAGTTGTTCTACAAGTCAATAATATTAGGCAGATAGTTTCCTTTAAATATCTCTTCCTTTAGGGTAAATGTATTCTTAATATATATATATATATACATAGTATATAACTCATGATAAATGTTTAGGTTATGACATTCCTCAAAATAACGAAGTTTGAAAAAATACAAGGCTATTTGTAAATGATCATTTGGGATACTTGATAATCCTAAAACATTTAGGTGACCATAACTTGAAGAAATAGATCATCACGATCATTCTTCAAGATGAGTCATGGATCGCTTGAGTGTAATTCTTATCTAGATTTAATCCTTTGAATAAAGATATATAAGAAACACACTGAAAATAAAATAATTAACTTTAGATTTTATCGAATCAAAATTTAAACCCTGCCTAAGATAATGCTACTCTTGAAGTCATTCATTGAGTTAAGTTTAAACAAGGAGAAAGGTTCAAAACTTCTGGTAAGAGTTAGAAACCTAAGGGTGCTTGTTATTGTTTTGGTAAAGAAGGACACAAAGCTTTTGAGTGTACGCTTAGAGCCGTTCCTGATCTAAAACCTGCTGCAAATCTAACCGAATCTGAAAAAATAATCGTCGCGCTGATGGTTGAGGCTTACTTGGTGGAAAACAAAAACGAATGGATCCTTGACACCGGGGCCTCACGACACTTCTGCGCAAACAAAACTCTGTTGAAAAAGGTTGTAGAATCAACTAATGGCGAATGCGTGTACCAAAGTGACATATCCACTGCTACGGTCCTCGGGAAGGGACAGGTTACCCTCAAACTCACCTCGCTCCGTAGAAACTTGGTTTCCAGTGCTCTTCTTAACAAAGTGGGGCTCAAACTAGTTTTCTAGGGGGGGGAGAATAATTATTACCAGAAAAGATGAGTTTGTGGGAAAAGGGTATTTACATAATAGTTTGTTTGTTTTAAATACTGTAAGCCATGACTAGTACCGAAATGATGAGTTTGTGGGTAAGGGGTTTTTTTCTTTCTCAAATAAGGGTTTATGTGTGGTTGAACCTTGTAACCTCTAATAAGTATCTGTTTGAATGTTTAGATGTGTGAAATGGTAGATTAGACTATCTTTATTTTCTCTTCTATTAAAAGGCTAAAAATCCCTTAGACTAATAACGTTGATGACTTTATAAAATATATGATATGTGTACAGTCCAAACTCGTGTGAAAACGACCATTTAATATGAAACCACAAGAATTCTAAACTACTAGAATTAGTATATTCAGACCTAAATACTTTTATAAATTCCGCTAGTAAAGGAGAAAACCCATACTTTATAACCTTCACAGGATAATATTCTAGGTTTATGAGAGTATATCTCCTAATACTAAAAGTGAAACAGAATATGTTTTTTTTATAAAATATAAGGTCGAGGTTAGAAACCAACTATATTGCCAAATCAAAAAGACTTAAGGCGCGATTGTTGTTCTGAATTCCTTAAATTAGCTTTGTGACTTTAACGGAATTATCGAAGTGAAACGGAACATGTGTTTATAAAATATAAGGTCGAGATTGGAAACCAACTATTTTGCTAAATCAAAAATACTTAAGGCGCGAATGTTGTTCTGAATTCCTTAAATTAGCTTTGTGACTTTAACAAAATTATCGACGAACTTAGTGCCTTACACACCCCTGCATAATGACACAACTAAAGTATATGATAATCGAATCTGGCCCACTAACTTAAATGTGGGGGTGTCTAGTAAAGTTTCTCGGGTTCTAAGTACGGTCACAATTGGACCGAATACGATAGACTCAATAGTCATGGGAAATGACACGAATGTATAACTCGTCTTAATGAATTCATAGCCACTAGTGGTAGTCCTATTGAGATAGACTTGATGAATTCATGGTCAAAAGTGAGACTCAACATTCATGATAGAAATTAGGGAGACGTCCTTAATGATCTTATATGAATAAGTCCGCAAAGTTCATGGCCTACAAGGGGTGTTCCTTAAAGAAGGACTTGATAAACTAACTGAAGGGTGATGTTCGAGGGAACCATAACTTTCAGTAGGCTAGAGTATGTGATGTGAGGGTCTCGATCGAAAACCGATAAGGTCAAGAGTAGGTTCACTTAAACAGAATTTGGTAGTTGCCTCACTTCACTACGTGTCAATTGACATCGAAAGATATTTCCACATAAGTACAATTCACCTACCAAATACTAACAGTTACGGAAACTTGTTCACCTTCTCTCCCAAAGACCCTGAGTGGGGGATTGTTGGAATTTATTAGTAATTATGTGTGTTTAAATTCACTTAAAACAAGGTATTAAAATAATTCTTTTCATGTTCTTATAGGAGAAGTGGAAAAGATACTCTTTGTGAAGAAAATGTATCACATAGGACCAGAGATGGAAAATAAATTAACTTAAAATAGCTTATCCATATACTACTTACAAAAAAAACTAAAGGCTATGAAAGCAAAAAGGGAAATTGCAAAGCCCCACACACGCGCACCACCACCAGCCCGGCCCAGCCTAGCGACGAAGATGGCGCCGGCGTGGGCTCGTGGGGGAGTTGGGGGAGTTGGGGGAGTTGGGGAGTAGGGGACTTTGGGAGTTTGGGAGTCAAAAAATGAAAAATGAAATTAGTTTTCGGAAGAGGCACTAGTGGAAGAAGACCAGTTCTTATAGTAGTATGTGTCAAGTCAAATCCTTCCAGCCAGAAGACATACGTGCACCAATTACGCACCAGAAGATAAACATCCACCAATTACGTACAAGTTAACTGTTACAGAACTTGGTCAATACGGGAATGAATTAAGTCAACATTGTGTCCAGGTTCATTGTTGAAATTAAAACGTGCAACAATACGTGTCAATCAAAACCTTCAATTAATTATGGAGGCAATCAAGGCATTAATTTTGACGTTTTCTGACAAGACTCTCCTCACCCTCCTATAAATACCAACTCCTTCCTACCTGTTTAATCTACGAAACGAATCAGAAAACAACAACAAAATAATTACTCTCTACTTCTTTAACTATTATGAGTGTAAAAACTCTAGAGATAACCGGTATGCCGGAATATCTTTTTAACGACCGTTTATTTTCGTGTAATTTGTGTTCGTTTTCCGATTCCGTGTAAGTTTCGTTTGTATTATTTCATTTACTATAATTGATAGTTTAATTTAAATTGAAATATTTCTTATCTGGATTTCCATTTCTATTGTTTTAAACTAGTGATTTTCCCTTTTTCCAACATATATTATCAAAATTGCATCGTTTGATCCTCTTGTTAACTGAAATTAGCAAATATACATATGCTAGTAATGTAGAATGTTGTGAAAATGCCCATTTAGAATGCCTCAATACGATTGGGATATATACTATTTACTTTGTAGCACAAAGGTATATTTTCCTATTATAGATAACACGCGGACTAAACGTGAAATTTGCAACTACACACATCACTGATAGTTTAGAAGATTCCACTGATTAAATTAGATTGGCCAGCCCCAAAGCCACGATATATTATGAAAAATATCGTACTATAGGTTCATATATTATGTAAGGGTTATACCATAGACTTTGATATAATTTATAGAGAAAGAAAAGTTTTTGTTAGAGTTGTACTCACTAGGATCTGTATTAATATATCTTTTTTAATTGCACTATATGTCCATATACTATCCAAAAATTGCACAATTAGTCTATGTATTCATATACAAAATTACATTATAGGACTTGATATACTTTTTACTAGAAAGAATAGATAGTTGTAGTTGTGCTCGCAAGCATCTAGATTAGTATATTTTCTAACTACACTATACGTACTTGTTCTATGTAAAAATGTCACTATGGGCTCTATATCGTCTAAAAAATGAAATATAGCCTTTGAAATAATATATATGGAAAGAATGGTTGTATTTTTAATGACTAGCATCTAGATACATATCTATTAAATTGCACTATAGGTCCCTATACTATGCAAAAATTGCAACATAAGATTTTGAAATGATCCTTGGTAATATTGTGAAAATTTCGAGACAGCGACATTCAGGACCCTATTTATTTTCACATTTTCGAAGGCGGACTTTGTCACCATTGCAATTCTGTTATCTTTTTCTTTTCTTTTGTTGGACAATATTTGAAATAAAAATGATCAACTTGGACATCATCCAGTGATAAATCATCTAAAGTAAGTGCGGAACGTTGTTGATTCAGGTAAAGATAAAGATAGGAAACATGATGCAAAGTGAAGCACTATATCCTAGATACTAAGCACTAATAAGAATTAACAAAGAATATATCAAAATAAAATAAGTATTAAACTAAAAAAATGGCTATTACGAATTACAAATAAAATTCACTTATGCAAAGTTCATAAACTTTACCTTCCTGTCGAATCTATATAACCCATATTTTAAACCTATGAAAATAAATATAAGAGAAAGATTTTTTTTATCTTTTCCGGAAAAGGAAGAAAACAATAAATTAAAAAAGAAGCAAAAAAGGTTATTAATACATCTATAAGTAAGGTATACACACATTTCACTCTCAAAACAAAAGATATGAATACACAAATTTCCACGGAGATAATCATATATGTTCACAAAAAAGTGAACATCAAATCAACAAATAATAAAGCCGATAAACAACTACAATTGGAAACCTTGCTAAAAAATAGACTTTCCAAATTTCAAACTCATGCCAAATGCGTGAGCAGTAAAGTTCACAATTCGTGACTTGTTGAAATATTAATTTTTTGAATAATATATCATTACGATTCAAATTTTAAATTTAAAAATATATACTTTTTTTATATGGGTGTCAGACTAGTTTGCGAATAGATCGATTAGTAAATTGAACAATAGGCATGCTTTTCCATGCATATCCCCGACAAGGTAGAATTAGGTTACCCATATTTTGGAAAGAATTTAATATTTAATATATATGTTTTTCTAAAATCAAAATTACTTATAACTATGAAAATCATTATGAATAATATTATATAAAATAATAATATATTAATATAAATAATGTGTATTCTAGTATAAATAAAAGACGGCCATACTTAGTTTTTTTCTTTTTTTTTTCGGTTGGTTTTCTTTTTTCTATTCGACTTATTACAAGATGAAGAAGAATATCATTTGATATTTTAATATTAATTTATAATAATTATTTAACAAACATTGTATTCATGAATGTGATATATACATAAAATGCATTAGCACATTTTCTTAAAGAAGGTTAACATTTTTAGCAATGAAGCCCATGAAGGAAAAAAATACCAGGTTATACTATTACAATGAGTTTCCTTAGCGACATTGTATCATCGACGGCACATGTCGCCCCTACCTTATTTTCCATTAGCATCTACTACTTGTTGTCGCAAATAACATCAAAATAGTCGGTAGAGATATTAAATTTTTGCCGTATTTTTTATTGCCGTAAAATGTTGTTGATGTTGACCATATTAATTGGCGACAAATTTTTGTCGCCACGGTTATCTTTTACTAGCGATACATTCAAATGACTTAACGTTGATTGTCATACAAAAGTTAAAAAGTTGGATAGACACGCATTTGATGAAGTTGTGAAGAATGACCATGTCACGAATAACATGTCTAGGTAATTTAATAAAATGTTTTCATAAAATATTTCTAGTCCTATATTTGAGGTGGTTGATAACGAACTTAAAAAGAAAAATTGAACTTGTGAGTATAAATATTTTGAAGATCACATTTTCGAAGGCGGTTTTTGTCACCATTGCAGTTCTGTTATCTTTGTCTCTTATTTTGTTGGACAATATTTAAAATTATCAAATAGGAAATCATTCAAATGAAGTACTAAACATTCGCTACTAATGCAGGTATGAACGATCTTTTTGGCCAGAATAGGATAGATTACACCATACCTCCGATGCGGGAACCGGGAATCATCAATCCTAACTCATGGAATTTGGAATAAATCATGGGTACACAAGTGATTTTTACATGTGACACATTTTTTAACTCACGAATTAAGCAGAGCGGAATTGGGATAGTCTGAAGAGATACACGTACCGGCTATCAAGCGATTTACTCGATATCGATATGCCGACGGAAAGAGAGGTGATAACCTGGAATCAACGAAGATGGCTATGGACTGAGGGGACAAACCACTATTATCTGCTCAGATAATCTTGATTTGATTTAAGGTATTAGGTCGCTGCTAGCGGCGTAGTGGAAGGTCAAACCTTATGTCAAGCGGATCATCGTGTATGCTGCGGAGTCATGGTCGGATGCTCTTTAAGCATATTCTGAGACGTCTCAATGGCATGGCTTACCGAGCGTCGTGGAACGTTCGACAACTTGGTTAATGGTTGTATTATAATATGTATGTTTTATAGTGTCACAAAAAAAAGTACTGAACGTTGTTGATATTCTTGAGATAAATATACAGATATGAAACATGATGCAAAGTGACTTCGTTATGCAGCACTTGCACTGTGACTCCCATCCCAGTGATGTGCTGTCTAGTAGCCTCACGCATAGACAGAACCGTAATGACATTATCGTTTATAATTTGTTGTGCCATAAGTCATTATTTCTTAACAAATATTTCTTTTTATGTGGCCCAAATATTGGCGATTCGAGCTCAAGTTGAGGAATTTAGTATAGATGAAGAATGTCTCGCTTATTTTGAAGAAACTGGACAAAAACCTTCTTTAAGGTTTTCAATTTAGTCCCTTATATTTAACTTTTTTATAATTTTAGTCCCTTATCTTTAACTTTTTTATAATTTTAGTCCCTTGTCTTTAACTTTTTTATAATTTTATCCTGGTCCTTTTTTATAGGTTCCATCATATTATAAATATGATAGAGCACTTGGATGCCTATTAAAATTGTCGTTTTTTTATTGCCCTCTAAAGATACTGATTTGACCCATTTAAAAAATAGCTTAAGTTTCATGAATATTTTTGGAAAATTTCAATTTCTTCCCCAAACAAACTCTTTTCCGCATTTAAACTAAATATAACCATACTTTGGTAAATTTGAAGTTTTATTTTTGTTCACTATAGATTGTTTTGCATAAAATAGGGACTTATAGTGTAATTAATTTAAAATATAAATTATTTTGTATAATTTGGGGACCTATAGTGCAATTAATTAAAAAAATATAATTAATTTGCGTAAAATAACAACCATGGTGCAATTAATTAAAAACATAATTAATTTTTCGTAATATAAGGACCTATAATGCAATTAACCGAAGATATAACTTATTTTGCATAATGAAGAGACCTATAGTGCATTTAACCTGGATCCTCCCTAGACTAAATTGTCAAAGTATACAATGATAAGGGGGACCATATGAGTTATTCTAACACAATTAGTAACTTATAAAATTATTTTGCTTTTCTCTATTAGGCATGCGGTTTCGCTTTATCATCGTTAGTATAGTGGTAAAAATGAATAGACGTGACAATATTTGCAAGGTAACTGAATTAGATATAATTTATGAAATATTTAATTATAGGAAAAGGTATTTATGTAATTTATATGGATTATATGTTGCGTGATCTTGAAGATGTGGGTTCACTTTATTTGGATGCCAAGTCCTCGCCAAAGCTTCTTCAAGAGCAACAACATAGATATATTTCATGAGGATAGAGAATTTAGATTAAAAGTCTTGTTATGTTAATAATCTAATGGTTGATGAGAATATTTATTGGTAATTGAATATTTACTTTTTGTTTGTTATGTTTTTTTGGTTTGTTTGTAATATGCAAGCTACAAAGATTATACTTTATGGTTGTAGGTGTTTAAGTTTGTTTTGTTTTCTATTTATTCTAATTTTTACTTTACCACATGCAAGAAATATCTTGAATTAGACTCATTCGAGATCACCAAAATATGAACAACATTAGAAATAATTCACCATCCTATTGCCTTTTGCAAGGAGATCATGTATATATATATATACTGTGACATCAAACCTAAAAATATGAGTAAATAAGAGAGTTTTCTCTTAATAAAGGTTGTATATGGGATTTAGTTTAGGTTGGGTACATAATGAATAAATAAATCCTCGTCACTTCTATTGGTTACCATAAGATTCATTCTTATACTTTGCAAAGCACATATGTTTTTGTTGTTTAGGAACTAATGACATATAAAGTCAACCATGTTGAGAGTTATGTAATGATTTGGAACCCTAATTTATTGTATCAAAAGTATCAAATATGAAGAGGTGATTTGATGGATTTTTTTACACGTTTTGGTTTGGTTTTTGATTTCTTTTTCTTTTATCGTTTTAATTTTAGAGTAGTCTCAGTCTGCAAACATTGCACTTCAAACTTAAATACAAGGATCATTAATCACCAAGTTCAATAATTAAGAAGCCAGACATTATTCTGATTACTATTATTGTAACTTTCACTAGAAAAAGTTCAATAATTGCAGAAAATCGGCTATTATCAATCCTTGGAGATGATGATGCAGTATGGGGTGAAGTAATAATTAAATTTGAAGTCTCATCTTTTTTCTTCTTCGGAAGCATATCATGATATGCTTTGTGCTTGTATTTTATTCTTATTATATTCAACATCTCAAATAGTCCACCACGTTGAATGTGGAAGGCATATGCGTCAAAGCTTCTTCACTAAAAATTAAACTTCCATGAAGATTCGCTTAACTTAAAGTCTCTAGCCACTTAATTTGCAATTTCTATATGAAATGAACTTGGAGTTGATTTAGAATAATGGTCTGTTACAAAACATAAATACCAAAATTAGTATAGGTACTATGTAGACAAAAGAACATGGTGAACTGAGAAATTGTATGCATTGTATAAGACGAGAACATTACATCATCACTTTTTTTTAGTTTGAAATTCGACACATTCAAAAAAAATTCTTTTTTTATTTTTTTATTGATATTATAGTCTCATTTGTCAAGCAAGTAAAGCAAATAACCCTGTATACCACACATGACTAATATGAAATTTTTTCTATTCAATTGTACCAAATCTATCTGATTACTAGCCATTTTCCAATTGTTCAACGATGATTAATCAACATACTCAAGGAAACCTGTAGATAATAACATCTTATAAAACACGATGCAAAGTGAAACACTTATACAAGCATATTATATCCTAGATAGTAAGCAATAATAAAAATTAACACAAACAGAAAGATCAAACTGAATAGCTATGTTAAAATGAACAAGGATGTATCGTATAAGGTAGATTTACTAAGGAATAAAATGAATAAAGTGATTAATTATCACTTGACTAAAGTATATATATGCACGCATTCAAATGAGATGATCATTAGAATCAGATGAAAGAGTAAAAACAAACAAAATAGCAAATAATACATTTTTATAGTTTCTTGAAATTCACGCATAAAAGAAGCATTACAAGACAAATCCAAAGCCTTATTAGAAAATGCACTCAATGAGAATAGAATGATATAATAATATGTATTGAAAAAAGAGCATATATGCCAAATGAGCTTCTAAGGTAATAACATTACCTTGATTTCATTCACTTCCGCTAAAATATCAAGTAGTACTTGTAAAGAACAAAGTCGTCTGTCAATACCATTTTTTCCTACTTTCATATAATAAATTGGTGATACTACATCCTTGTAGTTAATAACCAACCTCGAGGAGGTGATTCTCGGATTAAAAAAGGGAATCTATTTATACTATCTGGCCTACGAGAAAAAGAGATAAATCCTATGTACTCTTACACTATTATTTGTCTTAATTGACAGAAAACACACTAGTTGTCGAAGGCTAGAAGGAACTAAGGAGTATGAATTTTAATAATGTAAAAACTTTAAAATAGTAAAAAATGAAACATATGTGGAATATTACAATTTGACAAAAAGTCTCAGCAAATAAGATAGCTAATAGTGTCATAAGCTTGATAAGAATCACATGAACAGTAAAATAATAAAATTAGTTAGCTTATTTAATGATCCCAACCACCTCTTAAAAAAATAGACTCTCCAAATTCCTAGTTTTTTAAATAAATACTAAAGTTGTATAGAACAACATATTATGGGTGTTTGTATTATATAAAAAAGATTATTTATAATCTATGCATTTAATCACAATAATGTCGGGATATAAAACAAAAGTAAAAAAAGCGAAGAATAAATAACATGTAGCTAAGAAACAAGATAAACCTCCTAGATAGGAAAGATACTATTAAACTTCATAAACATCATTCAATTTATGATCATTGGAGACATATGTATACGAGAACCATTTTTAAATAAATGTAGAATATCTTGTACAAAACTTAACACGGATCCTCTTTAACCTGGATTTTTTTATTCATTAATATCATACTTTATACTTCATACCACACATTCTATCCAATAACAGCATTTTGTAAAATTTCGGTTTAATTATAAAAAATTAAATTGTTCGTGAACAACTCAAACTCGGCTAAATTGTTTTTGTTTGATAAGTCAAACAAACAATATTTTACAAATTTGGCTCGACATGTTGTAATTCAAGCTTGACTCTATGATTTTTCCCTATTTGTCATGAATTAATCCTAGTTGGAGACATCATTTTAGGTGTATTTATTAGAGTATAGGTCGATTTTATCATGATTTAGTATATTTTCCTATTTTGTATCTTGAAGTAATTATTTATTATTTTTAGAGCACATTGGGTTCAATTGTTTATTTAGTGTGAAGATTTAAAGATATATGGTAATTAATTAGAGTTCAAGTTAATTCTAAAAGCTAAAGAAAAGAGGATAAACATAGAAATTGGAGATAAAGATAAAAATTATGAAAAAGGAAAAGATAAAGTTTTCAAATAAATCTAAATTTCAGCAGCTACTACCACAAAAGAGCTTATATCTCAAGATTGGCGATGAATTTGGAAGGATGGTCTGTTTAAAAGTTAAAGAGATTTCTGAGACGGTGAATTTAGACTACTTAAACGCGTCAAACGGATAAGTATTGAATCAGTTACGGCCAAAACAATACAGCATCCAAATCTTACCTTTTCTAGATTCTAGGGTTAAGAATTTGAGTTGGGCTTGGAGTACAAAACCTACCTTATACTCCAAGAAACGAATTAGGTCTTCCTATACCCTATAAATACAACCTCTTATAACAAGAAAATTATCTTTGGCCACTCCTTAGGCCAGGAAGAAGCTTACAACAAGAAGAGAAGTATGGAAGGAGTAGAACAACATATTATGTCATCTTCAACCTTCAAATCTGTAATTCTTTTCATTTATTTCATTAGTATGAACTAAATAATATTAGCTTGAGATTAAGCATATATGTATGAATCCTACTTTTTCTATTTTGATTTGGGATACTACGGTATTTAATTTGAATTCATGTTTTATGTTATGTTTATGTGTTTTGATTTAATGACTGTTTTCCTTGCTAGTGCATGAGTATAGGATTACCTTAATAGTAGTTATATGATAACCTTAACTAGGTGTCTAATTATTGAAACACCACATAACGTCTAGAATAAGGTTTAGACTTGACAAATTAACCTAACTAGATAATCATTAGGGTATGTTTTAACCACTGTCACCATGTTTGGAATGGAATTGCTTAGGGCCTTGTTGGCGCTTGATAAACCTAAGTTTAGGCTGCGTCGTGGTGTGTCCGTAGCCCCCTTAGTCGCTATCAAGGTCTAAGGTTTGGGAATTTAGAATCCTGATTATTTCATATTACATGATTCACCCTTATACGATAAAATAACCAAAACTACTGGAGATTACTTGCTAATATCTCTAGCTAAACTATCATACTACTTGCTTCTCTCTTTTATTTATTTTTCTGTCTTTTAATTTATTAGTTAATTGTCTTATTTAAAATCAACCAAAAATCTATTCTCTTTTATTTTCTTGCGTAATAATTTGATCTAGCTTTTTATATCTGCACTTGAATATTTGCATAAGTTCTCCCTAACCTTCGTAGTCTCTGAGAAACGAATCTTACTTGTTCATTAAAAATTGCATAGTCCTGTATACTTGCAAAACCGTGCTAGGCTATGGTGTCTACTTCTGCACTTATTTATATCAATTTTTTATCACACCCTAGTCGACATCAAGTTTTTGGCGCCGCTGTCGGGGACTACGTCGTTAGTTTATTATGCACAATCAGTCCATTTATTATGCAAAATTGCATTTATAGGACTTGATATACTTTATTCAGGAAAGAATAGTTTCTGTTGTACTCAATAGCATCTGGATTAGTATTTTTTTATAATTTCTCAATAGATCCCTATGTTATTTAAAAAATGCACCATGGTCCCTAGATCGTGCAAAAATTGCAATATAGGCTTTGAAATAATATATTACAGAAAGAATAGTTGTAGTTTTGATCATTAGCATCTGGATTAATATTTTTTAAATTACTATATAGGTCCTTATACTATGCAAGAAATCGCACCATAAGCCTAATTAAAATTTATACCAATAGAACATTTGTAGATTAAATTTTTTTAATTGCATTATAAGTTCTTATACTATGCAAAAATTGCATAATAGGTCATGTACTATGAAAGTATTTCAATAACTTCCCTATATTATTCCAAAATTGGGTTATATACCATGATATAATTTATAAGGAAAGAATAGTTCTAGTTTTATTCACATGAATTTGGATTAATATATTTTTTAGTTTCAATATCGGTCCCTATACTCTATAAAAATGGCTGTGTAGGTTCCTATATTATGCAAAATTTGTACTAGAGGTCCCAATATTATCTACAAAATCCACTAGAGGTCCATATACTATGCCCAAAAAAACTCTATAGGCCAATCTTTTAACTCAACTTTAACTTCCTGTCTAATACATGTTGCCCATATTTTAAATCGATGGAAATAGTAATAAGAGACAATTATTTTATATTTTCTAGGAAAAAGAGGAACACATTAAGTTTGAAAAGAAGGTAAGGAGGTTATTAATACCAAGATACACAATTTATTATGTAATGTGTGCACACATTCCATTCTCAAAATAGAAGATGTGATTTAACAAGTTTTAAAGGAGATAATCATATATATATTCAGACAAAAGAGAATAAAAAATAAAGCAAAACAACAAATAATAAAGTTTATATTTTCTTGAAATTCACAACAAAAATAAGTCTTATAAGGTATTGTACTGAAAAACTATGGAGAATAGGAGGGTATGTAGAATTTGCAGAGATACCATATAATATGGGGCTAGGATGCTCATTCTGAAAGATTTCGGAAAAATGTGATAGATGAGGGTTTATGAAGCTATTTTCCTTTTTCTTAAGAGTCGGGTCTATTGGTGGTTTTTATTACAGGGATTTGCTTACTTGGCGGGAGGAGTACGAATGTCAACTATGCGACAACATGTTTCGTATGATAAAGCTATTCTATCAAAAGTTCCTGGAGAAGATAATAATGTTCTTCGTCTTGCGTTTTTTTATGAATTTGTCTTGTGTTTCAATTATAGGAGAGATAATTATGCAAAAAATGTTGTTGCTTTTTTAGTATTACGAAAAAACCATCATGCCTCAGGGCTACCACCACCCTTTTAAGAGGAAGAAGCCTAAAACAACACAAGAAAGGGTAAAAAATAGATATTCAAAAAATCTCTGAGCTTGAGAGAGAGTGCCTAATCCCGGCATGTGTCCAAGAAAGGACTTGATAACCCTTCCATGCCATACTATTAAGTTATTACTGAATTTACTCTATGAACTTGTTAGAAGATTAATTTCAAATGTTATACTAAATCATAAGTTTGCCTAACATAGCATATCATAGTTTTATGTAACATAGCATAATAGAGGTTTAGATTTATCAGAATTCAGTTGCTTATAATAAATTTGAATGTTAACATAGCATAGAAAAAGTGTATAACTCACCCAATATATTTAACTCAGGCTACAATAAGTTCGAGTTAACATTAGAGTATTTAGCTAATGGCTTACCTCTCTCGGGTCGTACAAACCTAAAGATACAAGTTGTACTTAGTTTTATGATTTTAGCAAACCCAGAAGAGAATTTCGCACATTCATTTGCTTTGTTGTTATTAACAACAACACAACACAACTTGAATGAAATGTTAACATATATAGTTGCATATGTCCCACATCGATTTGTTACACGTCATGACAATCACTAGAAAAAAATACTTTTGTTAATATAAGTATTGATTTTTTAATTTATATTAACACTTTAACATGTAGTAATATTACCAAATTATTATTTATATCTACAAAAGAAATTTGGGATAGTAGACACAAAAGAAAGAATTGAATCCTTTATATGAAATCTGGCCTTAAAACAAGCCTAATTGTTTTTAATATGTATGGGCTTCAATCTCTATATAATTGGATTTCAATAATAATGATATTGTTGTATTTTTCTTTTTTAAATGATTCTTCCTCTCTAATTCTCTTCTACTCTCTCTCTCGCTCACTCTATCTTATAGATTAGAATCACATAAGTCTTGAATTTTTCAATTCATCAATTTACATATCAAGAACCAAATAGCTTTCTATTACCATGAAAGAGCCTGATGTCTCCTTAATTGTTCTTATTTTCGACCCTTAGGAGACATCATTTTTGGTGTTTATGTAATAGATTTGATAGACTTTTGGACTAAATATGCAATAATCCGGAATTCCCTTTTTATTTCTAGCATTTTTAAATTATTAAACTTTTGCGCGTAATATTGGTATTTTTAGTGAAAATTTTACAGGTTTTTAGATGTTAGCTAGGAGAGGAATCCGAGTAGAAAGTCAAAGATCATGAAATAGAGTCAAGACTTGAAGATAAATCTCGAAGATATTATTTTTAGAGCTGAAAATCCATTTTCTAGTTCATAGATTGCTGATTTCGAGGTGCTTAAGCAATGATTTAGCCACTGACCTTTGAAGATAAAATATTCCTTATCGAGTTACGGAACTTTAACAACTGGAATGAGGTCAATCGGATTCATAACGAATCGGAAAAAGCCGTTTTAGTGAAGGCATATCAGCAGTTACGGGATTTTGGGCTAAGTTAGTGGACTTGGGCCTTTTATATTTCATTTAATTAAAAGCCTAGGTCCAAGTCCGAATTTTCACTTATAAAAGGAGGTCTGGACTTCTATTTTACACACAATTCATATTCTGCAAGATTAAAACACCAGAGAGAAGCAACAAAAGGAAGAAAGAAGAAGCTACAAGAGCTGGAGAGGGTCTATATCTCCGTTCGTAGTCATTCCTATTCCGGAAATTAGGTTCTTTTTATCTTTTAATTTTGTAAACAATATGAATTCCAATTATTTTAAATTAGTTTTCTTTTCAATTAATATGAGTAAACACATCTTAGTGCTTGAGAATGCTATATGGGTGATTCCTAATCTTAACATGTCCTGAATTTGGATTTCTGTTAAATTAAACTAGATTGTGTCTTTTATTCTTTTCGATAAACTGTGAGTATTTACTGTTTTTAGAGTCATGAACTAAGAACAGGTGTTAGTATTTAGGCTATTCCAATTAGTGGCGATTGGATCATCCTGACGGAGGGTTTAAATACAGAACCGTTTATTCAATCTAGGATAAAAACTATTGATTCTGACGAAGTTAGTTAATTCTAGGGCCAATGAGGTAGGAAAACTTAAACATCCAACGGTGGATCATATTTACCCTGACGGGACTAGTGACACTTTAGGATTGCCTTATAGTCCACCCTGACGGGGGTATAAGGAATTTAGAATCCCGACCATTATAAATGACCAATTTAGCCCTTAAACAGAATATGTTATGAATTAGGATTTGGATGACCCCTTGCGTTCTCAAGTGCTATCCTCTCATATTGCGTTTTACGTCATTTTACTTGCGTCTTACCTTTTATTTGTATTTTAATAATTGTCTTTCATTTACGTAGCATTAATACAAAAACCAAACAAACATATTATCTTTATTTGCTTTCATAAGTGCATCAATCATTAATAGATAAGCACTGTAGTCAATCATCCCGTCCTTGGAACGAATCTGTATTATCCTTATTACTACTTGGGACAACCGTACACTTACGGTTGTGGTTCGATTATTTATTGCATTATTTTTAGAACACACAAAGGACCACCAAGGTTTTGGCGCCGCTACCGGGGACGGTAGCGTGTGACCACGGTGTTTATCCTTTAGTGATAGTTGCATTTATTTTATTTGATCAGTTTTACGCTTTTTGTTTGTTAGCTTTTTCAGGTTTTTAGGTTTGGTGTATGCGAAGAAGGCTATTCAAGGATCTAGAGCCAACACCTCCGATCCTTAGTAATCCAGAATTGTTGATCAGACTTGCTAACAAGAGAAGGAGAGAACAAGAAGCTTTAGAAGTAGAAGAATTAATTAACAGAATGGAGGATATAAATCTTCAGAATCAACAAGGTCAATTAGGCGCAAATGGTCAACCTTTAGCACCTCTTGGCCTAATTTCTCCAATTTCTCCAATTCCACCATTGAATCCTAATCCTCTCAATCCTAATCCTCAAGTACAGATAGTAATGAATCAAGATCCATGGTTTACTAATGGTCCACCAGAAGTTCCATTCCGCGCTCCTGCTATAGGAGTAGGTGCTCCAGATATTGATGTTCCGAGATTCCGTCCAGATTCGGGTATGTTAGCTCAGTTCCAAAATTTTGGGAATTTTCGTGGTAGACCATCAGAAGATCCTCTTAAAGCAGTACAGAAATTTAAGCAGATATGTGATTCTTATATCACACAAGGAGTTTCAAGAGAACAGATGTATTTTGCTGCGTTTAAATTTTTTGTTATTGATGGAGCGAGTGAATGGAACGATACACAAGATCCTACGAAGATAACAAACTAGGACCAATTAGAAACTGCATTCTTTGACAGGTATTACCCAAGTAACATGAGATTAGATGCTGAATTAGAATTGACGCATTTCCGTCAAGAATATGATGAAACTGTGGGTAAGAGTTGGACAAGATTCCAGATGTGTTTGCGTAGAGTTCCCACTCATGGTTTTTCAGAACAACAACAGCTAAAAATCTTTTACAGAGGCCTTGATGGGACTTCGAGAGAGAAATTGGATACGTTATGTGGTGCAGGTTTTCTTCAAGTTCAACCCGCTCATGCTAAAATCATTTTAGAAAGAACAATCAAGAATGAAGTTGGGTGGAATTCAGTAAGAACACCGGTTAAAGGAGTGAATAATGTTGATATGGAAGAAAAATTTGCTACGCTTGAGAATAAGATTCAGAATACTATAGAGCAACAATTGAAGCAGCTTACTTTAGCTGTAAAAGAAGGATTTTTGGGTAAGAGGGTAGCTGTACATGCTGCACAAGAGGTGTATATGTGTTCGATTTGCAGAGTAGATGATCATGATGAGGAAAATTGTCCGAATAACCAAGAGTCTGTGATGTTTATGTCCAACAGAGGTAATTTCAATTCGAGTGGTAATGGATATCAGCCTAACAGAAACCATCCTGGGTTTCAATACTCAAATCCTAATGGGGCAGCCAATCCTACATATGTGTATCAACCGCGTCCCCAAGGTAACAACTATAATCCAAGACCACACAACAATTATCAAGGAGGACAGAATCAGGGTAATTATGTACAAAGACAAGCTCCTCAGAATACTTACGATGAAACATTAAACCAGAAAGCCTGCCCATCCACAAGAAGGAGTAGTCACCCTTCATAAAACAGTTGAAAGTTTAATTGCTCTTCAAACACAAGCTATGGAACGTCAAAATGCATCTGAAGCAAACATGAAGTTGTTACGGAATCAGATGAGTCAAATTAATAAACAAGTGAATCAACGTCCACAAGGACAGCTTCCTAGCGATACTGAGAATCCGTTACAACGTGAAGATTGCAAAGCTGTTACATTAAGAAGTGGTAAAAACCTTCCTCCACCTCCTTTTCCCGTTATGAAAGAGAAATAAGTTCCAAGAAAAGAAAAGGAAGTGGGTGAAAAAGAGAAAGAGAATGAGAAAGATAGTGAGGTTCAAGAAATAGAAAGACCAAGAGAAATTCCGAAAAAGAAAGATGATATTGTGAGCAATCGCCCTCCACCACCGTTTCCATCTCGAGTTCAGAAAAAGGGTGATTTGGGTGATTTTCAGAAGTTCGTTAATAGACTCAAGGGTTTAAGTATTAATATTCCGTTACTTGAGGCGATTCGAGATATTCCTAAGTATACGAAGTTTTTGAAGAGGGCCCTCACTAACAAAAGGCCTTATTGTGATAATGAGATGATTGGCCTTCCTGAAGAGTGTAGCGCGATTTGCCAAAGTAAATTACCTCCAAAGTTAGTGGATCCTGGGAGTTTCACAATTCCGTTATCAATTGGAGAAGAATGGAATGGAAAATCACTATGTGATTTGGGTGCAAGCATCAATTTGATGCCCAAATCGATCTTTGATAAGCTGAAAATTGGGGAAGCAAGACCCACTTCTATGGTCTTGCAAATGGCGGACATGTCTCTTGCACATCCTGAAGGCAGAATTGAAGATGTCCTCGTTAAGGCAGGTACACTTATATTTCCCGTTGATTTCATAATACTTGAGTACGATGCAGATAGAAATGTCCCCATTATTTTGGGTAGACCATTCCTAGCTACAGGGCATACATTAATTGATGTAGAGAATGGCGAATTAACGATGAGGATACAAGACGAGGAAGTTAAATTCAATGTATTTCGAGCTATGAAATTCCCAGATTCTCGGGAAGATTGCTTCAGAATGGATGTAGTAGAGCAGGCATCGCAAGAGGTATTTAATTTTTTAAATTTTGATGATATTTTGCAGGCTGCTTTGACATTAGATTCACCTGAGATGATGGAAGAGCTTGCCGAAACAGTGACAACTCTCAATTCTGAAAATTCAAAGTATAGGCGTCTTGCCTATGAACCTGTGAGAGAACCGGGGGAGATTATTCCTAAAAAGAAGCCTTCAATTGAATCTCCTCCGGAATTGGAAGAAAAACCACTGCCAGCACACTTGAGTTATACATATTTGGGTACTAATGAAACTCTACCTATTATTATTTCAGCTAATTTAACAGGTCCTCAAGAAGATAAACTTTTGTGTGTGTTGAGAGCCAACAAAGAAGCAATAGGTTGGACAATTGCTGACATCAAAGGCATTAGTCCATCCTATTGTCAGCACAAAATTATACTTGAAGATGTCAATGCACGCTCAGTTGAAGGTCAAAGAAGATTAATGCCCGTTATGAAAGATGTAGTGAAGAAAGAGGTGATCAAGCTTTTAGATGCAGGGATTATTTATCCCATTTCGAGTAGTGAATGGATGAGTCCAGTTCAGTGTGTACCGAAGAAGGGAGGAATGACAACAGTTCTTAATGATAAAAATGAAGCAATTCCTTCAAGAACGGTAGTTGGATGGAGAGTTTGCATGGATTACAGAAAGCTGAACAAGGCCACCAGAAAAGATCATTTTCCTTTTCCCTTCATTGATCAAATGTTAGATAAACTAGCCGGAAGAGAGTACTATTGCTTCTTGGATGGTTATTCTGGGTATAATAAAATTTACGTGGCGCCGGAAGATCAACATAAAACAACATTTACATGCCCATTTGGTAGTTTTGCATATCGCAGAATGCCATTTGGGTTGTGTAATGCTCCTGCTACTTTTCAAAGATGCATGATGGCCATCTTCTGGGATATGATCGATAACTTTCTTGAAGTGTTTATGGATGATTTCTCCGTATTTGGTGACGATTTTGATAAATATTAAGATAATTTGGAGAAAGTGTTAATCAGATGTAAAGAAACAGATTTGGTTTTAAACTGGGAGAAGTGTCATTTCATGGTTCGAGAGGGTATTGTTCTGGGTCACAAGGTTTCGAGTGCTGGATTAGAGGTTGATAGAGCGAAGATCGAGGTAATTAAAACTCTTCCCCCTCCTGTTTCTGTTAAAGGGGTAAGAAGTTTTCTTGGCCACGCTGGCTTTTATAGGAGACTTATCAAAGATTTTTCTAAGATTTCTAAACCGTTATGCAACTTACTCGAGAAGGACTCCAAATTCCTTTTTGATGAAGCTTGTTTAGCGGCCTTCAAAGCAATCAAAGAAAAACTTATTTCTGCTCCTATAGTATTACCTCCAGATTGGAATTTACCGTTTGAGGTTATGTGTGATGCGAGTGATTTGTGTATTAGGACAAAGAAAAGAGAAAGTTTTTCATTCGATTTATTATGCTAGTAAAACTTTTAATGGTGCTCAAGTGAATTATAAAGTTACAGAAAAGGAGTTGCTAGCGGTTGTGTATTCATTCGATAAGTTTCGCTCTTATCTTCTTGGAGCGAAAGTTATTGTTTATACATATCATTCAGCAATTCGATATCTTATGGAGAAGAAAGATGCGAAACCGAGGTTAATCAGATGGGTTTTATTGCTTCAAGAGTTCGATTTAGAGATCAAGGATAGAAAAGGGTGTGAGAATCAGGTTGCAGATCATCTATCGAGGTTAGAAGGTTCAGAAATGAATAGTGGTATTGAAGCTGTTAGAGAAGAATTTCCTGATGAGAGTTTATTTGTTGTTCGTGATTATGAAGCTCCTTGGTATGCGGATATTGCAAACTTAGTGGTGAGTGGTTCCTTTCCTGAAGGATCAACTTATCAAGAGAGAAAAAGGTTAGCTCACCGTGCAAGACAATTCTTTTGGGAGGATCCTTTCCTCTACAAAGTGTGTGCTGATCAAATGGTAAGAAGATGTGTAGCCAAGGAAGAAATTGAGGCGATTATAGCTGGGTGTCATGATTCACCTTACGGTGGACATTTCAAAGGAGATCGAACTGCTGCTAAGGTATTACAATCTGGTTTCTATTGGCCCTCTATTATAAAATATTTTCATGAATATACGAAAAGATGTGCTAGATGTCAATTTACCGGAAACATATCCAAGAGGGACAAGATGCCACGTAACAATGTGTTAGAAGTTGAAATATTCGATGTTTGGGGTATAGATTTTATGGGTCCTTTCGTTCCTTCAAATGGTAACCTCTACATCTTGTTAGCTGTTGATTACGTGTCTAAGTGGGTAGAAGCTGTGGCTTTACCAACTAATGATTCACGAGTGGTGATTAAGTTCTTGAAATCGCATATTTTAACTAGACATGGCACTCCAAGGGTAATTATTAGCGATGGAGGTACTCATTTCGTTAATAAGTATTTGAAGACAGTTCTAGAGAAATATGGAGTGAGACATCGTGTATCTACTGCTTATCATCCACAAGCCAATGGTCAAGCCGAAGTCTCGAATCGTGAGGTAATATCTATCTTAGAGAAAACCGTTGGTCCTACTAGAAAATAGTGGTCTATGAAATTAGATGATGCACTATGGGACTATCGTACTGCTTTCAAAACTCCAGTAGGTGCTTCTCCGTATCAAATGGTATATGGTAAGGCTTTTCACTTACCTCTTGAACTTGAAATGGGTGCGTATTGGGCTATCCCGAAGCTAAACTTAGATCCTACTCTAGCTGGTCAAAATCGAATGATGAAACATAATGAGCTTGATGAATTCCGATTACATGCTTATGAAAATGCTAAACTTTACAAAGAAAATACCAAGAGATGGCATGATAATCGGATTCGAGAGAAGAACTTTGTAGTGGGACAAAGAGTGTTGAAATATAATTCAAAGTTCAGTAATTATCCGGGGAAATTAAGATCGAAGTGGTCGGGTCCTTACATCGTGACCAAAGTTACACCTCATGGAGCTATAGAGATAGAATATCCACTTGAGAACCGTACATTCATGGTGAACGGTCATCGCTTAAAGATATATCATGGAGGTGAAGATACCGATCGTGCAAAAGACCCACATCCCGGAGAGGTTATGTACCTCCTCGAAGCGCCTTAGAAGCACGAGGTAACCCGTCGGAGTTAACGACGTTAAACAGAAGCCAATTTCTTGTATATTAGTTTAAGTATTTTAATTTCCGCGGTGTAAATTAGTTAGAATTTTCGTTGAATTTAGTGTTTATTTTTAAGAAATGAGGAAGGGTGTTTGTTTTTGATGATTTCAGGGGTATAATGGTCATGAGTTTGGGGTCAAAACGATGAGAAAACGAAAAAATTTGGAGTCCACAGCAAGTTTGACCGGCTAGCCGGCGAGCTGGCCGGCATACCGGCCAAAAGAGCTGAAGGACCCCAACTCTCTGACCACTGCGTCACCATTCGCGCCAGCGAGAAATCCACCGGCATGCCGGTCAACTGACCGGCTAGCCGGCCAAAGAAGGTGAAGGTTCTGGTCCTTGCGTCAGCGACGACGCAAGGTTGCTGCGTCATCATTTGCGCCATCGACATTCCGCCGGCATGCCGGCGAATCCGCCGGCTAGCCGGTAAAGAAGAACAAAGTCTCTGATCATTGCGTCAGCGACGACGCAATATACTTGCGTTTTGAGGTAAAAAAAAAATCGAATTTAGTAATTTTTTCTGCCGCCCTCGCGACCGGTATGCCGGTGAATCCTCCGGCTAGCCGGTGACCTGTTGCGAGAGGCGGTTTTGACTTCATTAAACCTAGTTTTTTTTGCCTCTTTTCCAAGCCAAACCTTATATTCCGAATCCTTGCCTCCACCTACTCCGAAAATCATCAACAAACAGCTATAAAATCATCAAATCAAACCTTCCTTCATCACAAAAACACAAAATTAACTCATAGCTTCTCCAAAACATCACCAAAATTCATCTTTTCTTCATAAATTCCCTCTTCCCAACCTTGAAATTAAACCCAATTATTTCACAATTCCTCTCAAATAAACTTAACCCATCTCATATAACACCTAATTCTTCAAGTTTTAAACCTCAAAACATAAAATTTCAAAGCTTTTCGCTAGCTTTTTCTCTATTTGAAGTTTTGAGTTTGGGGTGAAAAGAGATGACTAACAGAACCGATTCTATGTGTAACTATCGAAGAAAAATACCAAGAAACAGGAACAATGTTGGAGCTAGCCGAGACCAAGCAATTGAAATTCCGGATTCGCGATCCAAAAAGACTGCACAAATCCCAATTGCTCCGAAAAGGAAGGAAAATCCAAGTAAGGCTAATCCGAAAAAGAGTAGGTTAATTGATGAAAGTGATGAATAAAGTGAGGAAGAAATTGAAGAAGAGATTGAGGTAGAAACTGAACAAGAAGTTCCCGAAGAACCAGTACAACAACCGAAACCTCCGTGTAGGAAAACATGGGCTCAAAAGCCTAAAAGAGTCTTCATTCCATGGGATACTCAGGTTCGTGATATAATTCAATTTTTGAAGTTTGGTGAGGAGATGAATCTTCCTAAGGGTATTATGACTAGTGCTTATAAAGATTATGGTATTATTTGTGATAAATTGGGTTGGACTGAATTGAGAGAAAGGAAGCTTGAGTATATTCCTACCTTGGTGCGAGATTTTTATGAAGGAATCGCCTTCTCAAAAGAAGCAGTTATTATTCGCAAAAAGGTAGTTCCTTTCTCCGTTGAGCTTCTTCGTAAATCATTGAAATTACCCGAATTTTCCGGAATATGTCCGTTTCAAGAGTCTCTAAAAGATCCTTCGTTTGATTATGAATCCCTTTGGGGGAAAGTGCTTGTTGATGGGGCCCGCCCAAATCCCAAAGGAGAGAGATATACTGGACAGATGTATAGTAGTAATTTGTTACCATGTGCTAAGATTTGGTCACGCTTCATAATCCCTACCTTCTTCGGAGTTAAACACATATCGGAAGTGAAGAAGGAGCATCTTTTGTTCATTAACTGTATTATTGAGGAGAAACCTATGGATGTTGCTCGTGTGATATTTGATACCATCATGGAATTTGCTCGAATTCCTACTTCGCAACAAAATCTCAAATTTCCTTGTACCATCACTACTTTGTGCCTAGACGCAAAGGTTCCGCGTAAAGACGCAGAGATTGATCGTGTTGTAGTGGGTGAGAGTATGGGTTTAGCTTTGATCAAGAATATTCATGATGAGGTGGTAAAGGCAACAAGAAATCCTAGAGCTCCTCCAAAGAAGAAGATGCATACAACCAATGAGTTGGAAGCGAAAGTGAAGGTGTTAGAAGAGAACCAAGTGAAGATGATTGCGTCTTTGGGAAACGTTACGAAAGAGTTAGAACTTCTCCGAAACATGTTAATGGGGGTGAGCACAATTCAACACGCCACCTATGGTATACTAACGCAAGAGAAAGTTCATGGACGCAACACCGATAACCAGCCTCGCGCTGGTTAAGATACGTTTTCTATCCCTTTCGCGTTTTAGTTTAATTTTATTGCGTTGAGTCTTTTCGAGTCGTGAGGACACCACTCATTTTTGAGTTTGGGGTGGGGTTCGTTGCCTCATCCCAGTTTTTATGTGTTATGTGTTTTATTTGCTTTCAATAAAATAATTTTCGGAGTTGCGTTTGACTATAGAAGATTTTAAATATCCCTTTCAGCATACTTTTGATGAATCTATGATAGTAAATAGTGGACTTTAGGGAATAACATAAAACGCACTTACAATTGCATGCGAACATAGGTAGTTGATAGGAAAAATTAATGAACAATGCAAATGAAGTAAGCTTGTACTTAAGGAATATGTTTGGTGTGTAGAAAGTGAAATCCTAATTAGTAGAGAACCCACCTAGATAGGAACTAAAGACAAGCTATGTACTTAGGAAAATTTCTTTGTTAGCCATTTGTAGCCTTTTAGCTTGCTATCCCTTATTAAAATTTTATCCGTCTTAGCCCAAGTTTGAGCCTTAAGCCTTTTCTTTTGTAGCCACGATATAAGCCCATTATCCTTTAGATTATTAGGCATGACCAAATGACCCGCACTTGAATCACAACCCTGAGACTTGTCTCGATCTTGAGTTTGGGGTGGAGGGTCCACATTTGGGAAATTACTTTGGGAAAGGATTATATGTGTTTGTATTGAGACACAAAAATAAAAGATGATATTATTATTTGTAACCCTTTGCCGAAATTTGAAAAAAAAAAGAGAAAAGAAAAAAGAAAATTATAAGAGACATGACTTTTCACATCAAAATGATGGTCATGGGTATCTTGTACAAAAAAAAAAGAAATGAAAAAGAAAATAAAAAGAAAAAAAAGAATAAACAAATCGGCAAAGTGGAATATTTTATGAAATCATCTTAGTTTTATTTGGGTTGACATGGGGACGCAACATTAATGCGTCAAATGGGTGAGTGAGAACATTTTTGAGCGTAAACTCAAGCTCGAGGACATTGTTGATGGTAAGTGAGGAGAGAGCCAAAAGCTCACTTCAAATTTACCAAATATACATCCATACCGTCCTTAAGCCAATATTAAAACCATAAAGACCTCGTGATTCCTAAGTGCATAGTGAATTTATAATTCTGTTGATAGGGAATATACTAGGTGGAACGTTCAAAGCGAGGTAGGATTAATGACCACCCTATAGCCATCATACAGAGATGAGTACAAGTGTAACCTTCAAGCATTGCGACTTTAATTTTATGATTGGGATTATTTACATTTGATGTTGCATGATTAGTGTATGTATATGTTAGTTCTTAAAGTTTTGCTATATGAGATTTATCTTAAGAATTGCTTTAGGTGTATTTGCTAACTTCTCTTTGTTCTTGCGTATACTTCTACCCCTTGTTTTGTTTTGTTTTGTTTTGCTTTGTCGGGATGACAAAGGTTTGAGTTGGGGGTCTTGATGTCTCCTTAATTGTTCTTATTTTCGACCCTTAGGAGACATCATTTTTGGTGTTTATGTAATAGATTTGATAGACTTTTAGACTAAATATGCAATAATCCAGAATTCCCTTTTTATTTCTAGCATTTTTAAATTATTAAACTTTTGCGCGTAATATTGGTATTTTTAGTGAAAAGTTTACAGGTTTTTAGAGGTTAGATAGGAGAGGAATCCGAGGAGAAATTCAAAGATCATAAAATAGAGTCAAGACTTGAAGATAAATCCCGAAGTTATTATTTTTAGAGCTGAAAATCCATTTTCCAGGCCATAGATTGCTGATTTCGAGGTGCTTAAGCGATAATTTAGCCGCTGACCTTTGAAGAGAAAATATTCCGTATCGAGTTACAGAACTTGAGCAACTGGAATGAGGTCAATCGGTGTCATAACGAATCGGGAAAAGCCGTTTTAGTGAAGGCATATCAGCAGTTACGGGATTCTGGGCTAAGTTAGTGGACTTGGGCCTTTTATATTTCATTTAATTAAAAGCCTAGGTCCAAGTCCGAATTTGCACTTATAAAAGGAGGTCTGGACTTCTATTTTACACACAATTCACATTCTACAAGATTAAAACACCAGAGAGAAGCAACAGAAGGAAGAAAGAAGAAGCTACAAGAGCTGGAAAGGGTCTATTTCTCCGTTCGTAGTCATTCCTATTCCGGAAATTAGGTTCTTTTTATCTTTTAAATTTGTAAACAATATGAATTCCAATTATTTTAATTTAGTTTTCTTTTCAATTAATATGAGCTAAACACATCTTAGTGCTTGAGAATGCTATATGGGTGATTCCTAATCTTAATAAATTACATGTCCTGAATTTGGGTTTCTGTTAAATTAAACTAGATTGTGTCTTTTATTCTTTTCGATAAACTATGAGTATTTACTGTTTTTAGAGTCATGAACTAAGAACAGGTGTTAGTATTTAGGCTATTCCAATCAGTGGCGATTGGATCATCCTGACGGAGGGTTAAAATACAGAACCGTTTATTCAATCTAGGATAAAAACTATTGATTCTGACGAACTTAGTTAATTCTAGGGCCAATGAGGTAAGAAAACTTAAACATCCAACGGTGGATCATATTTACCATGACGGGACTAGTGACACTTTAGGATTGCCTTATAGTCCACCCTGACGGGGGTATAAGGAATTTAGAATCCCGACCATTATAAATGACCAATTTAGCCCTTAAGCAGAATATGTTATGAATTAGGATTTGGATGACCCCTTGCGTTCTCAAGTGCTATCCTCTCATATTGCGTTTTACGTCATTTTACTTGCGTCTTAGCTTTTATTTGCATTTTAATAATTGTCTTTCATTTACGTAGAATTAATACAAAAACCAAACAAACATATTATCTTTATTTGCTTTAATAAGTGCATCAATCATTAATAGATAAGCATTGTAGTCAACCATCCCGTCCTTGGAACGAATCTGTATTATCCTTAATACTACTTGGGACAACCGTACACTTGCGGTTGTAGTTCGATTATTTATTGCATTATTTTTAGAACACACAAAGGACCACCAGAGCCCCTCATGGTACATGTTTTGTCTTTCCAGATTTCATAAGTTAGAATCACATAAATCGTCTTGAATTGTTCAATTCATCACAGATCAAGATCCAATTACCTTCTGATTACTATAAAAGAGCCCCTCACTGTACATGTTCCTACTCCCATTATTTTAATTGTTTCATAAATAAACTGAATCTAATTAGTTTTCTATTAAATATATCAGGATTACTTTCTATAATGATTTTAGTCTATTATTTAGTTATACAATATTTGTTACAAATATGTAATATAAGTTATTTTATATTGTTGGAATTTTTATTTTGCTTATTTCATTATGTTTAAGAATGTCAAACTAGAGTGCTACTAAAAGTCTATATATAGTCGAGATATTGTAAGTATCTGCTATGTAGTGGAGGATCCATGAATTTTTTAATATTCTTATTAGTGTAATTTCACTTTAAGTCCCTATTTTAGGTAAAATATTTAATATATATATATTTGTTAGTCCAAATTAATGGTATATATAAATGATAAATAGTTAATACTTACATTTGGATGTTGTTTTTCTTGAGTAATTTTGTGTTTTAAAATATATTAAAGTGTGATTTAATGAATTTGTAATTATCTTACATATTGATATATATATATATATATATATATATATATATATATATATATTCTAAGTGTTAGATTTCTATAGTTATTTTAAAAATTTAGTGTTAAAGTCTAGTTAGATTGTTTTATTATATGGACCTATTACCCATTATGATTTAATGTAAAATGATAGATATCCTTGTATGATATATAAATGCACATACATATATACTAACATTATTTTCTTTTATTTTTTCAGTTGAAATTTATTATAGAGTGAATACCATATGATCGTTGACCATGGCATTTCACCTTATATCAAGTTTGCAGACTTTGTAACTTGAGGAATATAGGTTCAGCCAAAATAAAACCCATGCATAGTTTAAATTGCACTATACATGCCTATATTAAGCAAAAACTGCATTACAGATCCCTATATTATGAAAAGTGTACAATAAAATCTCTTAATGAAATAAATTACATTGTACATCCCTATATTATGCGAAAAATGAATTACAGTTCTCTATATTAATAAAATATTTACTATAAATACCTGAAGTATATAAGCATTGCACTATATATCCCTATATTTATGCAAAAGTTGCATTACATGTCCCTGAATCGTAAAAAATTATACTATAAATCCCTATATTATACCAAGATAGCACTATACATCCCTATATACATATTTTCTATATTATGAAAACTGTACAACAAAATCCCTTTAAAATTAATAAATTACACTATACATCCCTATATTATGCAAAGATTGCATTATAGGTCCCTATATTATGAAAATATTTACTATAAATACCTAAAGTATACGAAAATTGTAGTATACATCCCTATATTTATGCAAAAGTTGTATTACAGGTCCCTGTATCATGAAAAAGTGTACTATAAATCCCTATAATGTACAAAGATTGCACTATATGTCGCTATATTTATTGAATAATATAAAATATAGTTTTTGGTTAATTTTTTCCGAATCTAGCCATTAAATACTTTTAGCGAAATGGTCCTGAGAGAAAGTAGTAAGCGTGTTGTTAAATTACTTATTTACCCTTCAATAAAAGTATAAATCTTATTATATGTATTTCACAGAGATTAGTTGTAGCAGATAATATTGAGACATCTTCATGTCTCATAACACCAACTAAAGCAAAGTATGACAAATTTTTTTTATTATTATTATTATTATTATTATTTTACATAGATTTGAGTAATTATTTAATTAATTTTTTATTTATGTAGCTTTCTTTTGAATGGACAAGCAGTTGAGAAAAAAAAAAGATGTGTCCATGGTACGATTAATCTTCTTTATGATCTTATTTGAATCATTATGTGCTAAAACTAATTAAAAATAAATAAAAAGTGTATTTTTTTAGGATACTAGGCCTCAGATGCCTACACCTGTACATAATTTGCTACAATATTGAATAAATATACTTCAAGATGTTGGTCATTTGAATGGTAAATATATATAGGGGTATTTGGTAATTTTAGTAATATATTTGGAAACTTTATTAACACTTACTACTTGTTTAAATTTTGCAAAGGTCTTATATTGTAGTAATTGCTTACATGAGCGTGACATCATCTACATCAAATTATTCTACCCTTCAAGATTACGTGGGTCCCACACTTTCTATGGAAGATTCAGGTAGGCAAAAAACTTCATCTCTATCTAAACACAAGTAATTAAATTATATTATTTAATTTATTTAATTTTACCCTTTCTATTGTATAGAACCATTTTGAATTTCACTTCATTGTGCCTTAAGGTATGTAATCATATCATTCATTAACCCTTTTATTACACTTTAGGGGATCTATAGTGCAATATATTCATAATATAGGGACCTAATATTGCAAATATATTTTCCTCTATTTTGAACAGTTTCACGCGTATAAAAGTTCCTATAAAAGCTCAAATGTGTAACAATCCTCAAGTAAGTGCATGTTTTATAATAATTATATCCTATACAAATAACTTTTTTTAACAGTGCTTCGATTATGGGAGTTATATGAATGTTAATTCAAGTGTACCATTTTGGAAATGTCCATTTTGTACCAAAAATCTTAATTTCACAGAGATTCGTATAGATCAGTATATGGTGAAGGTATGTAATGATTTTTTATATATTGCCTCAAAGGTCCCTCATCTTTCGTGCTTTTTCGTGAATATACCCCAATCTTTTCAACTGTGCATTTCAGACCCATGTGCTATCTTTGTAAACTTATGAATGACCAAGTTTTTCACAATTTTCACTTTGCCCCATTATTGAATAATATAAAACATTGCACTATATCCCTATAACAGCACGCTTATTTTTATGGGATAATTGAACCGTTAGTCCATGTGATCCCCAAAATAGGAGTCTTTTAGTCCATTTGCTCAGAAAATAACACGAAAGGTTCCTATATTGACCATAAGGACCTATTGTGGTATTTTCCAAAGGAGGGACATGGTATTTTTCGAAGGAGGGACAGTAGGATTCCTATTTGGTAGACCACAAGGACCAATGGGGTAATTAACCCAATTTTGGTGGTAAAAATTGTCTAAACTAGTAATTTACCATTATAACATTTTTATTAACAGGATGTTACATTCAGTCAAAAATGTAAGGGTCCTAAAGAGTTTTTTCTGTATTTCTGCCTGATTGACAAGGCAATATAATAAGACCACTCTCACCTAGCCTAGCAAGCACTCATAACAACCAGGGTAGTGGTGGTCCGACAATAACAATATCCGTTCGCTGGGCCTGAGAGAGAATATAGCACCACCACCACCACCACCACCAAACACTGATTGGATATTATCTACAAATTACTTTTATCCGTATCGCATTCATTATAGGATTATGAACAAAAGGTAAGTTACATTTTTACCCTTTTACATAAAGCCCGGTCCATACTGATTTGCTTCTGTTCAATAGGAACTTGGCCTTGCACGGGCTTTTATTCACCAGGGTTCTTCTTCAAGCCCGGCAGAGAATATAGCACCACCACTACCACCACTACCACCACTACCACCACTACCACCACAAGGCTTCATGAATTTGGAAGAAGAAGATAATTAGTCCGACCATGTCGGGAAAAGAATATGAGGAAGCTTTACAAAATTACAGGCTGGATCACACAAACAGGCCCACACCAGGAATAGATTTGACATTGTTAAATTGTATAAACCGCATGGTTTTGTGTGTGTTTTTTTTTTTTAACAAATTGTGGGCGAAACGCTTGCTAGTGTTGATACTTAGTATATGTAATGCTATGTGTGCACTTTTCTGACTTTTGTATTCTTTGGAGAAAGGAGTTTGATTTTAGTTAGCTGATAAGTTTTTTTAAAGTTGTGATACAATCAGTGTTTTTTCTTTATATAAAAATATCAAGGTTTGATGAAGGTGTGATACATAGTGTCTTAAGTTAGGAGTCAAATATGTATCATGAGTCAAATGTGTGTAGTGCAAATGCTTGGAAGTATAATTAGACCGGTTTTACTTGGAAGATATTTATAATACGGATAAAAGTGGAGTATTTTATTGTTTGAAAACTTACCATTCACTTGCTACCGAATAATCTGAAGGACAGAAGAATATCAAGGAGAAAGTTGCCATTGACATTTGCTGTTACGGTGAAGGATCTGAGAAAGTACTTCTTTAATAATATTGTTGGTGGTTTGACAATAGTTTTAATAGTAATAGAGAAGCAATTTAAATTAAATTTTTTCATTTGTTACGTTATACTTAATACTTTTTCTTATTAAAAACGCACTACAAGTTTATTTCACTAACTCATATAATTTCACTTTGGTTAATATCTATCATTTCAGAACTAATAAAAATGAAAAACCAATGACCAAATAAACAAAAAGTTATCTTTTAAAATATATTCATTCTTATGTTTCGTGATATTATCAATTTCAATTTCTCTTACATTTAACATCAACCATTATTTCATTGATCATGTAATCATTTGGTTAAACTGAAATAATAATATTATTTTTTCCATATAAATTATAACTATTATTATTTTACCAATTAACGAGGATTCACTGAATAAATTAAAGAAATAAGCTAACAATTTTAATGTTCTAAAGAACAAGAAGAAAGGGAACAAGTAATGAGCACCTAACATTCTTCCTAAATGAAAGTGTTACAAGTGCGAATTGAAAGGTTACTAAAAACAAATGCAAACCATCAGGTAGATTTTCTTTATTCATATGGTAAATTTTTTTTTGTAGTGATTCTAGTTGATTAGACTCTTTACCCACTAATCCCTTTGATGTTTAATGATTTACAAATAACATGGAAGTTGAAAAGTAAAAAATGACCAAGGTTGCAAGCATATGGAAGTTAGTTAGTTAATTCGAGTTTCTTAGTCATAGTTCAGATTCCTTAGGTAAGACATTTCATATTATTGTCTTGGATGATAGATCAAACGTTTTCCTGATCAAATTATATTCAAGATTGAGTATTTTTAGATATGCCTTGTTTTTTGAGGCGTCGGATATTCATATATCCTAACTTACATTAGGAGCAGATGTTCTACAATTCAATAATATTAGCCAGATAGTTTCCTTCAAATATCTCTTCCTTTAAGGTAAATGTATTCTTAATATATTTAGTATATAACTCATGATAAATGTTTAGGTTATGACATTCCACAAAATAAGGAAGTGTGAAAAAATACAAGGCGATGTGTAAATGATCATTTGGGATACTTGATAATCCTAAATCATTTAGGTGACCATAACTTGAAGGAATAAATCATCACAATCATTCTTCAAGATGAGTCATGAATCTCTTGAGTGTAATTCTTATCTAGATTTAATCCTTTGAATAAATATAACGAAGAAACACACTGAAAATAAAAAAATTAACTTTAGATATTATCGAATCAAAATTTAAACCCTGCCTAAGATAATGCTACCCTTGAAGTCATTCATTGAGTTAAGTTTAAACAAGGCGAAAGGTTCAAAACTTCTGGTAAGAGTTAGAAACCTAAGGGTGCTTGTTATTGTTGTGGTAAAGAAGTACACAAAGCTTTTGAGAGTACGTTTAGAGCCGTTCCTGATCCAAAACCTGCTGCAAATCTAACGAAACTAAAAAAATAATAGTCAAGGTAATGGTTGAGGGTTACTTGGTGAAAAACAAAAACAAATGGATCCTTGACACTGGGGGGCCTCACGACACTTCTGTGCAAACAAAACTCTGTTCAAAAAGTTTGTGGAATCAACTAATGGCGAATGCGTGTACCAGAGTGACATATCCACTGCTACGGTTCTCGGGAAGGGACATGTTACCCTCAAACTCACCTCGCTCCGTAGAAACTTGGTTTCCAGAGCTCTTCTTAATAAAGTGGGACTCAAACAAGTTTTCTAGGAGGGGGGAATAATTATTACCAAAGAATATGAGTTTGTGGGATAAGGGTATTTACATAATAGTTTGTTTGTTTTAAATACAGTAACCCATGACTAGTACCAAAATAATGAGTTTGTGGGTAAGGGGGTTTTTTTTTCAAATAAGGGTTTATGTATGGTTGAACCTTGTAACCTCTAATAAGGATCTATTTGAATGTTTAGATGTGTGGAATGGTGAATTTGGCTATATTTATTTTCTCTTCTATTAAAAGGCTAAAAATCTCTTGGACTAATAAGGTCGATGACTTTATAAAATATATGATATGTGTAGAGTCCAAACTCGTATGAAAACGACATTTTAATATGAAACCAAAAGAATTCTAAACTACTAGAATTAGTATATTCAGACCTAAATGCTTTTATAAATTCCGCAAGTAAAGGAGAAAACCCATACTTTATAACCTTCACAGGATACTCTTCTAGGTTTATGAGAGTATATCTCCTAATACTAAAAGTGCAACGAAACATGTTTTTATAAAATATAAGGTCAAGGTTGGAAACCAACTATTTTGCTAAATCAAAAAGACTTAAGGCGCGATTGTTGTTCTGAATTCCTTTAAGTAGCTTTGTGACTTTAACGGAATTATCGAAGTGAAACGGAACATGTGTTTATAAAATATAAGATTGAGATTGGAAACCAACTATTTTGCTAAATAAAAAATACTTAAGGCGTGAATGTTGTTCTGAATTCCTTAAATTAGCTTTGTGACTTTAACGAAATTATCGACGAACTTATTGCCTTACACACCCCTCTGTAATGACACAACTAAAGTATATGATAATCGAATCTGGCCCACTAACATAAATATTGGGGTGTCTAGTAAAGTTTCTCGGGTTCTAAGTACGGTCACAATTGGACCGAATACGATAGACTCAATAGTCATGGGAAATGACACAAATGTATAACTCGTCTTAATGAATTCATAGCACAAGTGGTAGTCCTATTGAGAAGGACTTGATGAATTCACGGTCAAAAGTGAGACTCAATATTCATGATATAAATTAGGGAGACGTCCTTAATGATCTTATATGAATAAGTCCACAAAGTTCATGGCCCGCAAGGGGCGTTCCTTAAAGAAGGACTTGATAAACTAACTGAAGGGTGATGTTCGAGGGAACCATAACTTTCAGTAGGCTAGGATTGTGTTGAGAGGGTCTCGATTGAAAACCGGTAAGGTCAAGAGTAAGTTCACTTAAACAAGAGTTGGTAGTTGCCTCACTTCACTACATGTCAGTTCACATCAAATGATATTTCCACTTAAGTACAATTCACCCACCAAATACTCACATTTATGGAAACTTGTTCACCTTCTCTCCCAAAGACCCTGAGTGGGGGATTTTTGGAATTTATTAGTAATTAAGTGTATTTAAATTAATTTAAAACAAGGTATTAAAATAATTCCTTTTCATGTTCTTATAGGAGAAGTGGAAAAGATACTCTTTGTGAAGAAAATGTCTCACATAGGAGCAGAGATGGAAAATATATTAGCTTAAAATAGCTTATCCATATATTACTTACAAAAAAACTCAAGACTATGAAAGCAAAAAGGGAAATGACAAAACCCCACACACGCGCACCACCACCAGTCCGACCCGGCCCAGCCCAGCGACGGCGATGGCGCTGGCATTGGCTCGTGGGGGAGTTGGGGAGTAAGGGAGTAGGGGAGTTTGGGAGTTTGGGAGTCCAAAAATGAAAAATGAAATTAGTTTTGGAAAAGGCACTAGTGGATGAAGACCAATTCTTATAGTAGTATGTGTCAAGTAAAATCCTTCCAGCCAGAAGACATACGTGCACCAATTACACACCAGAAGACAAACATCCACCAATAAATTAAGTCAACATTGTGTCCAGGTTCATTGCTGAAATTAAAATGTGCAACAATACGTGTCAATCAAAACCGTCAATTAATTATGGAGGCAAGACTTTCCTCACCTACTCTCCTATAAATACCAGCTCCTTCCCACTTGTTTAATCTACGAAACGAATCAGAAAAGAACAACAAAAAAACTACTTTCTACTTCTCTAAATATTATTAGTGTAAAAACTCTAGAGATAACCGGTACGCCGGAATATCTTTTTAACGACCGTTTATTTCTGTATAATTTGTTTCCGTTTTCAGAGTCCGTAAAAGTTTTTTTGTATTATTTCATTTACTATAATAGATTGTTTACTTTAAATTTAAATATTTCTTATCTGGATTTCCATTACTATTGTTTTAAACTGGTGATTTTCCCCTTTTTCCAACATATATTATCAAAATCGCATCGTTTGATCCTCGTGTTAACTAAAATTCGCAAATATACCTATCCTAGTAATGTAGAATGTTGCGAAAATGCCCATTTAGAATGCCTCAATACGATTGAGATATATACTATTTACTTTGTAGCACAAATGTATATTTTCCTATTATAGATAACACGCGGACTAATGGTGATATTTGAAATTACACACATCATTGATAGTTTAGAAGATTCCACTAATTAAATTAGATTGACCAGTCCCAAAGCCATGATATATTATGCAAAATATCGCACTATAGGTTCATATATTATGTAAAAGTTATACCATAGACTTTGATCTAATTTATAGAGAAAGAAAAGTTGTTGTTGGAGTTGTACTCACTAGGATCTGTATTAATATATCTTTTTTAATTTCACTGTATGTCCCTATACTATCCAAAATTGCACAATCAGTCTATGTATTAATATACCAAATTGCATTATAGGACTAGATATACTTTTTACTAGAAAGAATAGATAGTTGTAGTTGTACTAGCAAGCATCTGGATTAGTATATTTTCTAACTGCACTATAAGTACTTGTTCTATGTAAAAATGTCACTATGGGCTCTATATCGTCTAAAAATTAAATTATAGCCTTTGAAATAATATATATGGAAAGAACGGTTGTAGTTTTAATGACTAGCATCTAGATAAATATCTATCAAATTGCACTATAGGTCCCTAGACTATGCAAAAATTGCAACATAAGATTTTGAAATGGTCTTAGGTAATATTGTGAAGATTTTGAAACAGAGACATTCGGGACCCTATTTTTATTTTCACATTTTCGAAGGCGGTCTTTGTTGGACAATATTTGAAATAAAAATTATCAACTTGGACATTATTTAATGATAAATCATCTACAATAAGTGCGGAACCTTGTTGATTCAAATAAAGATAAAGATAGGAAACATGATGCAAAGTGAAGCATTATATTCTAGATACTAAGCACTAATAAAAATTAACAAAGAATATATAAAAATAAAATAAGTATTAAACTGAAAACATGGCTATTATGAATTACAAATAAAATTCACTTATGCAAAATTCATAAACTTTACCTTCATGTCGAATATATATAACCCATATTTTAAACCTATGAAAATAAATATAAGAGTAAGATTATTTTTTTTTTCTGGAAAAGGAAGAAAACAATAAATTAAAAAAGAAGCAAAAAAAGGTTATTAATACATCTATAAGTAAGGTATACATACATTTCACTCTCAAAACAAAAGATAGGAATACACAAACTTCCACAGAGATAATCATATATGTTCACACAAAAGTGAACCTCAAATCAACAAATAATAAAGCCGATAAACAACTACAGTTAGAAACCATGCTAAATAATAGACTTTCCAAATTTCAAACTCTAGCCAAATGCGTGAGCAGTGAAGTTCACAAATCGTGACTTGTTGAAATATTAATTTTTTGAATCATGTATTATGCTTCAAATATTAATTTTAAAAATAGAAACTTTTTTTTGTTATATGGCAGACTAGTTTGCGACTAGATCGATTAGTCCAATGAACAATGGGCATGCTTTTCCATGCATATCCCCGAAAAGGTAGAATTAGGTTACCCATATTTTGGAAAGAATTTAATATATAATATATATGTTTTTCTAAAATTAAAATTACTTATAACTATCAAAATCATTATGAATAAGATTATATAATATAATAATGTATTAATATAAATAATGTATTCTAGTATAAATAAAATACCGCCGTACTTAGTTTTTTTCTTTTTTCTCGGTTGGTTTTCTTTTTTCTATTCGAATTAATACAAGAAAAAGAAGAATATCATTTGATATTTTAATATTAATTTATAATAAATATTTAAAAAACATTGTATTCATGAATGTGATATATACATGAAATGAATTTGCATATTTTCTTAACAAAGGTTAACATTTATAGCAACGAAGGCCATGAAGGAAAAAAAATACCAGGTTACACTATTACAACATGTTTCTGTAGCGACCTAATCTTTTGCGACTACATACAAGTAATCGCTAGAGAAAACCCTTTAGCGACAAAATTGTATCATCGACAGCACAAGTCACCCCTACCATATATTCCATTAGAGTCTACCACTTGTTATCGCAAATAACATCAAAGTAGTCGGTAAAGATATTAAATTTTTGCCGTATTTTTTATTGCCGTAATGTTGTTGATGTTGACCATTTTTATTGCCAACAAAATTTTGTCGCCACGGTTATCTTTTACTAGTGATACATTCCAATGACTTAACGTTGATTGTCATAAAGAAATGTAAAAAGTTGGATATACTCGCATTTGATGAAGTTGTGAAGAATGACCATGTCACGAATAACATGTGTAGGTAATTTAATAAAATATTTACATAAAAAAATTGAAAACATGGGTACACAAGTGATTTTTACATGTGACACATCTTTTAACTCACGAATTAAGTAGAGCGGAATTGGGATAGTCTGAAGAGATACACGTACAGGCTATCGAGCGATTTACTTGAAACCGATATGCCAACGGAAAGGGAGGTGATAGCGCTCCTGGAAGGAACGAAGATGGCTATGGACAGCAGGGGACAAAACACTATTATATGCTCAGATAATCTTGATTTGATTTAAGGTATTAGGTCGCTGCTAGCAGCGTAGTGGAAGGTCAAACCTTATGTCAAGCGAATCATCACGTATGCTGCGGAATCATGGTCGGATGTTCTTTAAACATATTCTGAGACGTCTCAATGGCATGGCTTACCGAGCCGCGTGGAACACTAGAAAAAGAGGGTCTCTAAATGATTACTAGTTGGATCTTACACATCGATTATCACGTCCACAAATTGGTTAATGGTTGTATTATAATATGTATGTTTTATATTGTCACAAAAAAGGAACGTTGTTGATATTCTTGAGAGAAATATAAAGATTTGAAACATGATAAAAAAGTGACTCTGTTCTGCAGCACGTGCACTATGACTCCCCATCCCAGTGATGTGTTGTCCAGTAGCCTCACGCGCACAGACAGAACCGTAATGACATTATCGTTTAGAATTTGATGTGCCATAAGTCATTATTTCTTAAAAAATGTTTCTTTTTATGTTGCCCAGATATTGGGTATTCGAGCTGTGAGGAATTTAGTATAGATGAAGAACGTCACGCTTACTTTGAAGAAATTGGACAAAAACCTTCTTTAAGGTTTGCAGTTTAGTCCCTTATCTTAAACTTATAATTTTAGTCCCTTATCCTGGACCTTTTTTATAGGTTCCATTATATTATAAATGTGATAGAACACTTGGATACCTTTTAAAATTGTCGTTTTCTTTATTGTCCTCTAACTAAACTGATTTTACCCATTTAAAAATAGCTTATGTTTCCTGAATTGTTTTGGAAAATTTCAATTTCTTCCCCAAACAAACTCTTTTCCGCATTTAAATTAAAAATAACCCTGCTTTGGTAAATTTGAAGTTTTGCATAAAATAGGGACTTATAGTGTAATTGTTTTAAAATATAATTATTTTGTATAATTTGGGGAACTATAATGAAATTAATTAAAAATATAATTATTTTGCTTAAAATAACAACCCATGGTGCAATTAATTAAAAACAGAAATAATTTTGCATAATATAAGGACCTATAATGCAATTAACTAAAGATATAACTTATTTTGCATAATAAAGAGACCTATAGTGCATTAAACCTGGATCCTCCCTTGACTAAATTGTCAAAGTATACAAAGATAAGGGGGACCATATGAGTTATTTTTACAGAATTAGTAACTTATAAACTTATTTTGCTTTTCTCTATTAGGCATGCGGTTTAGCTTTTATCATCGTTAGTATAGTGGTAAAAATTAATGGACGTGACAATATTTGCAAGGTAATTGAATTAGATATAATTTATGAAATATTTAATTATAGGATAATGTATTTATGTAATTTCGATGCATTATATGTTGCGGGATCTTGAAGATGTGGGTTCACTTTATTTGGATGCCAAGGCCTCGCCAAAGCTTCTTCAAGAAAAACAACATAGATATATTTCATGAGGATAGAGAATTTAGATTAAAGTTCTTGTTATGTTAATAATTTAATGGTTGATGAGAATATTTATTGGTAATTGAATGTTTACTTTTTGTTTGTTATGTTTTTTGGGTTTTTTTGTAATATGTAAGCTACAAAGAATATACTTTATTCTTGTAGGTGTTTAAGTTTGTTTTCTTTTCTATTTATTCTAATTTTTTCTTTACCACATGCAAGAAATATCTTGAATTAGACTCATTCGAGATCACCAAAATATGAACAACATTAGAAATACTTCACCATCTTATTGCGTTTTGCAAGGAGATCATGTATATATATACTATGACATCAAACCTAAAAATATGATTAAATAGGAGAGGTTTCTCTTAATAAAGGTTGATATATGGGATTTAGTTTAGGTTGGGTACATAATGAATAAATAAATCCTCGTCACTTCTATTGGTTACAATAAGAT